>CM053785.1:728811210-729298710 GCA_028749045.1 Cupressus sempervirens
TCGGTCTACGGATGGAAGGTTGTACTCTTCTTCACCTTGGTGTCCATGAGTTCCCACAAAGATGACCAAAATTCCCCTAAGAATTGAGAATCTCGATTCGATACAACAGAAGTGGGTAACCCAAAATGAACCCATACATTTTGAAAGTACAAATGAGCTATCAATTCAGCAGTGACCTGCTTTTTACAAGGCATTAAAATACACATTTTTCTGAACCAATCAACTACTACATACAAATAATCATGACCCTTCCTAGACATAGGTATACCTCCCACAAAGTCCATAGACACACTTTCCCATGGACGAGATGGTACAGGTAATGGTGTGTACAAACCCAATTTCCTATTACTTGGTTTGTTGGTTGCACATATTACACATCCTTTTATATACTTGGTGATAGTTTCCTGCATATGAGGCTAGTAACAATATTTCTGCAATTGAGTTGATGTCTTACTTACCCCGAAATGCCCTGCAATCAAAGAAGTGTGTGCTTCACGGATTACATGTGCATGTTCATCTTTAGGAATGCATAGTTTTCCCAAGTGGTACAACAAATTATCCTGCACATAGTAATCTTTCTCTTCCACATGTTTACCATGGATTAAAGCTGCATAGATATCCTTAAAGTTCTCATCATTAGCATATTGTTCCTAGAAACTTTCATGAACCATAGAACTATTTTGAAGGATTATCAAAGCATTCTGAACAGGAGGTCTAGACAACATATCTGCTACTTTGTTATGGGAACCCTTCTTATACTTAATTACCAAATGAAACTATAGTAGAAAACCCATCCACCTAAAGTGCCTACTTTGTTGCAACTTAGATTGTGAGTGCAAATATTGTAGTGGCTGGTGATCGGTGTGGATTACAGTTTCTTTTCCCATTAAGTAATGTTTCATTTTTTAACACTTTGAACTAAAGAATAAAGTTCTTTATCATACGTAGGATAGTGACTTACTACTCCTGGAAAATTTTCAGAGTGGTAGCAGACTAGTTTACCTCCTTGCATGAGTACAACTCCCATGGCAAACCCACTCGCATCTGTCTCAATCTCAAATGGTTGACGTAAATTAGGTAGAGCTAACACTGGTGTAGTACTCAACTTTTCCTTCATTTAGTATCGAAAGCCTTTTGTTGTGGACCTCCCCACTGAAAATTTTCCTTGGTACTAGTTAATTCATGCAACGATGATGCAATAAAAGACAAGTTTGTAATGAACTTCCTCCAATATTGAACTGCACCTTAAAAGCTCCTGACTTCTGTAAATGTACTTGGCTTAGGCCATTTTACAATACATTCGACCTTCGCAGGGTCTACTTTCAATTGACCATTCCCTACGACATAGCCTAAGTACACTAAGGATGTCTTAGCAAATTCGCATTTTGACATCTTTACATAGAGTTTTTCTTTTCTCAGTATATCAAATACTTTCTTTACATGAACTACATGATCATCCCAAGACTTACTGAATACAAGAATATCATCTAAAAAAACTATGACAAAATCATCAATAAAGGGATGGAAGACATCATTCATGACTCTCATAAATGTAGTTGGTGCATTACAAAGCCCAAATGGCATGACCAACCACTCAAAAAGTCCCTGTTTTTTCTTAAAAGTAGTTTTCAAAATATCACTTTCTGCAATTCTTATTTGATGATATCCACTACGTAAGTCTAGCTTAGTGAAATAAATTGCATGTTTCAACTGATCAAGTAAATCATCAATTCTAGGAAGAGGGTACTTGTTATTTACCGTTATCTTGTTCAAAGCCCTGTATTCAATACACATTCTCCAAGTCCCATCTTTCTTTGGAACCAACACAATAGGAGAAGTACTAGGACAGATAACTCCTTTCTCGACCAGCTCTTGAACTTGCTTCTTGATTTCTTCATTTTGCAAGACTGATAAGCGGTACATGCCGATATTAGGAAGTGGCACATCTTGCTACAACTGAATCTCATGTTGTATCTCTCTCTTAGGAGGCAATCCTTTCGGTTATTGAAACAAGTCATCGTAGGCGGAAACAACTTTGACCAATTCAACTTTATGTTTTGGATCAAATCCCTTAAATGCCTCAGATGTTTCATCTTCTTTGGCTTTTACAAGCATTAACACAAAGTTCTTACTAGAGTTGACTAACCTTTTCATTTGACCAGCATTGACTAATGCCAGATTAGTCTTAACCTTATGTGCCCGTACAATGTATTCAATATTGTCTTTAAACAAATGATACTTATTTTCCCCCCTATAGAAGATAGCTTGTCGATCACACAAATAGGGACTCCCAAGTACAAGACCACAAATATCTAAAGGGACTACATTAGCTTCTACCTCATCCACAAAGTTTGCAATGATAGCAAATCTTAACTTGCATTGTTTAGTTACCTGTAACTGCGCATCATCGCAAACCCATCCAAGAGGATATGGTTTTGGATGAGGTGTTGTAGTCAAGTTAAGCTTTTTAACAACTTCCTTAGATATCAAATTAACTTGAGAACCCATATCAAATAATGTATAGGCCTTAGTATGCTTGATAACAACTCAGATGTGAAATAATTCATTCCTTTGCTTATCATTCTTAGGAGAAGATTCTTTACTTGTACTTGCACTTATACTAGAAGAACTTGTAGCTGATGAAAGAGATATACCTTTTCATTTACCTTGAATCTCGGTAGCAACAATCTTTGTCTCATCTCCGGGGTCAGATCTAAGATCTTGTTGAGTTATAGTATCAGTCTTTTGTTTACCTTTGTTTCCACCATATCACTTTGGCCTCTTTTCAGGATGTAGCTTCCAGCACTTAGAATCATCATGCCCTTCTTTCTTGTAATGTGAGCATGTGGGTTTCTCACCCTCTTTCTTTATTGTTGCTGTCTTTTTACCCTTTTCTTTTCCTTTGGACTTTTCCTCAAACTTAGATGGCTTTTTATCAGACTTATCAATGAAAGTGCCCTTACCCCTTGATTCTAAATGTGTTGCCTAGACACATACTTCATCCAAATTACAAGGATTCAGGATGAGAATATAATGCCTTAGGTAAGAATGAAGACCACCTATATACTTGAGTAAAGTGTCCTGGGTATATAATGGGACATTTAATGAAATAGCCTTTTTGCGAAATTCATGGGTGTAATCCTAGATAGACTGACCTTTCCCTTGCCTAAAATGTTGCTAGTTCATCATTAACTGTTGCATATGGCCTAGGGGATAGAATCGATTTTTTAAAGTAATAACAAATTCTGACCAAGACAAATTAAACTTACCATGCTGTGAAGTTTCATCTTGAGACCTACTTTCCCACCAAGTTAGAGCTACACCACCTAAATGAAGAGTGGCTAACTGAATTTTGTCAACATCATCTACAAGGTTTTGAACTCTAAAGTAGACTTCTACTTGTTGAATCCTGTCATCTAGTTTCTCAGCATTTAACTCCCCACAATATTTTGGCAAGTCAAACTTTACATCCAACTTGATTTGAGGCTTATGTACACCCTTAAAAATATTAGAAGACTCGAAATGGGTAGAAGAAGGAGAAGAGGGGGAAGAAGGAGAAGAGAGAGAAGAAGGAGAAGATGGAGGTGTCTTTGGCAGATCACAATCATCGCCTTTCTTTTTCCCTTTTTCCTTTCGAGCTGCACATCTTCGCATCTTCTCTTCTCTTTCTTGTACCAAAACTTCTACCATTGTCTGCAAATGCTGAAGAGTCTTCTGAATAATCTTATCTTGAAAAGGTTGTCCACCACCTTCATCTTCCATTTGTGATGATGGTTTAGTCCTTCGTTTTCCAATCTCAAGATTGTATTCCTCAAGCTTTCCTTCACCTTTCTCAATCCTAGATCTTTTTAGCATTCAAATCTGCAATACTAGTCCAACAAAAGCTCTAATACCAAATTTGATCTGATTAGGATCTAGGACTATTACAGAGGAATGCTAATTGATTACATAGAATTAATTTAAAACTTTAACGAATCAAATTAACATAAATGAAATAAGAGAACAACAAAATTAAGCTGATAACAGAGAAATTGAGAGAAAGAAGACGCAAACAATTTGATCTCAGAGTTTGTCCGCATGGACTACGTCTTCGAGTCCTGCTCCAATAGGGGGACTAATCCAATTATCTCCAAAAATTAGGTACAAATGTTTACAAAGTTACTCCTTTGAAGTACAATAGCATCACGTTGTTTCAAAGTACAGGAATGAGCACTTCAAAAATCTCCCTTACTCTCAACACTTGGATGTTCTCTCCTTTTTTTGAAAGCCCTTAAGAGTCTCCTAAACCCCCCTTTTATACATCAAATTAGCCAAAATAAGGCTATAACAAAATGATATAATATTAGACCCTTAAATTAATTCCTCCCTTCGAATTAACCTTTAGCCATTTTTGAAAGATTTGGCTTATATTAATTTTGGGGTCAAAATAGATAATAACTTTATTTCACTAAGGTTAGGCCGTCGGTTTAAAGGATAAATTAAAACTACACTAAAAACATTTTAAAGTGCCAAAATAGTGCATTGGTAGTTAAACGTTTTAGAAGAGGTGCCGGTCGAGGGTTCCAACCCCGCCGACGGCCTCGTTTTCCTCCAATTTTTGGCGGGAAGGGGTTATATGTAAAGTGCACCGTGGATATACTTATCCTTTTCATTAAGCTTAATCTGCCAAAATCCCTTAGTCAAATCAAATTTGCTGAACACATTACATCCTTGAATTCTTTTCCATATACAGAAACTTTTTGAAAGCATTAACAAAAGCTTAATAGTGGGCATCATATGCATCAAATGTTTCAGCTATCTCATTTCCATTTTCATCTTTCTTTGGGACATACATAACATGGCAGGAGAATGGGCTAGTGCTAGGTCTGATAATAGATTTTTGCAATAAATCAGCAATTTCTTTCTCACATAATTCTTGTTCACTGCGAGACAAGACAATATAATTGGCTTGACTCTTAGGGAAAAGTTCTTTTCCATTCTCATCTTTTTTTAGAGGCAAAGAGCATTCAAAATTGCACTGATATTTATGCAGATCTTTGGTGAGGACAGTGGTAGCAAAATCCTGTTGAATCTGTTCTAACTCCCCCCGGGTGGAAAGAGACTGGTTGACAAACCAAACATGGGAACTAGGCAAAAGAGGCTTTGGAGGAGTAGGAAAAGCCAGTTTAGGTGAATAGGCATGACTTTCATTGATTTGGGCAACAGTGCCAAATTGAAAAGTAAGTGTAGTGCCGGGAAAACCAACAGTATAGGGACTCCATTGTTTCAAAGTATGGCTCCCAATGATACAATCATATTGGTCAACTGGAAATTGGAGAAACGTCACCATATACTGGTGAGACTGGAATTGGATAGGTACAGTGGCTTGAAAACGAATAGGATTGTTGGAATTTTCAGAATATTGCAGTAGCCAGAAAAGAGTTAAATAAGTTGCTTCGAAAGAATGCACCACCCTGGACAGCCATTGCTTTTGATGTTGTTCCAAATTTTGCTATAAGTCTTCTTGATGACCATTTGGATAAAATCTTAATGTTTCAGTTTGGTACCCAGTATTTAGATATGAAACCTGGATCAAGAACACATGCTTTGTTCTTTGCTCTATATGGTCGTTTGTTTAATACAACGATGCCCCTTGTTAAGGATCCTAGAGCAGATAAGTCTAAAGCCAAGTATTCTCTCCTCTGGCAAATAGAATCTAAAGGTGCCCAGTTAACTGAGCCTCGCATGATTAACTTAACTGATATCAAAGTTCCAAAAGAATGGATTATAGATGTCTGAGCACTTAAGCAATTGGATGCCCCTCGCAATTTGACCACTATTGCTAGTGTGCAAGAAACAGCTCATGAAGCTCGCATATCCTTTGATGATAATAATCCTTCGAGCTCATCCATTCAATTACCCATATCTCATACTTCTTTGTCATGAATCTCTACTTTGAGTCATAGGCCACAACCAAACTGTTGCCATGATAATGCAGTTTCTAATCCAACTGGTTCTTTATTTTGTACTATATATCAACAATCATTTGAAGAAAGACCTATGATATCTAATCCATTAACTCAACAAGCTATTAACTGTTCACATCCTCAATTCACTGAGCTTGATGATGGCAGTCTCCAATGTAATCAATGTCCCTTTGTTCAACCAGTGTTTCATGTGCAAATGATCCTCTCTGGTCAAAAGACTTCTTTTTTTGAAGATAAGTTTGAAGAACCCAAAGTACCACATTTTAATGATTTCATTTTGTAGTCCTCTGATGATAAATTTAGCATTCCATTTTGGCCTCATCATGTAGTTGCCTCTGGTCAGCCTGATGCAACCACCCAAACCAAAATGTTGAACTACGCCAATCTGTTTATTCAAAAGGCCTTGCTTTTTCAACAAGATTTACATCATAAGTTTGTGCAAGCTGAACTCACTCACCAAAAAACTGAAGCCAATGTTAATGCTAATTTCCATACTGTCCTTGCTCAGCTACAAGCCCTTGAGTCTCGCCTAAATACCCACCTTAATTTCAGCATGCAAGATGATATTACTGCTTTGAAGCAAACCTATGCTGCTTTTCACACCTTTTCCGAAGCATGGTGGACCGATAATACTCGCCAACTGCAAAAATTGCACACTCTTGCTCAAACCATTGCTCACATTGATCAATCTACTACCCAGCTTCGCTCTCAACGGCTAATAGTCAAGGTTTCTCACAAACCTTAACCACTATGACTACAAAAATTGAACAAGCCATAGCCACTAAGAGCCAAGTGCAAGGCTCACAGTCTATGTTCCCTGATTCTTCCCAAGACCTTGTTAGACTTCAAAGTAAGTTTAAAGGAAAAGCTCTCACCCTTGATGTGCCGAAGCCCAAACTCCAAGATTTTGATCCTAAGACAGGCCAATGGAAGAATGTTAATATGGTTAAACAAGAAGCTGGAGGACCATATGATCAGTTACATGTTTTCTCTGAAAATGTTCCGCCATTAGTCAACTTTGATGACTATGATCCCATCAAGAATAAAGCCACTATAGATGCATTCAGAACTTGGATAGATAATGTCATGTATGCAGCCAATCTTTCTCAAGATCAAGTAATTAGAAAGGCTTTGAATGCACTAACGGGTATAGCCTGATCAGCATAGGATTCTTTGACACCTGTTTATAAAGAAGATCTCATCAATAGCGGTGTCAATACTGTATGTGAAGCATTGTATAGAATGTTTGTTGGTCAGCATGATAATGAGCAAAGAGCTGCCTACAAACGTTTTAAGGAAAATCACATTTGCAATATGAAACATTTTGATGCCTACTGTAGTGAACAATATACTATTGTTTATCAGTCAGGACAGACCAACAACAATGTGTGGATGTATAATACTTTTCTAGAAGGTTTCCCTGTCTAGTTATAGTCTTTCTATAGGGAGAAAATTCTAAATAGCATCCTCAACACTCCCGACATGATAATTAATGATGTCACTTTCCCTCAGTTGTTCCAATTTATTAAGGAAATCAATAGTGATCTATGTACTGAGAAAAAAACCAGAAAGACAAAGAAAGAAGTTTTGTCTTATTTAAAAACAGGTCTGTGTCATCGTAAAGCCAACAGTTATGGGTGTTTTCAACATAAGAAAACACATAAATCTCATAGGAGATTTAAAGGTTATTCTGAGAAGAAATCATTTTCTTCCAAGGCTTTCAAAAAATCTAAGCATAAAAAAGTGTTTCTAAGAAACAAAAGGAAAGTTCTCAGAAAGGATTTTACTCCTACTTGTTACATTTGTAAAGGAGCACATTATGCTAACAAATGTCCGGATAAAGGAAAAAAGAATTCCAAAAGAATATGTACTCTCACAAAAGCTAAACTAGATAATTTGCCTCTAACAATTGTTTTAGAACCTTCAAATTCTGAAGATATTTTTCTTACAGAAAGCTCCAATGAAGATGAAGCTCCAGATGACAAGCAAGTTTGCCAATTTAGTCAGAATCCAGAACCTGCAGAACATTTTTCTCTAACTTCTTCTTCTGATTCTGAGTCTGATTCTGATATCTCTTTTGCTTGTTTTATGTTTTGCAAATAGCGTTATTTTCTGGGTTGAGGTCAATCCCTCACTCAACAGAATCCACATTGGTTAGATCTCACACCTGAACAGCAATTGGAGCACCTGACACTAAAAGCTTCACAGTTGGAATCAAGAAAAGCTCAATTTTTGACTCCTCGTCAGCATCAAAAAGTGTTAGCTGACTTGGTAAAATTAGAAGCAGACCATCAGAAACTCTTAGAAGAATATCCAGAACTTTCTGCTACGGCATGTTTTGCTGATGATCAGACTGAAGAACAAGAAGTCATTCGTCCAACACATGAGTATGTCCCACATCCTTTAGCTGAAAAGGTTTTTGCCAAAAATTCTAGAAAAGAGTGGTTATCAAATCGTCTTGCTTTTTTGTATACGGTAAAAATTGATGTGTTAAGAGAAATTTCTTCTATCCAAAAAAAATTGCAAGAGTATACTGCTAGCACTAGTTCTCTCAGTGCTTTGGATAAACTTTTATTAGAAGTTGAACAGGCTCAAGAAGCATCGTCCACACCCAAACCTGAACCAGAAATGCAACCACCTGAGAATCAAGCCTTTGCTTACTTAAAAGGAATTGCCAATCCTTTCCCAGCATTCTTGCTTACTATTAAATTGCCTAGTATCAAGCTCGACACTCTATGTGCTTTACTTGATTCTGGTGCAGATTGTAACCTTGCTCGCGCTCAATGTTTTCCATCAGATTGTTGGTTACCAACCACTACCACTATCCACTCTGTTTCCCATTCCAAAAATCCTATTCATTTTCAAGCCACTGTACCTATCCAATTCCAGTCTCACCAGTATATGGCAACGTTTCTCCAATTTCCAGTTGACCAATATGATTGTATCATTGGGAGCCATACTTTGAAACAATGGAGTCCCTATACTATTGGTTTTCCCAGCACTACTCTTACTTTTCGATTTGGCACTGTTCCTCAAATTAATGAAAGTCATGCCTATTCACCTAAACTGGCTTTTCCTACTCCTCCAAAGCCTCTTTTGCCTGGTTCCCATGTCTGGTTTGCCAACCAGTCTCTTTCCACCCGGGGGGAGTTAGAACAGATTCAACAGGATTTTGCTGCCACTATCCTCACCAAAGATCTGCATAAATATCAGCGCAATTTTGAATGCTCTTTGCCTTTGAAAAAAGATGAGAATGGAAAAGAACTTTTCCCTAAGAGTCGGGCCAATTATATTGTCTTGTCCCGCAGTGAACAAGAATTATGTGAGAAAGAAATTGTTGATTTATTGCAAAAATCTATTATCAGACCTAGCACTAGCCCATTCTCCTGCCATGTTATGTATGTCCCGAAGAAAGATGAAAATGGAAATGAGATAGCTGAAAAATGTCTGGTAGTTGATTATAGACCCTTGAATGCATGTCTTGAGAGTAATCAACATCCTTTACCTAACAAGGATTATATTTGGCAAAGAATTCAAGGATGTAATGTGTTCAGCAAATTTGATTTGACTAAGGGATTCTGGCAGATTAAGCTCAATGAAAAGGATAAGTATAAATCTGCATTCTCTGTGCCACAAGGACTATTTGAATGGAATGTTCTTCCATTTGGAATCAAAACAACACCTTCTATTTTCCAAGGATTCATGGATCAAATCTTTGCACTATATGCAAAATTTATCTAGCCATATATAGATGATATCCTCATTTTTAGCCAAGATCATAAATCACATATGGAGCATTTAAAGAAATTCCTTTCCATTTGTCAAACTCATGGTCTGTGTTTGAATCCTACAAAGCTTAGTTGGTGCACTGAAAGCTTGATATTTATTGGTACAAGAATAGACCCTAATGGTAAGCTTTATCCTCAGAATCATCTGTTGAAAGCAATTCAAAATGTTGAGGTTAAAGATAAGAAGAGTTTACAGAGATTTTTAGGCATGGTTAATTATATTGCTGGCTATTTTCAGAATATTGCAGCTGCTAGAAAAGAGTTAAATAAGTTGCTTCGAAAGAATGCACCACCCTGGACAGCCAAGCATGACGAAGCAATTCAAAAAATTAAGCAACAATGTCAACAACTACCACCTCTTTGCATCCCAGGAAAAGGTAAGAAAATTGTGCAGACAGATGCTAGTGAAAATGCTTGGGGTGTTGTACTCCAACTTGTCTCAGTCAATGGTAAGATGAAAGAAGAAATTGTCAGATTTGAATCTGGCACTTTTAAAGGCTCTGAGTTAAATTATCATTCTACTCATAAAGAGCTTTTAGCTGTTCTTAATGCTTTCAAAAAGTTTCATTTATTCATTGGTGATCAAAAGTTTGTCTTAAGAAGTGATCTTCAAAATCTGGCCGGATTCTTTAAAAAGGAATCCAAAAACAAAGTTGTTCGAGCTTGTTTTCTCAGATGGGCTCAGTTTCTTGATACTTTTGAATTTGAAACAGAACATGTAGAAGGTACTAAGAATGTCTTGGCAAATTTTCTCAGTCGAGAAGGATGTCAAGAAAATCATGTTCATACTTTGAATCAACTTGTTGTCACAGTTGATGGTGTTCGAGTTTTGCAACCCAATCTGTGAGATACACTCACAGATAGTCAACAAGATATCTTGTCAAATATGCATATCAGAATCTATGCTGAACCAGGCCCATGGGAAAGATATGCTCAAGATCGTCAAGTCATACTTGAAGAAAATGCTCAAGGAAGACAGGCAGAAGCATATCGACAACAACTGTTGCAAAATGTTCACGGTGTTTGAAAAAGACATCCAGATCAACAAATAGTTCAACAGCCTAACTTGGTGACTGAAGTTGAACGAGATCAGACACAAGTGATAGATCATATGCATCAAATGTTTCAACATCTAGCTCAAATCAATCCTGAAGATGATCGGCTACATAATGATAGGTATCGTGTTCTCCTCCATGAATTTAATCAAGTACTAGCTCAAGAACACCATGTTCGTATGATTTGTGAAAGAAAAGAAGTTTATACATTCATCAGTAATGTGCCCTGGAAAAAAAATTGATTCTCTATGACACAAAAGATCTATCAAGAACAAAGAGATTATCACTTTGCTGCATCCAGGAAATTACTTACAGACTCTATCATTCAAAAAGAGCCATGTCACCCTTCTGATGATGAAATTTGAACATATTTGGCTCATACTACTACCAATGCCACACTGTTTGAATGGCCGATTCATATCTTGAGTAGTACTCATATTCCCAATCAACGAAGATGGCTAGCCTCAGGAGATCCTTTTGAAATGTATTTTCGAGGTTTGTATCCTCACTCTCATGCCTTGATGCCCACCAAGGTAAATTATGGTTATTTGCATAAACTAGATTTTTATTCATATATCTCTAACCCAATAAACCAGTTTATTTTTCATCACTTTGGTCCAAGCCCTGTGCAGCGTGACACTATTGAACTACGCAATCTTCATCATTTCGCCACTTAGCACAAACCCCTCTGGATGTTTACTAAATTCACTACTCTTCCTCACATAGCAGGCATTGGTACCAGTCAACCTACAACTTATGTTCGCATTGATCGTAGCATCTTATGAAAGGAAGAATCTATTGAAGACCGCTTAGAACGTCAATGGCAAGAAAATCATCCATCTCCTTCTAGCTCAGAAGAAGATATGATCCTGAAGCTAAGTCACCCAAAAGGCACAGATATTAACCTAATCAGTGGGGATGTCACTGATGTGAGTCACTTAATCCTCAGAAAATAAAGATTAAGCATGGACCCTACCATGGTATAAAGGAGGTTAGGTTACACCTCTAAAGTAACTACAAGTTATCCTTCTCGTGTCAAAAAGATGTGTTTAATAATGAATCTCTTGTAAAGTTACTTTAAAAGATTCCTTTGTGATAAGGTTTCGAGGCGTCTGGACACGTGTCCATTTTCTATTGATAGATTCCAATTATTGTAAACTCTCTTGTATTGTAAAAGTTAGTGCTCATTCTATATAAGGGCATCCATTTCTCTATTTGGGGGGCAAGAGGTTCCGAGTTCAAGTTAAGTTTAGTTGAAGTCTAGAAAGCTTTGAGTGTTGAGAAAACATTTTAGAAGGACATAGAGAGTATGCTCTCTTCTGAAAGGAAGATCAGAAATCAGACTATCTTCACTGAAATATGTGTTTGTAGTGTATAGATTTTCTAAGCTATTGTCCATGATATTCTGTAATACATAAGATCCTGTATATGTGGTATCAGAGCCTGGTGTTTAATATATACACAATCTTTTGCAATTCTTGAGTTCCTTATCTAGATTTTATTCTGTCTCTTTGTTGTTCTGTTTGGTTCATGTGTGAAGTAAGTCCTTGTTATCTAGCCATGTGAAAGGCATCTTTGAGGCAGGGAAGGTAGCACAGCTCATACCGTTTTGTAGAATGAAACAGGATGGCAGAATTCTAGTATACTGAGAATGATAACAAGAATTTGGTAGATTCACTTGTAAGTCTTAGCTCTGTGTTTGATACAATACATGATGTCAATATAGATGAAGATAGTTTTGCATCTGATCATGGTAAATTTGAGCTTCCATCTGAACGTTTTAAGTTACCATCTAAGAAATGGACTAAAATTTATGGTGATCTAGGGTTTCTGTCATATAAGTCTAAGTCTGTATGTAAGCTCATTGAAATGCAAGTAGTTGTTAAGAATGACCAGCCTCATAGTTTCAGTAACCTATTGACCAATAAAGAACTCCAAGGTCTCATCAAACAGGCCAAAAAAAAAAATGGTTTTAAGTATTTGCATATAGGTCATATTGTTGCTGGTGTTGAACCCTTGTATCGCAAAGGCATTCCTGCCACAGTTATCATGACTCTCCTTGATGTTAGACATAATCGTTATACCAATATGTTAATGGGAGGCATTTCTACCCCTATGGCTGCAGGAGCCACTGCTTTTGATGTTGTTCCAAATTTTGCTATAAGTCTTCTTGATGACCATTTGGATAAAATCTTAATGTTTCAGTTTGATACCACATATACAAGATCTTATGTATTACAGAATATCGTGGACAATAGCTTAGAAAATCTATACACTACAGACACATATTTCAGTGAAGACACTCTAATTTTTTATCTTCCTTTCGGAAGAGAGCATACTCCATATGTCCTTCTGAAATGTTTTCTCAACACTAAATATCGTGGACAATAGCTTAGAAAATCTATACACTACAGACACATATTTCAGTGAAGACAGTCTGATTTCAGATCTTCCTTTCGGAAGAGAGCATACTCTCTATGTCCTTATGAAATGTTTTCTCAACACTCAAAGCTTTCTAGACTTCAACCGAACTTAACTTGAACTCAGAATTCCAACATACTGAGAATGATAACAAGAATTTGGAAGATTCACTTGTAAGTCTTACCTCTGTGTTTGATACAATACATGATGTCAATATAGATGAAGATAGTTTTGCATCTGATCATGGTAAATTTGAGCTTCCATCTGAACGTTTTAAGTTACCGAGCTTTACAACCAGGTGGTCGCAGGTTCAAACCCCCTCGACCATCAACTATACTTTTGCATGGCATTTTATTTTTATTTTTTAGATATATATATATATATATATATATATATATATATATATATATATATATATATATATATATATATATATATATATATATATATATATATATATATTAATGCCACACCACTTCGGACTTCAATTAGGCGCCATTTTCACATACGATCTTCGTTTTTGACAAAACGAACATCGTTGGAGAGCTCTTGACGAGACCTTCAATTTGATCCTGAATTTGACCAAATTTGGAGAGTTTATTTTTTTACCTTTTTAATAGCCTCTGTACCTGAATTTGACCAACCTTTGACTGGTCATAACTTTTGTGTACGGACTCCTTTCTCGCCCATTCAAATTGCGTTGGGTCCAAAATTTCAAGGAGTTTAATCTAATGTTGATTGTTGGAGTTTGGAGATACTTCAATTTTTGATGAAAATATCCCCCCGGATCAAGGTCATACTATTTTTTATAGGTTCTAATAAGTCTTAATATGTATTATTAGGATATAATAGGTCTTATTAGGTAATGATGATTCTTACATTACCAAATGACACATAACGACCTCTTATGATACATTTCTAGGTATTTTTATCCATATATATGTTAAGGGGACCTAAGGACTCCTACTAGGTCATTACGTCTGTTATAGGTTCTAATAGGTATTCATATGTTTACTAGCACATAATAGGTATTGTCAGGTAATAATGAGTCTTACATTACCAAACAACACATTAAGATCACTTATGATACATTTTTCGGTACGTTATCCATACATGTGTGTCTTAAGGGGACATAGGAGTCATAATAGGTTACACTATTTTTTATAGGTTCTAATAAGTCTTAATATGTATTATTAGGATATAATAGGTCTTATTTGGTAATGATGATTCTTACATTACCAAATGACCCATAACGACCTCTTATGATACATTTTTAGATATTTTTATCCATATATATGTTAAGGGGACCTATGGACTCCTACTAGGTCATTATGTTTGTTGTAGGTTCTAATAGGTATTCATATGTTTACTAGCACATAATAGGTATTTTCAGGTAATAATGAGTCTTACATTACCAAACAACACATTAAGATCACTTATGATATGTTTTTCAGTACGTTATCCATACATGTGTGTCTTAAGGGGACATAGGAGTCGTAATAGGTCATACTATTTTTTATAGGTTATAAGTCTTAATATGTATTATTAGGATATAATAGGTCTTATTAGGTAATGATGATTCTTACATTACCAAATGACACATAACGACCTCTTATGATACATTTCTAGGTATTTTTATCCATATATATGTTAAGGGGACCTATGGACTCCTAGTAGGTCATTATGTCTATTGTAGGTTCTAATAGGCATTCATATGTTTACTAGCACGTAATAGACTGACCTTACTATCAACCTTAATAAAACTATATCCCATTTACTTTATTGACATTCTTAACTCTAATTCAAACTACTAAATTAAGTCATGAGTTCTAAATTGTAAACTAACATTTGCTAACTAAACTCATTTACTTATCTAGTAACAAATTTTTCTCTCCCTATGTCCTAACTCTCATCTGTACACTCCCCATAATCATCAAAGCATTTACATCAAAATCTAGAATTTAGTTAAGAATTATATTTTTTTATTGCATATACATGTGTACACTTTAGTTATCATTCAATCAAGAGTTTTTTTTTTTTTTATCGCATATACACATGTACATGTACAAATATTTATTTTTCACATTTGCATGAGCACGTTACAATGTACATTAGATATGGTCTCTAAGATAATTTGTTTAAAAATACATACATGTTACATGATTGAATTTAGCACCATACATTTAATGTTGTGTATTTATATGTACATGTGTTTCAAATTAAATTTAACTTTTAATTATTTTAATTTAAATACACTTGTATGTTTATATTTGTATATATATGCATGTGTAGATCTCTAGATATTTATCACTCTTGTAGCTTCACATTCCTATCCTTGTATTTATATTAATATATACATTATGGCATCTGGCTCTAGGGATCGTGCTCCTGCATCCTCAGGGGATGCTAGTGTCTGTGGTGGGGGTCAAAGTGTTGAGTCTGGTACAGCACGCAGATCGACCTCCTCCACTCAAGATAGACAGTAGTTATTTAGAGATATAGTTGCGAGATTATCTCGTGATATGCAAGGTTTAGATACCTCACTTTCCTCTTCTACCACCCTCCCTAATAGGGAGAAGGTCACAGCAATGCGAGAGGAGTTATTTCGTATGATTCAGACCATTGAATCATACAACCCTTTTGATGATATGAGCATTGAGACATTTTATTCCTTTATCTCACAGTGTCACTGGCACTATGAAGTACACACAAATTGACACTGAGATTTCTACCGACATGGTGAAATCCATGTTTCCATCTTATATAGATCGTTGCAGAGTCAAAGGCTACTCTGCAACAAAGTGTATTGATCCACTCGTCGCACCATTGATGTATCATCGTTGGTTGGCCACTCATCATAAATGGCCACAGAGGGATGAGTTCCCTCTATATTTCTGCAAACAATTGTTTGCAGAATTTTATTTACACTATGATGTTGACTATACAGATTATCTAGGGCAAGTTGGGCAGGGTCAGGGGAGACTTTCTGACAGATTTAGACCCACAGACACTCTTGCGCCCATTAACAAACGGGCAATGGTGGGTCCAAACCTTTTGGTTATGCCAAGAGGTCCACAAATGGCTACTACAGGCGAGAGTGTTCCTAATGACACAATTAGGACACAGATTTTTTTGAGCATCGCCATTGTTGCCACACTGTTACACAAGATTTCTTCTGATCGGTGTGGTAGATATATGCTACGATCTCGAGGTACCACTCCTACAGCTGCATCATCTAGCACACCTGTTGATGATGATTATGGAGTTGCAAACATACCTTCTCCAGTAGACATTTTTGCGGTCTTAGAGGTGGATGCATTGCATCGTTTGGCATCATATTTAGCATCTAATCTTTTAGATGCATATCGAGCATTATCTACACTCTCAAGGATTCCACTTCATGACATGAACTCTCAGATTAGTCATATTTTTTCACGTACAACAGTCCTAGAGGATTCACAGAGGTAGGAGGACATTCCTGCACCTTCTACTACTCTTGCTGCTACACAAGCCCAGGCTATAGCACCAGCCCTAGCTACTCAGGACCCTACAACACCCCCCCACTTAGGATGTCAGTGCTAGATAGCTTGGTCTATTTACCTCCATGCTTTTAGATCAGGGCCGCACTATTGACTTAGACGCTAATACTCTTTTTCATTGCATGATTCAGATATCAGTCAGATCGGCAGAGCATTACATAATGCTACAATAAATATCTCTATATGTTTAAATTTATTTTTATTATGGTAAATAATATGTCTATATGTTTAAATTTATGTATATGTGTGTGTTTGTGTATGTGTTATAGGGTTTGAGTGATAGTATGTTACATTTTGCTGATCTACAGACACCGACAGATCCTACACATCGTGAGTCCCAGGTATGTTACAATATATATATATATATATATATATATTTGATTTATATACATGTAGATCTTGATATAATTTGTTTGTACACATAATTAAATGGTCCAAGTTATCTTTTGACATAGGGTTCAGATGCAGCTGATAGAGCCTTTTGGGAACAAGGCCCAAGATCAGGAGGGGGGATGTAGTTGATTATCATATGTGGTATTTTATTTTATTACACACATGTTATGTCTAGATACATATTTATATGGACACTTTGATGTTTTATATGTTATTTTCATATACATACATTTTATATGGACACTTTGATGTTTTATATGTTATTTTCAGATACATGTTTATATGGACACTTTGATGTTTTATATGTTATTTTCAGATACATGTTTATATGGACACTTTGATGTTTTATATGTTATTTCCAGATACATGTTTATATCATGGACACTAAATGATGGTTTATATGTTATTTCCAGATACATGTTTATATAAAGATTTTGATGTTTTATATATGTTATTTCCAGACATTTGATATATGATCTATTTTTATACATTTGATATGGGTACATTATATTCTTCAGATATATGTACATGTATGTTATTGATCTTTTAATGTACACATGTGTATCTTATTGATCTTTTAATGTCTTAATCTTTTATGTAACTTACGTATGTGTTATGAACATGTTTCTATATATGTTATTCATTTTAATGCCTTATATTCATGTTTTCAATATTCAAGTTTACATGTATATGTATAATTATTCATCCTAATGCCTTAATCTAAGTGTACTTAACTATATAATTTTAATGGTCCATGTACATAAGAATATAACATATACATGTACATAAGAACATATAAAGAGTATGATCACCTAGAAAGAATGCATGAACTACAACATCTAATTAATAAAAGTTAATATACATATGTATATGTTTTCAATATTCATGTTTATACATACATGTTACTATTTTTAATGCCTTAATTTAAGTTTAATTAACTATACTTAATTGCATGTCTTAATATAAGTATAATTAAGTTATATATATTTAATCTAAGTATAATTAACTATATTTAATGACATGTCTTAATTAACTATATTTAATCTAACTATATTTAATGTCTCATGTATTAACTATATTTAATGACATGTGTCAAGTAAAATTAACTATATATTTAATCTAACTATAATTAACTATATTTAATGACATGCCTTAATCTAAGTATAATTAACGATATTTAATGACATGCCTTAATCTAAGTATAATTAACTATATTTAATGGCATGCCTTAATCAACTATAATTAACTATATTTAATCTAATTATATTTAATGTCTTAATAATTAACTGTATTTAATGACATGTCTTAATTAACTATATTTAATCTAACTATAATTAACTATTTATAATATACTTAACTATATTTAATGACATGCATTCTTAATTAACTATAATTAACAACATTTAATTAATAAAATATAATGTATGTAATATGTAACATAGTTCATATAACATATACATGTACGAACATATAAAGAGTATGACCTAAAGAATGCATGTTACAATATTTAATTAGTAAAAGTTAATAGATGCAAGAACATGTACAATGATTATATAAAAACATAAAGAATGTATCATATAAGAACATATAAAGATTATATGTACATAAATATGTAACATAATTTACAATCATATGTAAGAAAACATAAACAATTTTTACATATAAATACATACAAATACTAAAGGAGTTGTCTTAAGGAGAGGTCAAGTAAAAGGTGGTACTAAGGGGATGTTCTAATAGGTGGTCTTAAGGGGAGATCCTAAGAGATTTTCTTAAGGGGAGGTCCTAAGAGGTGGTCTTAAATGAGATATCCATGTCGAATTTAAATAAAAATAACGATACATATCTAATTTTGCATATCCAAGATAAATGATCCAATGTACAAAAATTTATAAAACAAATATCCTGTCAATATTAAATATGAAAGTATAAGAGCTATATAGGCATAGCTCAACTAGAGCTCCACAATAAGTACATAGGTAAACTAGAGCTCCATAAACAATGTATTGTTAGGATTATCTCTACTTTTTATTATCTCTAGAAGTTTTTCATGTTCTTCAATAGCCAATTTCTAGTTTTGATTTCCATGACGTCCTCTTCTTTGTATTGCTTCAAATTGTGATTTGGTTGCTATAACATGGTTACTATAATGTAAAACCTTTCCTCCAAGCTTGTATTCAATAAATTCAATACCACTATCAATTACCCTTGTTTGTTGATAATATGTTCCTTCAATAACAACTGATCCAATTGGATATGACTATTGATCAGCATCTATAGTTCCTTCTAGAAACTTGTGTTTTTCTTTTGTGCATCTTAAAAGATAATAGTCCACATTTTCCACATTATCTGGTAAGGCTTGAACTGCAAAAATATCTCCTGCATGTATATAAAAATATAGATAAATATAAATTAATTTTAAAATGAATATACATGTGTATTAATTTATATATATGTATATATGCACACAAACCTGCCATAACTAAATAAAAAATGCGCTCATAATCAACTGAATATACAGGATCACAAATGTCAACGTCAATGTTAGCATCTTCAAAAGGATGCTTTCTAACTATCTCCTTCAAATCCCAATGTGAAACATATCCATTCACAATATTTTCACATGCACTCACTAGATTGTCCTTAATGCATTCATCACAAAAACATGCTTTCTCTCTTACTTTAATTATTGGAGGTTTATGGTTTCTTGTAGTCATCACTTGATGTAAACTTCTAATACTAGGAATCGTTTGACAATTGTAAGGATTAGATCGATCTATATCTGTTACAAATACAAAAAATAATTGTCATATTTCAAAATAAATATTTAATTAAAAACTCAACTTGATTTGAAAAATACATTAGAAATAAATATAACTTAGTTCACCTTTCACCTCCCAAAAGTAACGTTTATTGTATTCAGTATCTTGAGTAGCAAAATGAACTTTGCACCATTCAACAATTTCATTTGTGCTCTCTATCCTATTCCCTATATATACATACAATATGCATGTATATATAAAATTTAAAATATATGCTACTAGAGTATTAAACATGCACATTTAAAAAATGCATATATTTACCTACAAGTTCATGTTGTCGAAGTGCACGTTTTATACATGCTCCTACTCCATCATGCTCTCCTTTTCTGTGTCCACTTTCAAAGAAATTCCATAAAAACCTAACATTGGTTCTAGCATGTTGCATTGCTAACCAATTAAATGCTTTTGCAGATTTGAATTGTCTTGTGAACATGAAACATGATAAGTATCTACAATTGTCCATGTACATATATCAAATAGAAATAGATATGTCCAAATAAATATAAGTTAAAATAAAGTTAAATAAATGTGTAACTACTTCGTGTATACTAACCTGCACATCCATCAGACCAAATCCAGTGCTCTGAAACATTTATTCCATGATTTCTAAGATCTTCAGAGAATATTGAAAAACAATTAGCCACATAACTCCTACCATGAACTCTATCATCACTAATATAGAAATGAACCTCTTTGATGATGATGTGTTGATTTTCATCCAATCTTTCTATCTGATCCACCTCAAATTGTGCATGTCTATAGGTCACTTGCACAAATATTGCAACTTGTTCAAAATGATAATATTGGCCTTCAAGCTCTGTATGAGGTGAAAATGTATAATTCTCAAAAAAATCTACAACTGAAAGTATACAACCAGGTGGAAAATAATTTTTGGAATCACGAAACTGTTTAGCTTGCCATCGTGCACCATAACAATATTGGATATGTGGATATATCAATGGATGGAACTTGGTCATGAACTCATCATAATGCAATTCACTCTCCTTCAATACAATTTTTCTGGATTCATCTCCTCTCTTATTTTGGTATGTCTCATATTCATATCTCATCCATGAAACTGGTGTGGATTCATTAATATTCTCAACTTGCATAATTTCAGAAAATTTGCGTAAATCTCCATAATCTTCACACTGATTTTTGATGCATTGCACTTTGAATTCATCTGAAACTTCTAATTTATCACATAATATGGACCTCACAAATTGTGTTGTACTACTAGGGATGACCAAATTAGGGTCAAATACTACCATAACTTTTTTAAATGATTGCAAGTGTAGACCAAATTCAACATGATTTCTACAACAACAAGTTTCACACATCTTATTTATGCATACAAAGGAAGGACGTAAAATCTCAAACATTCTCTGACATATTTTGACATTTGAAAATTCTTGTTTGAATGCTTGAAATAATTCACTTTGAGTTATATCTATAAAATGTTTTGGATGTTCAATTTTGACCCCTATTTCTTGATCTTTAATTTGTATAGTATCACGCCTATTGGAAGAAACACGAGAATGTGTGGTCCAAAATTCAATAACTTGTCTTTTTGTATCTTCAGAAATCTTGTCTTTTTGTATCTTCAGAAATCTTGTCTTTTTGAGGAACTCTACAAATATTCACCCAGTTATTCTCAATGTTATCATTTAGCATATTTCTCCTCTTGATGTATCTCTAGATAGTTTTTCTAGATATATATAGTACATCAGAAATCACACATACCTATTTTCTATGTGTCAATTTTCTACTAGATATAGTAGTCATCAATGCTCTACGTGCATTACTCAAATCACCTCCTCAAGTTGTGTTGTCAATTTTGTTATAAGCATTTTGCAAGTTTTCAACTATTGTTTTATTAATATTATGCGCATGGTTTTTCCTGTTATCAACACCCAACAACTCCAAAATAGGTCTCATATCTTTTCTCCTAAATAACTTGACAAATAATTGTGCTTGTCCTAGTATACTTTTATCCTTGAAATATTCATCCCACATGTTTTGACAATGCTTTTTGATAGTGTTATCATTTATCATATCTTTAGATGGAATTTGGTTAAAAAGTAGTTCTTCATCCAAATCCATCAAATTTTTTATGCTTTCTAATTTGTCTCTATCAATAGAATTGCCAATTTCTTCCTCTTCATTACTTTCATTTTTTTTATGAATATCATCCTATTCAGGAATTTTAGTAGGTTGGTTTTGATTATGTTTTGTATGGCCTTTCATTTTGTCATCTCTTATTCTATCATATTTCCTTGATCTTTTCCTTTTACTGCCCATTGAATACTTCAATCTATAGAAACAAAAATAAATAAAATTAGATTTCACTAAATATCAGCTAATGGTTCAATATAGAATACATAAAAATAAAAATAAGTAGACAAGAAAAAAAGCACCTTCAAAATATTCAATCCTTTGCAATATTGATTAAATCCGCAGAATAGTTGTTGAAAATTGCTTCAAAATTAATTATCTTTCGAAAATCCTCTTCCAATTTTCACTGTTCTATATATTTAATTTTTTTTTAAAAAGGAAAAAACAACTTTATTTTATATCAAATAGTGACATTAACCGCTGGCGGTTTAATCGGCTGACAAGGGTTTCGGCCGGAACTATTTTGGCCAAAATAGTTTGTGCGGCATCTTATGTGGCAACCAAACAAGCAAAAATCAAAACTTCTATAAACATCTCACTTTGAAGGCCAATTTGACCAACTAAATTGAAGTTTTTTCAAAAACTAAAAATATACTTTTGTAGTTCTTGGAGTCATGATTATGATTATATAATTATTTTTTATATTTTGATTATGAATAATATGTTATAATTTGAAAATATTACAAGTAGGTATCTTAAGATTCAAGAAGATGTCTATTCAAAAATAAGAAAAAAAATAGTAAATCATGTTAAAAAATTATTATTTTTTAATGTGGCACTAGAGGAGAGAGTCTTCTTCAAGAATATGTAATTTTTTTTTTTTTTAAATGTAGATTTGATGGAAAAAGTTTGACGGGAGGAAAAAAAAATCAATTTTTGATAACTTTGACTTTGACCAGTTATAACTTCAAAAATATTAGCCGAATTTCATTTTTTCTTTTTCGGTGCACTAGGTATACATGTCAACTCTAACATATTCCAAAATCAAACCAAAATATGAACATTTGCATATATTTGTTTGATGGGGAAAAAACTCTATATATTTAGTATTTTTAAAAAATTCAAAAATACACTTTAAAAATTCAAAAATAAATAAAATTTTCAATCAGTTTTTTAAAAAAAAAAACTATAGACATAAACTTATCCAATTTAACACATTTCATTAGTTTACATCATCTTCAAATTCTAAACACAAATGCCACGTTTATGTCGTTAAAGTTGAAGAGTATAAATTTTGATATCACTTTTCCTTTATAAAAGGTGACACAGGTTTGTGCTTTTACCCTGAAACCTTTTTTTTTACCAATCTCTTCGATTTATAGTTTCATGCTTTTGTTTTCATGAATCCATACAGTGACCAAGAATATAGACGCCCTAGTAGACAAATTATTGCATAAATTTAGCAGTGTTTCAAGAAGATTTAGAATAGAAGAGTTGAAAAAGTCACAATCACCCAAATATATTACCTGAACAATCTGAATATTTCATGAAATTTGTCACTCAATAATGTTGAAGTTGAGTTGCTTGAATCACATGCACTATTTTTGTCCTTTTCCTTAATGTCAGGATTGCATGAAGTTTAATGCTTTGAAATAACAATGTCTAGATTCTTTTTATCCTTCATACTATGGCTCCTACCTTTAAGTGTTTCACATTGTACTTTGACTATTGTACATGGTGGAATGTATATGCTATGGATTAGTTTCAAAACTTATTGATGTATTATTTTTTATTTACTAAATTTTACATTTTTCTTAATAGAGAAGGCAAACAAAAGGAGAAATTTCCTTGAAGCCTCAACATTGGACCCAAAAAGGTAAGCCTAAATGTTGCTTTACATGACTTTCTTTCTTTAACTTATCCTTTCTAAATTTTTTTGTTGGATTAGTATCTATGTTATGAGTTTGTCTTTTTTGCCCCTACAATTAACTTATTGATTTTTTCTGAAATAACATCTAGATAAATGCATATAGATAAATTTGATATGATACTTTTGAGGGTTGTATTATACAATGAGCTAGATTATCCAGGGATGCATCCTATGTTATTTTTTTAGGCATCCCTATCCTGAGGATAGGGGACACCTCAGGGACATCCCTAGAAATTTTACATATTGACAAAACTCTCTCTAAATAACACAAATTTAGCATAAGCATTCTGCATATTCTTATAATTTAAGGTTCTTTAATGTATATGCACATACTTTATCCATGCTTTAATGTGATGAAATTGAGACATGTCTTGATAGTTTGTTGACTTTAATTAGTCCTGAGCTAGATTTTGAAAATTGAAAAAAGATAGAAAATTGTGATGACCCTTTTCTGGATGGTTGTGATAACCTACAATTTGACACTACACGAATGGAACTTATGAGTTGGTTGATTTTGATATTTTTGATGATATTGAGACATGTCTTGATAGTCCTGATCTAGATTTAAAGGTTCACATTCTTTATTTTTTGAGTTAGTACTATAAGGAATAGAGATTTTCAATCAAACATTATTTTGGGAAACGAGAAAGTATTCAAAGTGAGACTACCAGAAATCAACTTCTGTTATTTTTGTGAATTCATTATTTTTGGTTACGGTTTAGCATTCAATCCATCCTCTATCTGATGTTTATTTAGGCGGAAGGCATCATGTTTTCCAATCTTAGGTTTTTCACCATGTACCCTCGTCTTTGCAGGAGATATTTCAAATTTACAAATTATAAAATCTTTCTCTCAATTAAATATAATTATTATTTTGTAGAACCATGCTTATATAAATAAAAGGAAAATATTAATGTTGTATGTGAAGAGTTCATAAAATAAACCGATTGTTTAAATATATTTTATTAATTTATAAATAATATATTTTCAAAAATAGATAGTAAAAAAATCTATCAATTCAAATATATTTAAAAGTTTTATTTATTTTTCTTGTTATAATCTTTAATATTAGTTTTTAAAATTTAAGAATCTTTTTACTACTTTAAAACACTTAGTATGATATTGTAATAATAATATTTTATTCCATTTTTATATTTATATTTAAAATCTTAAGTTACAAAATGTGTGTGTGTGTGTGTGTGTGTGTGTGTGTGTGTGTGTGTGTGTGTAGAGAAGAACATAAGTTGAATCACATAACTTCAATGCAATGTGCCAAATGTGCCGAGACTAAAAAGATATTAAATAAAAGAAGAAGAAATTATAAAATGGAGAAATAAATTGTAGAAGCATATATAATAATACATTTTTTATGATTTAATTTTTATTTTTAAAATAAACTAAAAAGATGTTAACTAAGAGAAGAAGGAATTATAAAATGGACAAATAAATTGTAGAAGCATATATAGTATAATACATTTTTTATGATTTAATTTTTATTTTAAAATAAAAATTGACAATATTTATATATTGTATTTTTTATTTGAACTAGTATTGTATGTGTGGTAAATTGGCTTCAAATCATAATGAAATTTTAATCATTTTATCCAATTTTAGAAATTTCCTTATAATTTGTAATTTTTCAGATGATACTTGAATTTGTTTTCAGCATGTAACATTTCATGTTTTGTGTAAGGTTTAATAATTTGTATGAAAATCATTATTATTTCTTTGTATATATACAAATGGTAGATCCACATAGTAGAAATATATAAATCATTAATGATGGCAATTCCTAAATAATTTAAGAGTCTTGTTGCTTCCTATATGTTTTTGTACAACTTCTTTTTTTTCTAATAACTACTTTCATCATGAGATGACAATGATCCTATTTGTCTTTCCATGATTTAATCCTACACTCCACTAAATTTTAAAGCTCATTTACCTATTAAGGTATATGCTTTTGTTGTATTTGGCACTAATCCTAAGGAATATTGTAGCTTATTAGCAACGACATAGTGCATCCCTACTCAATCAAGGACACAATGCATCCCTTCTTGGGTCCCATTTTCCCCCCCCCCCCCCCCCCCCGCCACTTTCTAGTCCCTATACTGGGGATTGATCTAAGGCTTTATTTCTTGCCTAGGTCTGTCAGTGGGAGAAAGCTAATTAACAATCCTGACATAATTTTATGTTAGTCTATTATCTTATTGTTCAAGAAAATTTTGGTAATGTCTTAAGTTGTGCAAAAACATTCATTGATTTGAAATTGGTTCTCTAAAATTTGGAGAAAATTTATACGTGGGTACTCAAGCTCAATCCAATTCTGCCAATAATCCACTTGGCAAGGATAGAATGGATTTTAGATGTTTGGATCATTAAATGGTAATTCCAGATGTGGGATATGATGGTGAAGATGTTGCTTCCCCAAGGCAGAGCAAGGGGTTGTGGAAGAAGGTCAAGTATTAGCTTGTAGATTATCATGCATTGCCTCAATAGTTGTGTGATAATGAGTACATACTATTTACAAGTTTAAGAGTATATTTTAAAACCCCTCACATTAAAGTTCCTACTTTAACCCCACTTTGGAGTGCGGTAAAAGTACACATTTAAATTGTTAATATAATATCGATAAATTTACTTAAATTTCTCATTTATATTCCAATTGTCAACCTTTTTTAATAACTAAATTTGAATTAGTTTTTTGTTAAACAGTTGATTAAATTTCTAACAATAATTAAATTACCTAGCTTAGTATCAAAGTCATCTTTAACATTGAAATTGTTTTTATAATTTTAATGAATTTACTCATATGTCCATTTGTATTCTAATTCTCACACTTTTTAAATAACTAAATTTCAGAAAAAAAAAAAAAAAAATTGAAAATTTGATGTTGTTTATAACACATGTTTGATATCAAACCCAATTTTGATACATGTGTAGGCCAACACTTTTATGTACACTTTTTTTGCTATATAAAACCTCATTTATTCTTTTAAATCAAATACCTATCAGCGTATTCCTTGCACCTTCCTTGGGTGCAAGTGCTAGTTTAACAATATCTTTAGAGGGTTGTTTCATTGGAAGGGGACAAGTTCCTTTAGATTAATCCATGGAAATATGTACAAAGATTTGTTCTATAATGTGGATCTACTTGTGAATTTATTATTATTTTTTAATGAAATCAATCCATGTCATATTCATTTCTTCAAATATTTTAAGATGGCATAGAACTTATAGATGATTAGAAATGAATTTAAGTTAAAATAACAAGTTAAAGTTAAAACTAAGGGTTCAAAATAAAAAAGACATACTATTAGTTTTAAAAATTTAAATAGATTCAAAATTAAAAAAATGCAATATAAAGAAATTTGTTTTTAGTTATTTTTTATTTTTATTAATTAAAATCTTCCTATTTTATTTTTATAAGATATTTTGTACAAGCAATCTTCAATTTAAAGTTTATTAAGATGGATGTTTTTTTTAATATGTTGAATGACAATACAATCAGAGATACTACGTAGACAATATGTCACATTTATCACCAAAACATTGATCTTTTCCCACTTAAATTTAAAATATTAAAAAAAAATACAAACTTAAGTAAGAAGAATCGTTACAGCATAATCTTATTCCCACGACAGTTTGTCGTGTCGGCTGCAAATTTTATTGTTGACAATGCACAAACCAATCTTGAAATTACAAGATTTAACAATAACAATGATGAAATCCATTTAACATTTAGGCAGATCAGAAGGAGGCGGCGGCAATTTGTCAGAACTCCCGGGCCCATCCTCGGTAAGAAACACCATATCAAACCCAAGTGAAGAATGAGATTCAAAATGGCAATGCGCTAACCAGACTCCTGCAATTCAAAACACCAAACAATTTAGAACTGAAACATTTTGAAATCTTAAAACCATTAAAACACAAGATATTCAAAAAGAACACGTAAAAGCAAGCTCACCTGGATTGTTGGCCACGAATCTAATGGCGGCCCAGCCACCAGTAGGAACAGCAACGGTATTCAACATCTGAGGATTCACAAGATTGAAGTTTTGAGGATCCGTGTTGGGATCATAGTTACCAAATCCCTGACCCACCAGATGAAAATCATGGCCGTGAATGTGAATTGGATGGCTGATGAAAGTAACACTCCCGGTATTCTGAAATACAATCTGAACGCTGCTGTTGAACTTCAAAACCTTAACTTTTGTACCCAATTCAGGGCTCCAAAGACCCAGCGGCACAGTTCCAGTGTAATTGAATGCCTGGGGAGGATTACTTGGAAAATCTCTGGTAAAAACTCCATTGATGCCATTGTAATAAGCTTGCAATATGGCAATGTCGGGAAAAACAAAAGAGATGTTGTTGAAGCTGCCAACTGGTCTTACACCATTTATATCTGTGCATGAATTGTCAGTGCAAGCAACGAGCCCCAATCCCTCTGTAATCAGCATTTCTTCGTCTACTTTCTGAGGGACTAGTGAGGAATTGAGGCTTCTGAGGGATGATGTGAAGTTGAAGGCCGTGGGAGTGTCGTTGAATGCCGGAAATGTGGGAAAAACAGGGGAAGATGTGTTTGTCTTGCCTTTGTATTGAAGAATAGCTGTTGCGGAGGTGTTTAAGAAGGGTGATCCAACAGATTGGCTCATATAAACTATTGTTCCGATGTAGTATTGTCCTGACTGCTGATCAGCTGTAATGAGTACGTCCATGGTGTTTCCTGGGTTTATGAGGAGGACATCTGTTGTGTATGGTTTCACATACAAGGCATCCACTGCTACCACTGTCATCTTGTGTTGGGCTATCTTGAAGAAGGACCCACGAACCATGCCGGCGTTTACAATCCTCAGCAGGTACCTCTTTCCCTTCTGGACCATTATACGTATTGTATCTGCACCCATCCAATTCATTCATTCATTCATTCATTCATTAGCAGATATGATTTTTAAAAATAGAGTATCATGATAGTTTAGAGCAGGTATGATTAGTCACAGACCATTGGCAGAGCAAGGGAAGAAATCTCCTGGCTGGCTGTTGATGGTGTATGCATCGGAGTCATTTGGAGTAGTTCCTTTTGCAAGTGCATCTGCTATGACATCTTCCACATTTGAATTCCACCATTCCCCTGTAGACACCATAGATAAACCATTTTAATTAGGTCATACTTCAACATTCAATAAACCACTTTTAGTTCAAATTTCAACATTGAAAAGGAACATTCACAATAATATTCAGGAGACTTTGTTGAAAGCTGTAGTCTGAAATGATTGGAACAGTTATATGATACGAGATCTCTTATATTATTTCTTATCATTTATTATGTTGGCACGGTCAAATGGAACCAAAAAAAAATGAAGACCAAAAAAATATGGCTTTTAACAAAGTAAAGCTTTTAGATAGAGAACTAAAAGAGATTTAGATAGAAGAAAGGGATGATGTTTATTTAGAGATGATCAAATGTACTTATTATGTATTCATTAACTAAATGAAAATACATCATTAAAAAAGTAACTTTTGATATCTACATGGACAATATGAAAAGAAAACACCTACCCAAAATGATAGGAAACTCAGCAGCCGGTTTAGGAAAAGGGTAAGCCTTTCCACGCCGGGGTTTTATGACCAAAGCTCCATGCACTGTGGCTCTCAAGTACGTAATATGTGCATGCCACCACAACGTCCCTTCTTGTTCTGTGATTGTAAAGTTGTATGTAAACTTATTCCCCGGTGTAATGGGACATTGTGTTATGTACGAAGGTCCATCTGCCCAGCATGATTTCAACTGCTTTACACCATGCCTGCAATAATCACAAATTATTAAATCTCAACGCAAGGTCTGTCTAATATTCATAAAAATAATAATAATGAGGACATGGGTAGTACAATTTGGAGCATAGTATTTTATAATTACCAGTGAAGAGTCACATTATAGGGTCCGTTGTTGTTCACATCAACGACAAGATTATCACCTTCATGAACATATATAGTGGGGCCAGGAAACTTTCCATTCACTGTCACAATTGTTTGTGTGTTGCACAATCTAGTCACATTTTGTGTTCCAATCTATAACACAATGTAAACAAGATGATTAAATTAAACCCATGCATATCTTATGATTCCAAATGTTGATAACCAAAAGAAATTGTACAAAGTTAAATTCACGCCCAACTCTATCTTTCAACCTATCATAGACATAGATTCAATTCAATCTCTCAATCTATTGTAGTCATTAATAAATCTATAAAAGTAATCAACATGGCTAAAATATAAGAAAATTTTGATGAAAAATATGCTCACGGTGAAGTTATGGCGGACAAGAGCTGCAGAAGCCATCCATGGTGCTATCAAAGTTAAACAAACAAGGAAAAATGCCAACTTCAGAACACATGAGGAGTTCCCTTCCATTGTTATTACTAATTTTCTTTCTTGTGAGCCAAGTTAAAGCTTTGAAGGTATTGAAGAGTTAAGAGAAGAGGAAGTTATTTATAGAGGAAGAATGAGAAATACAATGGGTGGGCACCGTCAGATTGAGTGGAAACACGGTATTTGTTATCGGCACAAAAACGCGCGTTGAAAATTTCTCATTAGATTATCACAACTAAGAGATTTGGGTAGGTACATGTTTGAATATAAGAAGTAATATTTGTGTGTGTTTGCAATTCTTTTCTTATTTATTTAACTCGCTTTACTGCAATTCAATGCATTAATGGGAAGTGATGGCGTATCTGCTTAGAGTTTTTCCTTTGAAAGTTCTTCAATCTTGACTTTCATATTTGTTTCGAAGAAGTTGATGTCCTTAGAACATGCGTTCCACGTAGTTAGGTTCTATCTTAACTTCTCGAAGGTTAGATCTCTTCCAATATTTGACCTCTCTATGTATTTTTTTAATCTGATATAATGGTATGATTTTTCAAAACTTTGACGATAGATTAGAACCTTCCAATTTATTAGCGAATGAAGATTGTTTAGCCTAATATCTCATTTAGTGCATTCATTGGAATTCAACTATATCACTTTATATTATTGTGTTATTCAATAATATTTGAAATTTGACTTTCAATATCATTAGAATTATTTATTGAAAGTTTAGAAATGAGAGTGTTGGCATTAATCTTGCTAAGAATATACATGTTAGGACGTTAAGACCTTATGATATTTATGGGATTTCATTTGATTAATATAAAATTAATTTCAACAATGAAAAGTAGTAGTTAATTTCAGTGTGAAACTTCAATAAAAGATGGTTTGAATAAATGTAATATCCATTCTTTGTTGTCATTGTTAAGTTCTATCTGATTTATTTGTGGACATGTTAACCCTTAACTGACTTGTCTGTGCATCCCTGCATCTGTAGTATGGGAAATTTGGTGGGAAAGAAATAAGAGAATTTTTAAACAGACATCATCTCAAATCCCTCAATTTTTGGAAGGATTAGAGAGATCAATTGTTGAGCTTGTTAATGCTTCAGTAAGTAAATATAAGGGTAAACATGTTTTTTTCACCTTGGGATGGCCATGTTATTCATCAATGGAAGGGTTTACTTTTTACTCATCTTCCTTCTCCATTGTGTCCATCCAAGAATTCCACTTATCTGAGCACAAACCAAGTGGATTCTTTCAAGTGAGGGTTATTTCAAACTCAAATTTGATGGGGCCTCTAGAGGAAATCCAAGCAACGTTGGCTATGGCATAGTCATTAGAGATTTTTAAGGTCGTGATTGTAGCAAAATCATCTTCTCTCCCTCAATGTACTAATAACAAAGTTGAGGCCTTGGCCTTGCTTTTTGGTTTGGAACTTGCAAAATCACTTTCTATATCTAAGTTACATGTTGAAGGGGATTCATCCATTATTATTAATGTGTTTATTAAATGTCATGTGTATAATTGGTCCATACATATAATATATTATATCAAGTATGGTCTCTTCTTGATTCAATATCTGAATGTTACATCATGCATACTTATAGAGAAGACAATCTTTTAGCTGATTGTCTGGCTAATTTCAATATTGGCAGGGTTTATATTAACTCTTTACTTTCCCCACTTAATCTCCTTGATCTCCCCAACTTGGTTAATATTGTGACAAAAGAATATGTTTAGAATAAGGTTGAGTCCTTCTCATATTTTATTTGATAGTAAATCACAACTTCTCTATGATTTTGCATGTTTTTTTCTTTTATGGATCTCACTTGTTCTTTTGAGATATTGTATGCAGGTCAGGGTCTTGGATTGCACTTGCATCAAATGGCTTTCTAATATCATGGTCTCAATTGGAGTTTTGGATGTAGATTAGTGATGGTAATCTTTATGACAGTTTTTTGTTGGGCTCTTCATTTTGTCTCTGGCACCAAACAATGAATTAAATTCATATGAGTTTTGGGCTCTTTATAATCATTATATTCTTGATTTGGGAATCTCTAGGACAAGATTCATTAGTGTTGATAGATACTTTCTTTTGATGCAGTATTTTTTCTTCTACATCTTTTTTGTATCAGGCAATAACTAGATTTTTTTCTTTTCTGGCTCTTTTCTCTGGGAGCTATTTTGAACTAGTTATTATTAATATAAATATAATGTTTTGCCAAAAAAAAAGTGTCTCTATTTTAGAATTCATAAAATATATTATTAGTTACAACAACAATTGAAAACCCATAAGTACTACTATAAAATCAAACTTCTCAATTATATTGTAGGATAGTATTAAATAATCTTATATATTATTATTTATATATAATTATTTCAACATAAAAAGTTCAAATATATAACTACACAATTACAAATTATTACCATACTCATACATTTCTAACAGCAATGCAATTTAGTAAAACAACAAGTACACATCACTAGGATATCTATTTGCACCTAGTCTTATATCAAGGCATATTTTATTGCACATTATATTATTAGTACTTGTTAATTCAAAATTTTTATTACCAATTTGATTGGTTCAACTATTTGAAGCTCCTTATACATAGGATAATTGTGGAGTTTTATCGTCTTCCATATTGTATAGTTTGTATAAACAAATATGTATTGCACCATAAATAATTTTTATTTTTATGTTTAGTTAAGATTTTGGTTATATACTAGAAAACTAATACATCAGCTCATTTTAATTTGTACTATATATATATATATATATATATATATATATATATATATATATAAAATAAAAAATTATAAATTATAAATATATAATACATATAATATAATATAATTTTATTCATATTTATATTACATATTAGTTATGCATTTTATCATTCTTCACAAAATATTATAATTTGAATTAAATGCATAGAATAATAGTTTTGTTTAATTATAATAATTTATTTTAAAAATAAATAAATTATTTAATAGTTTAAATTATTTTATCAATAAAATTATTAAATTAGACAAGTATAAGCCACTAAGTGACACTTTTTTCAATATTGATACATGTTACAATATAACTCAAACGTTATCGTAATTCAATATAAAATTATTAATTCTCTATAATATCATGAAAACACTTGATTTAGATTTATTTTTAATTTCTAAAGAATAATAACTTTCCTTGTTATTACAAATTATTAAGTACTTTAACAGATAATTGCTATATTTATATATATTATGTTTTTCTAATATTAAAAAATATTTTAAGGATTTAAATTTAATTTTAATGTAAGCATATAGTGCTATTTATTTTTTAATTCTTTATCACTTTGATAATCAACTTAATTTTAAAAAGTATTTTTATTAAAAATTTAAATTATATAGTATATTCTTCTATTATATAAAAATAATATTTCAATTTTAAAAAGCAGGAAAATATATGAAGTTTTAATATAGGTTATATTAGTAAATAAGAGTAGAAGAATATAAATTTATATAATTGATATAATATTAATTTTATATAAAGTTACATATTTTAAATTGAAGAAAAATAATTTAGAATTCTTTTATATATAATTATGTAGGTATTTAGATTTTTTTTAAATGTCTAGCCCTAGTAAAATTTGGAATAAAAATAAAAGTGGGATGAAAATTAGGTTTTAGATGGGAATTAGGTTTTGAGATATAATGAAGGTTAAAATAACACTAGCCTAACAATTAGAGTTATCATAATGTTAGAATTAGACATGCAAAAAAATTAGATAGAAAAATGTTTAGACTTAGACTTGAAATCTAGATATATGATTAGAATGAAAATGTAGAACTTATGCTTAAGTTATGCTTACAATAATGGTTAAGGTTATAATTAGGTTTATTACTAAGTAATAGTTAAGGTTATAGTTATGATTATGAAGAAAATTTAGAATAGAATTAGAGGTAGGATGAAAGTTAATTTTTAGATTGGAATTAGGTTTTGAGATATTGTGAAAGTTACAATAATATTAGTCTTAGAATTAAAGTTATCATAAGGTTAGAGTTAGAAATACAATCCAAATTTAAGTGAGAAATGATTAGAATTTGGTTTGAAACCTAGAAATATAATTAGAATCAAAATGTAGAACTTATTTTTGAATTATGCTTACAATAATAATAGAGATTAGAATTATGACCACAATTCAAAGTAGTTTTCATGAATATATAGAATCATATATATATATATATATATATATATATATATATATATATATATATATAATCCACATTATCATACGTTGGAAAAGTTCATATCATGATAAAATGATTGACTATAAATATTTATAATTGCACTATTAGGATCAAACAGAAATTTTACATTTGATTAATAAATTATTAAAAAGAATATTATAATAATTTTTAGTACGGAAGATAGGAACAAATATCAAATACAACTATTTATCAAAACAAATCATCACCATACTTATTCCTCTCACTGTCCCCTAATTACTCTTCAACATATACAACAAACAAGAAGTTTTGTTGTCATATATTCGCTTGCAATAGAAATCAAAGAAATCAAATTTGTGATTCACTTGCATATATATATATATATATATATATATATATATATATATATATATATATATATATATATATATATATATATAATTGATTGTACATCTAAAATTTTAGTCTTTATTTAGTATATAACTAAAAATTTAATTCATCAAATCTTCACTTTCTATTGTTGTTCATAATTTAACACAATGCTAATTGTGATATAAATCTTTCTTGTCATTTGTATAAATAGATATAAATAATTTTTTAGATAGCAGAGGAGCTGAGCAATGACCTTAAACAATCATTACCCACTTTCGATGGTCATGGAAAAGTACTTTCATGTTCATCACCTTTCAGCATAGTCTAGGGCTTTATGGGTTGCATTTCAGTTGATTGGCGAATCAACTATGTGGTGCAACAAGCGCAATTAGGCCCCGTTTGGTTGTTGGAATATGAGTGGAATAGGAAAACGAAATTAGAATATGTTTTATATTCGTTGTTTGGTAAGCTCAATTGGAATTGGGAATAGGAAGACATATTCCAATTTTGCCCCTAAAATGAGCATATGTCTATGCCAAAAAATATCTGTTATTGGAATGGGCCATTTCCATTCCCATTCCGATTTTCCATTAAAAAAAAAATTAATTTTTTTTAAATTTTTTTTTTTGAATTTTTTTTTTTTGAATTTTTTTTTTTTGAATTTTTTTTTTTTTGAAATTTTTTTTTTTTGAATTTTTTTTTTTACTTTTACTTTTTGAATTTTTTTTGTTAAATTTTTTTTAATAACATTTTTTAAAATTATATCTATTTGTTTAAAAAAATAAAAATGAAAATGAATTAACTAAAAAAATAATAAATTAAAAAAAAATTAGGAAAAATGTTTTTAAAATTTCAAAACTTAACCTTATTCCTATTCTATTTTTGTACAACCAAACAATAGATTAACATATTCCCACTCGAATTCCAAGTGCACCAAACATGATTGGAATTGCCTATTTCTATTCCCATTCCTCATTTCCATTCCCATTCCATTTTTCTATTCTAATTTTTTATTCCTATGCCAGCAACCAAATGGGGCCTTAATGGCTGAGAGGAAGTTGTGACCAGGACAAATATCTTGGGAATACTTTTTATCTCTTTTAAATGAAGCGCTTGTTGCCTCTGCTGAGTTTCAAAACTTGATTAAAGGGGTCATGGCAGTGACCAAATATAAGGAGCGATTTTGTTATTTGTGAAATATGTTCCATAGTATTTGTAGGATGAGAATTTTAGAATGGATATAAGTTTGTATTGGGATTACATACCCAGATTGGATCTGTGGTCAAAATGCATGAACTGGAAACCCATAGAATTCGCACACAGAAAGATGTTTCTTTAGGAAAATAAACTTTTGTTGAGAATGCAACGAGTAGCTCTAAATAGAGAACTTTTATTAAATGGTATGAAAATAGTATTCCGAAGTGGTCTACCTTTTCCTTGTTTTATTTTTATTGAATCGATCACAAAAAATTAAGCTCAAGAAGGTTAGGCGAACATCTTCTGAATGTAATCCACGAGTTGTTGGGTGATACGGAAGGCCTTGCTGAGCACGGAATCGGGGAGAGGGGGGTTCGCGCCAAAGAGAGAATCGGCGATTGTCTGCACTCCCGGGAGCTGGCTGCTCAAAGCAGCGATGGCCACTGCGTTCTCTTTCCCCACATTCTGCTGGAAATGCACGAGCGCCTTGGGGAAGACGAACACGTCTCCCTTCTCCAACGTCTTGCTGAAGAAGGTGTTGTTGGTGTCGATAAACCCTACAAAGAGCTCGCCTTCCGCTAGAAAGAGAACCTCGGTGGCTCTGGGGTGGGTGTGAGGAGGATTAATTCCACCCACTGCGTAGTCGATGCGGACCAGAGATATTCCCAACGTGTTCAGCCCCGGTATCTGCATTACGTTGGCAGCGGTCACGTTGGAGCCAACTGCATTGTCGGTGTTCCCCGCCTGCGCCAGCCCCCTGAAGAAGAAGTCTTCTGCCGATACATCCTCGCTCTCTTTGCAAACGAACCCGTTCACCAACACTGTGAAAAACAATCATATAATCAGTACCTACATTTGTAATGAGCACATATCTGCAATATCATTTTTTCATATGCTCTACTCACCTTTGCTTTCCAAGTCTGCAACGCAGAAATCCTGCAAGGGATCGGAATCCGCTGCCATGACGCCTTTGCTGAAACAACATATCAACAGAACAAGCCCCAGCGTGAAGTACATCATCCTGTTACCCATTATGACAGGAACACAGAGAGAAGAATATTGTGAATAAGGAGCTCAGGATGTGGATAATTGAATTGAGCACTATTGCAAGCCCATTGCATGCTTTATATGCTTGAAAGGTTAACTGCTCCTCAAGGACTCATTCATAATTTTCCTGGATGCTCACCTGACGATCAACCCACCTGCTACCGCGGATATACTCTTATCATTCTTTTATTATGGTTGAAACCTTCTACGCTGAGGTTCCTGAAAGCCAATATTATGTATGCTATTGCTCCCTCGTAGAATTGGTAAACTAGGGAAACTGAATGATGTTTTTCAAACACAGTTGACTACTTCGCAAGGACTCATTCATCTTGACTCCGTCTATTTTACCCCCTTCTTCCAATATGATGACATACTTCCATAGGGATTTTGAACGTAAGCCCTATTGCATATGGTTAAGCCAAGAGGCTTTCTACAGTGACAACAATCTTCAATGTAAACATTTTCCATTTTCAAAAAAAATTGATGTCCATTTACATGTCAAAAATATATAGAAATAGATTAAATATAATTATAATTATAATTGTAAAAATTACAGAGAGGAAATGGAAGTAAAAATGAGGCGGATCAAGAATTTCGAATTATTTCCTCACGCCTCTTAGACTCACATAAATATGCGATGATGAAAATTATGGGATTATGAAAATAGGTGCCTAAAAAAGAAAGATATCTCTCGGCTTATTTTATATATATAATATATATATAAGCTAGTTACCTCCACATTCATTTCATATTGTCCGCGTTTTCTCCTCCTCACCACTCTGGAGGTTAATATGATTTAGGTTGGTTTGATCGGGAACCTTAATGCAATGGATAAAATAAATCGATCTGAAAAGATAGCTTAATAAGATTTAATAACTAAATTAAATATCACAAACAACTACTGCCTCGATTAAAAAATATCTAATGATATTAGTTATTTATATAATAATTAATTATATATTAACATTTAATATCAGAAACAAGTACTCTATCCGTTTAATATTAAGATTTACAAATATATTATTTATATAATAATTAATTAGACATTTATTTTTAAATTTTAATTAAAATAAATATTAATTCTGTATTAGTTCTTAAAAATAAAGAAATTAAATTTGATTTGATCACTTTTAGCATTAGCTTTCTTTGATTTAACTACAATCCTATTTTAAACAACCTAATTATAAAATATATTTTATAATTATTTGGATTTAAAATAATTAGGGATGGAAATTATTTTCTTTTAGTTGTTTGTAATATATTTAAAATTACATAGTACATATCTAATTATTTATGAGTTTTGTATAAGTATGTTTTTAAAATTTACATGTAAACTACTTTTGAAACACTTCAACAAAGTTCTCATTACTATTAAGACATGAAATATTAATCTTAAATTTTATTTCTAAAATTTGCAATTTCCAATTGATTACATTAGTATACTTAAATTTTCATATTGTCTTTATTCTTCGCATTGGTCGAATCTTGTATTACTTATATTAAATTGAATGGAAAATTATATTTGACTAGTCGTCATAATTGAATGACTAAGACTTGATCTTCTGACCTTGTGATGTATTAGCTATTTGATGACTTGACATTCTATGGTAAAAGTAGTCCTTAAATATGGTATTGGGGATGAGCTTAAACACTAGGACCTTGGTCTACATTTTTTAAGTTGCATACTTATGTTTGGTACAAGAATTGAATACTCGCCATGAAGACTACAAGTAATAATTGGGTAGGAACTAGTAACAATGATGAGCTTAATCTGAATCAAAGCCAAGACAATATTTTAGCCCTTCTAACCTATTACGGAAACCTCCTCCAGAAGTAGGTTGAACCATTGGATCACCTTGAACAAGATCTAAGGGTTGGGTAGAACGGAGATCAAATATTAGAAGCTCTTAGAAAAATTGAAGAGATTGGGAGAATTGAGGAACAGTTTAAAGGAAAAATTTGATGACGAGAATAAATTTGGACACCTAAATAATGAGAAGATAGTAGAGGAGTTGAGCAAGGACCTTAAAAAGGTCATATTACCCACTTTCAATGGTAAGGATGATGTTGAGAAATTAATCATCTCCATGGAAAAGTACTTTCATGTTCATCACCTTTCAGCACACTCTAGGGCTTTATGGGTTGCATTTCAATTGATTGATGAATCAACTATGTGGTGGAACAATTAATTGCTAAGAGGAAGTTGTGAACAAGACAAATGTCTTGGGAATAAATTTTTATCTCTTTTCATGAAGTGATTGTTGCCTCTATTATTTTATGACACAAACATAGTTGAGTTTCAAAACTTGATGTACAAGGGATCATGGTAATGACCAAATACTAGGAGCAATTTTGTCATTTGGTCAAATATGTTCCTTAGTATCTGTAGGATGAGCATTTTAGAACAAATATAAGGTTGTATTGGGATTACATCTCGAGATTGGATCTGTAATCAAAATGCATGAACTAGAAATCATGGAATTCACACATAGAAAGATACTACTTTAGGAGGAGAAACTAAAAATGGTAAAAGCAATCACAACTTTAGAGAGAAAGAAAACTCCTCAAGGGTTCAAGAGGAAGTTTTGCAATAATGCACTAAGGAATATCAATAACACTTAGAATCAAAATCTGAATAGAGATAACAATGGAAATGAGAATAACTGGAACAATAGGTCTGACGGTAGGAGGGGAGTGGGGAATGGTTTCTTTGCTTTTGGAGGTAACAAATATGCAAGTTATTGTCCCCATCATACTAGACATGTGAAACTTTCTCAAATAATTTTTCAAGCTACAGCCAAATAAACTACCGAAACATGATCTATGATGCATCCTAATGGATCTCTCATTGATTAGTTATTCTCAAATCTTAAGATATGGGAGATGAGGATGATTTTATTAGATATTTATATATTTTATCTATATAGACTCTGGTGTATCTTATTGTTGTGCTTTCAGTTATGTGTGATATGAGAACTATGTTTATCACATTTTCATCAGACATCAAGTTGGTGTCTCTTCCTAGAGGGCAGGGATGTCACAACCCACCATCCCTAGTCCTATATTTATGTTAGTGAGCTTGTTGGACCTTTGACCTAGTAAAATGTGTTATCCAGTCCCTATGTTTATATTTTTTAAATATGTCAATCGTTATTTTAAACATGTGAGTGGAACTAATTTACTTTTTATGTCATGTGATTGTTACTATACCTTGAGGTTATTTCATATATTGGATAGTTTGCAAACTATACTTGATTTGAAACTCTCCAAAAAATTACCAAACAAAAGGTAATATGTCACTAATAAAGTTTGATTGAATAAGAAAATAAACTCCAAATCATGTTTAAATTAAAATAGATAAAAAATTATTCGACTAAAGTGATAAAGAAAGGATGTATTTTAAATAGAGTTACAAGTAGTTAAATACATAAGTTACAATTTAAGACTAAATATTTAGAAAAACCTAATTTTAAAAATATATAAATTCTAGTGTTAATTTTTTTAATTATGTTTTTCCAGAAAAATATTTTTTTTATATTAAGATCCTTTACATTTGGTGCTCCTTAAGAGAAACAATTACAACTTATTCAAGCTCCTTTCGAGCAACCACACTAGAAACAACAATTGGAAGACCAAAAGTCACAACTTAGAATTCCACAAAGATGTTTGTCTTGGATTTGAACCAAGGTGTCCATAATGAGAACTCATTGCTTCAACCAACTAAGCTAAACCCCTTGGGCTAGAAAATCATTTTTGAAAAAATGATGTTTTTAATGATTATTATTTTAAAAACTTCAAATAATAATATTAAATAAATCATTTATGAATATGAAAGCCTCATTATAGGGTTTATATTATTTGTCTCTTGGTTTAGTAAAAAATTTATTTTAAGAAAACTATACTATTATTTTTAAATAGAATTCATTTGAAAACTATTTTTGATTAAGAAGGTAAGGATTGGTAGGCCACTAAAACCTATAAAAAACACAAAATTGTTTACAAAAGAATAGAAAATAGAAGCTTAGCAAAGGAAACAAGCTTCCAATGTCTAGCCCTAAGGTTTTGAAAGGAACTAAACACCTTGTAGGGTATTTAGAAGGACCCCCGATGACTTCTTAACCAATAACAAAAACTAACTAGAAAGTGCCCATTAAAATTGATAGCATGCCTCGCTCTAGTACCACTATAAAGAAACCAGCAATAATAATAATACCCATTTAAATAAATAAAAAGTCATCATTTAATAATAGAACAAAAAGAGACCAAACCAAGAGGGAGACATACTCTAAACATGAAAGCATACAGAGACAAAACTAAAATAGCTCTATAGCCTCAAAATAGAGAACATATTCTCCACCTCCACCAGACTTTCTTTCCCAACATTCATCTAATCGCCAAACCGCTAGAGTTCTAGAACCAACACACCTCGAGAGAATCAACAACCAATAAGTAGTCATAAAAATAGGACCTCTCCCAACCGTGAGAGGGAAAAGCTCCACTACACAAGGAAAGTAGCTCAGATGGATAGTATAGAAGCCAATAAATGACTTTAGGGAACTGCTAGAGTATTCTCCTAGAGGGATCAAAGATTTGCAAGAGCAACCAGAAACCACCATAGGCCAAGTCCCCAAAACCTGAAGAGGCTCTCCAAAGAAAGACAACCAACCCCCTTCAACATCTGGCATGACATGGAAAGAGCCATACTAAAAGACACAATGTCCATCACTAATTGGATGGAATAAAAAGAAATATGGAGTAGAAGTGGTGTATGTTTCTATTAAAGAAGACCCTATTGAGGAAAGGTATGAGGATGATAAATCTCTTATTTAACATGTTAGTAGGAATTATACATGGATCATTGATAGTGGATATTGACATCGCATTACTGGAGACATTAGTAAGTTTGATAAACTTGAAGAATATAATGGTGGAATTGTTAAACTAGGAAATGATGTTCCACATCCAATGAAAGGTAGAGGTTCATTTATGTTAGATACAAAAATCAGATGTGATTTTTCATATTGGGGGAAAGGACTCAAATATAATATATTGAGTGTTGCTCAATTGAATAATACAAGTCACAAGATAGAATTTCAAAATATGGAAGTCAAGATCTATGATGATGATGGAAATTTGGTTGGCACTAGAGAGCAAACAAAAAGAAAATCTATTTTATCTCGATCTTATAATTGATACATGTTTGTTTGCAAAATTTTAATCTATGTGTGGTTGTGGCATAAGAGGCTATGCCATGTCAATTTCAAGAATATGGTCAAGGTCAGTAGAAAGAAAAGAGTTAGAGTCTTACCAAATTCGCATAAAGATGAGAATGATATGTACAAACAATGCCATCCCTATAAGATGCCTAGATAAACCTTTTCAAGCAAGGCAGTTACTATTAGATAACTGAGAGGTTAGAGGTAAATTAGTTATGTCAAGTTATAATGTAGGCCTTTCAAACACTTCAGTACCAATTAAACTTCATAAAAATCAAAAGCAATAACTCAGTGATGTTACTCCCATATATAATCATGTTGTCATTTGGTGTTAAAAAGATAAGTGAAAGTGAGAATAGTAACTAAGTCACTATATTTCTCAAGAAATGAAGGAGGAAATGAATGAGTTTTATGCTTATACCCAATCTTAGTACGTACCAAGTGTTTCTTTATACACTAAGCAGAAGAGATCGTTGAGCTAGGCAAAGGTCATCAAGCAGAGATAACACCAAATGATTGTGGAAAGAATAGAGATTTTACTGAGTGAAACAAAAGGTACATACAAGTTTAAAATTGGTACAAAATCTAATGAGACATGATAATACCAAGTAAAAAAATGGTTGACACAATTCAACGTAAATATTTGCAAAGATTTATTGAAGAATGTGAATTAATTTTTTTATGATTTCAAGGTAGAAAAGACCAATGAAAATGAGGTAGGGAAGGAATCAAATGATGGATTATTTTAGATTTTTTATTTTGATTAGTGTAACATTATGGAAAGTTCTTGAACCCTAATTAGGTCATAGATTGATAGGGTAAAAGGAAACTCTAAAAGGACCTATATAAAATAGTTTAAAGGTGGTAGTTTTTGTTGTTGAAAGAAGTATTGAAGAAAAAAAGGAGAGTTGATGATAGTGTAATGCATAGAGTATATCAGAAGGTTAGAGATCAATGATTCAATCAGAGTTGTGAGGAATTGTAGATCAGTCATAGAAGGTTATATGTCAATGAGTACAAGATAGATCTAATCAATCAAAGTAAATTGATATTATAAATATCATTTGTTGCTACTTTCTAATCATTGTAGTAGTTATATATCCTTGAAAAAGGTACACCTAATAGTCTTTATGTAAATCTCTTCACCAAGTACACAATTATAAGAGTGTTACAAAATCTTTGAGAAGAGCAGATCCTAGTGGATCTAATTGTATACTCTTAAGAAAGTAAGTCTCCAGAAGTGTCAAAATATTATATCCCTAACAAGTCACCCTCTTACCATGGTAGTGATGGATTTTTCATATCATAAGGCACCAACAAGGTCCAAGTAAAGACATCTTTTGTCATATCTCTTATAAAGATATCGTTATTACTTGTAACCATCTTCTCTGTGTAAACATTTAGCACTCCAATTTTTCCTTTCCAGATCAATTTTATATAGAATATTTTACCATCATTAATTTCAAATTTTGACCAAAGTAGAAACTATAGCTTGGGTTTAGAAAAATATTTTCTTTGTAGTGGAACTAAAGATGAGTAAAAGATCTCATTAATAAGTTGGTAACCTAAAAAAGCATTGAACATTGATCTGGAGCGTTAAACATTGATTCTATACTTATTTAATCTCTCTTCCATCTTCTCCTTTATTGAACTATCACTGAAGCCATTGATATTTCAAAATGGCTGCATTGCTAACTTATCGAGATTTAAAAAATGGAAATTTAGTAAATCAAAGGATATGAAATCATCATCCAAATGTCTAGGAGGACAATCTTCTCCAATTGCTTGCATCCCCATATTGAGTGGGTGGTTTTTTCTTTATATATTTATGTATTCATACACAAAGATTTCTATAATTTATCAATAATATAGCATTTTTCTTTTTATTTATTTATTATGTGTACTATTATTTTAATCAATGTTTCTAATCATGTTATGTGACCATAAAAAGAGCTGAAAGAAACAAAAAGATGATAGATCACAAAGTGCTTGGAAACTACTAAAGTATTTATATATTTTTAAATTATGTTCTTAGAGTCAATTAGATAATAATTATATTGTTTTAAATCCATATTATAAAGTTAAAAAGATAAAACTATTACTTTCTTCTTTATACAATTCATAACTTGCTTAATTCTTTTTGTTGTAGATTGTTATTTTTATTTTTTAATTAATATTTTCTTATGAATATTAATGATATTTTAAGTTTTTAAATTAATATTAAAGATTTTCTAAGTTTGACATCTCTGAATATTGTTACTTGGATATTTTTTCAATAAGTTTTGAGATCTAAGATTCAATATTATATCTATTATATTTTATTTTTAAATTGTTGAGTTGGAAGCTTCATTTTGAGATAGGGTAGCAAATTCAATTGAGAAGATTGAAGGAAAATGCATTTGATCCTCTACTTGAAGATCGTGAGATTCATCCCTCCCCTTATCAACTTTAAGTATATATAATTCACTAGGAATCATTCATTTCTAATGACACCCTATTGTAGGTTTCATAGAGCTAATTTCACCCCAATTCTATGTCAAAGAAGGAACATCATCAGGAAAACTATCTTATGTAATTTATTTATTTTATTTTTTGAAGGACACATGCCAAACATTTTGTCATTTTATCTGGAAACATTTTCAAAGAATCCATGGAGAATTAGACTTAGATTTTGATTTACATTATTGAAGATTTCCCTTCAATAAAATTGGAAAACTGGTCAGAGTTTCCATGGGTGATCCTTGAAACCTCTTTCTTTCTTAACCACTATTCTTCCTCCTTTCAATGAGACGCTAATTATTTCAATTGAAATTAGAAAATATCATATCATTTCGTTGAAAATATAGAGTTAAGAGATGAAATTTTTTGGACTATGATCCTTTCCAAGTTAATACGATTTACATCTTAAAATCACAAGATCATAAAATCATATCTATACTCTTAGTAAACAGAAACATAACCCCTAAAATTTATGGAAATAATTACAACACCATAAAAACTAGTACAAATTAAGAACATGCTATTACTTAACCTATTTTAATCTTAATTCGGATCCTACCTTTACAAGACTCGGAACCAAATTTAGTAATGATATGAACTAAGAGGCACATTTCCAATATCAACTTTTGACCAAAGTAGAAACTATAGCTTGGGTTTAGAAAAATATTTTCTTTGTAGTGGAACTAAAGAAGAGTAAAAGATCTCATAAATAAGTTGGTAACCTGAAAAAGCATTGAACATTAACCTGGAGTGTTGAGTGTTGATTCTCTACTTATTTAATCTCTCTTCCATCCTCTCCTTTATTGAACTATCACTGAAGCTGCTGATATTTTTAACTGGCCGCAATGGTAACTTATCAAGATTCAGAAAATGGAAATCTAGTAAATAAAATCATCAATCTTTATTGAAGAAGGAACTTGTGTTCATTCCATAGAATTGATAGAGGAAACCTTCTTAAAATTTTAAACATACTAAAGATGGTAACCGCAGTATGGAAACAAACCTCAATGTTTAATCAAAGGACCATGCAATAATTTTTTACATTTCCACACTTTCTTTCCTTGTGAATCATGGTGTTGTGTATTACATACTTCATTTGAAATGTAAAGGATTATCAATTATAATTTATGAAAAATGTCTCATTGTATTTGAAGTTGGTTGTTGAGAAAAATCATTGTACTATGAAAAAATTAGTTGTTTAGATTTTGAACTGAAAATTGTACTAGAACAATGAGAAGTGTAGTCGTTGGATATTGGAAATGTGCCTCTTAGTTCAAATCATTACTAAATTTGGTATTGAGTATTGTGAAGGTAGGATCATAATTAAGATTAAAATAGGTTAAGTTATAGGATGTTCTTAATTGTATTAGTTCTTATGGTGTTGTAACTATTTCCATAAATATTAGAGGTTATGTTTCTACTTACTATAGATATGATCTTGTGATCCCTTATTTTTGAAGTAGTTGATAGCAGCCAAAAAAAAGGGGGGTTGGCCCCAGAGAACAAAAGGCTAAGAATTTAGTTGGAGGTTATCTCCCAATTATCTAACCTATACCAACTTTAAACATCAAAAACCATAACATGTTTAGAGCCGAATTGTTATTAGCCACAATCCTTAAACTACCATGCATAAGAAATTGGATTATAAACCAACAACATTTAAAAACAACACTACTATTGGTCCAAGTAATCGATATAGACCTAAAACCTCATGGGGTGTAAAATTCAGAAACATAATCATAAAAATAGAAAAAAAAAATACAACAGAGCCCAGGCTAGATGCCCTCTTCCTTATCCTAGTTCCCATTCTTCTGCTCCTTAGGTGCTTCCCTTGCCACATCATCCTCCTCTACTTTCATTGGTTTGTCCAAGATGGTTTTTAGGCAGTCCTCTGCTAGGAACCCCTAGATGGAACGTATTGTATTAGTTGTCTTTCCCAGGTCTTTTCCTCTTTGTTAGCTTGTAGGAAGTAGAGGGTTCTGGTTGCGGAGTGCATTTCCTTAGTGGAGAACTCAACCAAGATGTCAAATATATGGCAAATAGCGGTATGGTTATCTGTCAGTTCCCTTATGGCCTTCTCAAGCCTCTCCACCTGCATCTTAGTGTGGCTATGTTTACCTTTCTTCCTAGTTTCCTTGGGAGTTTCCTTCCTATGAGAGGCGATGTCTTCCTGCCCACTATGAGTTAGGGTAGCTTTCAAGGTATCAAAGACATGGGATGGGCTGATAGAGCTGGGGGTGGGTTTAATATCATGGCAAAGTCTTTTCTTTTTAGCAAGTTTCTCCTCACTATCGAAGGAGTCTGAGCTAGAGTCATACTTCAGGGGGTCTTAAATTTCTCCGTCTAAAGGCATTTGTTGGATTAATACCTTGTGATCCCTTGTTAAATTCCCTTTGGATTAAATTTATGTGACTAAGAATACATTGGATTGAGTTAGTACAAGGTCATGATTATTAGCATTATGTTTGAATTTTCTATTTACATATCCAGAAAATATATTACCAACATTATGTGTTAAACTCTTCTATTTTAAATGCTCATGTTTAGTTGTTAGTGTATTGAATTCTTTGGAGAAATTGAGATTTTATTTTTTGTACATATCATAGGCTAGGTTAAAAGATCATTATAATGATACATTATTGTATTGACATGCTCTAATGTATATAAATAAAGGACTATTGAATGTTGGAAGATGTATGCATACTTTTCAATTATGTGAAACTTTTGCACATTGTAAAGAAAGACTAAACTTGAGTAGTACTTCTACATGCTTTCCTGCAATGTGAATATTTTCATATGAGTGGTACATGGTTGAGGTCCTATGATTTTATTTATTTCATAATAAGAAGTCATCCATATATATATATATATATATAGGTCAGTGCAAGAAGTTGGGTCTCACTTTTGGCCAAAAAGTGGAAGTGTTTTTCCTGTTTTCAAAATTTTTTGTCAATTGATGTCAAAATTTAAGGCATTTAGAGATTCAATATATAAAAAAAATCAAAAATAAAAATTTTAGTGTTCAAAATCTAGTTTTTGAATATGTAATTTATTTTTGTACCCATATGATAGATTATTTTTTTGGTATGGATCTTTAAAAATCAATTTTTCAAAATGCCTATTTCAGGACCATACAACGCTCATATACGAACACCATAATTTGACAGAAACAAATGAATTTTCGCAAACCTTTTAAAGGGAGTTACCTAATACACCTAAGATTAACGACAATATTTTTCCTTAATTTTTATTGAATAATTTTTTATTATTAATTATTAATTGGCTATAAAGGTAAATTTTAAAACCTCTTGTGTACAGACCACATAATTTGATCAAAATCTCACTTTTTCAAAAAAAAAAAAAATTAACCTCAAAAGAATTGTATGTAGATTGATGACATATAAATTAATTTAAGAAAAATTATAAAATAAAAAAGTTATTAAAGTTTTAGTGAATGTCACTTTTTAATGTTTAAGAGATAGTTTTGATTAATAAATAATGGAAAAATAGCAAATAAACTAATAACACTATAAAATTTACATTTTTGGAATCAGAACAGTAAGACCTATAATGGGTTTTTGTTTCATCAAAAAATTCAATGGGGGTGACTATAAAAAAATTAAGACAATACTAGAAATTGTCGATTAAATGCCTTAGAAAAAAATGGATCATAAAGCCATGGCTTGGTGGGACCAAGCCTATGCCATGCCTTTCCCCAATGCAAAACCCCATGCAAAAGTTGTGTGCCATACCAAATTCTCACTCATGTCTCAAGAATCGGGCACCTGATTTGTAATTCAAAAATCAGGTACTCGATTGCATTTCAACCATTATAAGAATCGAGTACCCGATTATTTAAAAATTGGGTACCTAATTCTTTTTAAAATTGGGTACCTGATTTATAAGCAGGTACCCAATTTTTAAACAATTGGGTACCTAATTTTAATGTACCCGTTGGGCCCCAAAAGCTGCCCCACAAACTGACTTTTAATGATTGAAATAATTGAATAACAGTTTTGATCTACAACAGCAAATTCTTTCATAGTTATTCTATTTTCTTGTCTTCTTATACAATTTTCAAGCTACTAATTCAAATTCAAAATTGGTGCAAACATGGGATCAAAACAACGAAGAAAGAAGAAAGCAAAAGTTCTGACAGATGAGGAGATTGCAGCAAATAAAGAGAATGAAACACGACGTCAATGAGAGAGAAGACAAAGAATTAGAGACTTGAACAATATTTCAAAGGAGAAAGACATTGACGATACCATGATGGATGAAGAGGTCAAAGAAGAGAACCCAATACAAGAAAATTCAGGTGCACATTCTAATCATGCATTCAATACAGGTGTGTCTCCAAACCCTCAATTTTTCTCTTGTGATGAAATTGGTGATTTTTTAGAAGTAGGTTACGATTTAAATGATTTAGATTTTCTTCATGAGAAGCAATTGTCAAACTATCATGCACAAAAAACTCCAATTGAAATGCATGTTTGGAAAGAAATACCAAGAAAAATTGAAAATGAGATTCAAATCCCAAATAACAGTGAAAATGAAATGTCAATTGAAAATAAAAATTGCATGAATGTAGACATAGAAACACCAACTACTGAACAAACATGTCAGAATGATAATAAAGTGTCTAAACATAATTTTCATATTCCTAATGATGTGCTAGATAATCTTGAGGGATTGGTTTCATGGAGACAAATTAGGACATATGCTAATAGATTGTATAGACATTTTTTTTATAATAAGAAATTTGGGTTTCGATGTCAGTTAATGTTGCAACTAATTAAAATGTCTAAAATGTGAAAAGTAATGAGAAGGTTGGGAATGTATGCAAAACCCAAGAATAAAAATGAGTCTTTAAAACAAGTTGTATCCACTGTTGCTAGTGCCTTTGATGTTATCAGAAAGAGAAGTTGATCTAAAGATAAACGAGCAATAACAACAACTTTAGTTAACAAATCAACATCTGAAAAAAGATTGATTAGCAACATATAAGTGGATATCTTAATGTGAATCATAAAAATTTTAGAAAGAGTTGTAAAGAGAAGGGTTAACTTTGAATGTGATCCAGCAAATATTTTATGGACTTCCCAAGATGTGATATGAAACTTACTAGTGAAGTCAAAAGTTTGATTGAAAATTTTTTGCATGATAATACAAGAGTATCACCTAATTCAAGAGATGTTCTTAATTGAGAATTGGGTCAAAAATACGTGATCCACATCCTAAAAACCTTTTGGACATGACTCAAACTGAATTGTTTAAAAAATTTGTAGATGGTAAGGTATTAAATATTACCATTAGTCAAAGATCTTTTGAAAAGTGTAAACCATGGTATGTAATGATTAACAAGGAAAGAATCACATGTTGTTGTAAAACTCATATTCAATTTCGTTACCATTATGATGTATTTCGATTTATACGTGGTACCATGCATAGTAAAGAAATGTTGCAAGAATGTGGTATAAAAATACCACCTCAAACTATAAAGGATTTCATATCAGGTTTGTTTTGTAAGCCACCTAATGATCAATACTTTCTTTTCAATGCATGTCTTTCTGGTACATGTGATATGTGCGGCAATATTTCTTTGTTAGATGAATGTTTGCATGAAAATGCTTTGACTACTTTTGGACAACAATTAGTTGAGGTAAAAAGATTCAAAACTATTGAATAGCCATTGAAGGATGGGAAGATTGGAAGAAGGTGTGATCTAGTTACAGATAAAGTTAGTTGTAATGCATTTATGGATGAGTTTAAGAGTGTGTCATACCAAATATGTTAAACACTCTTAATATGCTAGATGGCTTGATGGATAATTTCACATATGTAAGAATACATTTCCAATTGGTACTATACTTTCAATGGTTGACTTTGCAGAGAACTACACACTTGCACCGCAAGAAGAGGTACAACCACAATATTACAATTTAGTGCAAGTAACAATTTATGTTCATATAGTTTATAGGCATGCACTTGATAGTACAGAGGAGGATCAAAAAATATTGAGAGAGTACCATTTTTATATGAGTGATAATAAACTCCATTCATCTGAGTTTGTCCAATATTGTTTCAAGGTCTTTTATGATAATTTAAAAGAGAGACAAATTCAAATGACACATCATTGGATATGGTCAAATAAATGTACAGGACAATTGAAGAATGCTAGAATGTTCTATTGGTTGAGTAGGACACATAGGCAAACTAACATCCAACATGTGTGGAGTTTTTTTGAGGCTGGACCTGGTAAAGGAGAACATGATAGTGTTGGTGCATGCGTGAAGAGAGCCCTTAGTAGAGAGCAATTATAATTTGAGGAAAATGCTAAAATAAAAAATGCACATGGGATTGTCGAATGGTGTAACAAATATTTATACACAGGATCAAGTCAGAACTCTACAATCAAACGTTTCTTCTACCTAGTTGAAGAAAAGAATATCCTTTCAAGATATGACTATGATACAATTAGTGGGTCAACTAAATGACATTCATTTAGGAGTTCACATTCTAACACTTGGACTATATGTGTTGGAAATAGAGATGGAGTAACTGAGAGGGGAGGGGTGAATCAGTTACTACAAAAATAAATCCACAGATCCTTAGATGTCTTAAAATATAGTTGTTGTTGATACTCGGTAACCACACAAATAAATGTTGAAACTTGATAGATGTTCTGTTAACTTATTAAGCATTTAAAGTGATTAACATGCATGCATAAAAGAAATAACATGAACACAAGAGACACCAGATTTAATGTGGAAACCCAATTTGGAAAAAACCACCAAATAACTAGTCACCAATTTTCACTCTTCTGAAGTGAGCCCTGTTAGGAGCCAACCCTTTTAAAGGTTACAAAACACACTGTTAGTTGTGACCCTGTTAGAGGATTTAATCACCCTGTTAGGAGTCGCCTTGTCAAAGGTCTTTAGAACAATTCAACTAAATTGTCACCTTGTTAGAGGATTTACAAAATGGTTGTTAAACCAACTATGTTAAGAGATTTTGAATCACTGTTACAATGATTAGAAAGAAACAATGAAGTGATATGAAATATATGCAACTTATCTTTGCTGAATATAGATCTCTGTTCTGCTTCACTAGATCCTCAATTATCGAATACAACTTTGTAGCTCCATAAGGATATCTAATCCTTCCACAATATTCGCTCATATATTCAATATTTGCTCATTTCATTTACATCCATACATTCGCACTCTTATGCATCCACACTCTTGCATCTCATGAATTCACAACTTGAAATTTCATATATACCTTACAGATTGTCAAGTCGGCTCAATTACAAGTTACAACAACTGAAAAAACATTAAATTAGTCGGTTGCAAACATTGCACAAAACAATTAAACTTAATTCTTTAGAACAATAAAATTCTTCACTGCCTGACCCAGCTCAGTGACCACTGCTCCAGAATGGTTTCCCAGTGTTAACCAAGTGAAGCTCAGTAAACACTACAAACCTTGCAACTTCCTTTGGAGACCGAGTTAACTCGATAAACATTGACTTTCCTTCACTTACCAAGTGAGCTCGGTAAAAGCTAACTTTCTCTTCGATGACTGAGTCAACTCGGTAGACATTGACTTTCCCTTTGTTAACCTTGGGAGCTCGGTTAACATTAACTTTCTGCTACAAAATCCTTTGATGCCTGAGTGAGCTCGATAAGAGCTAACTTTCCTTTGTGCTATTCAGGAATATTCGGTAGACACTGTCAATTGCTTTGTTGGCCGTCTAAGCTCGGTAGACTCTATATGATGGTTGATATGACATTTGTGTAACATCAAAGACAATACACAATTAACAATTGTATCCAACAATATGGACTAGGGAGCTTGCTTGTTTTTGTCAATTTTGTCTTGCAGGCGAATGGGAAGAATGAGAGAATACATAATGGGTTGAAGATTGGCAACAAAAATCATTAGCACCTACTGACATGCATTTTCAAGATGATATAGTAAATGAAGGCCAGAATGTTACTTTTGCATCAAAAGACTATGATGTTATTTCAGACCTCATAGAACCTGTTATGCACAATTTAATTAGATTGTGTTGTGATCTCATGCTTCAATTTATATAATTTGCATATGTACTCATGTGATTAAAGTGTTTCTATACTTCATCTTATCTTATAGGTCATGTTTATGTTGTTATTGCACCTAGTAATAATGATGAACAGACTAAGTATTGGCTTGCTAGATGTGTGGAACCTAAGAAAAAATTGATATGTCATCAAGTAGATGATGATGGTTTTGAGTATCTAGTTGGGTCTGTCATTGTAGCTAGCACCTGGCTATGTAGATACCTAACAAGAAGAAATGGTTTACCAGCATTTGAAGACTACCAATCTGAAAAGAAGATTTTACACTATTCCCTTTTGGTTGTGGCAACGAATATCAAATTAGAAAGATACAAAGGGAGACCTACCAATAAGGTATTATGGACAATTTCAAAGGACAAGCACGAGACAATCATAGATGCATTGCAAAAGAGAGAGGATGCAGATGGTACAGTGGGATGACTACATTTAAATCAAACACATATAAGTTTTTTCTTTATTGTGTTATTTTTATATAAGTACTTATATAATTTAATTACATGTATGTATTTTTATATATGTACTTATATATATTCCTCTTATTCATGTCTTAATTACAATTTATGCAAATTTAAGTGTTAAAGTGGATCGAACATCAACATCTTGTGCAATTCCACATAGTGAGTACATACAAATTACACATATATTTACATAGTTCAGCTACCTCATATTAATTTATGTGTATATTAACATGTATTTTTGTTTAACAATTTTATTTTACAGGACCTCATTTGAAGAGATGTGTTGAACTGATTTTATATTTTGAGTTCATGTTTCTATATATTTATCATTGACATTGTCTTACATATATTGTGAAATATGTTGTACAAACAAATTTAAAAATAGGAGTTTACTTCTATTTTAAAGTTAAAGGTGTGCACTTGATATTATAAATTAATTGTCAATTTAAGTAATGGCCTCCTATTTTTTTCCATTACTTTTACATTCAAGCATGTTTAAATTAATGTTTGTTTGAAGTTTCAAATTACTATTGATTGTAATTAATAACCCTTCACTTGTACATGATAATTTAAAGATCATTACTCATTGTATTGATTATATGCTATTGTTATGTTGAAATTGACATGTATGTTTAACCATGTTAAGTGAGAGGGAGGGAAGGAGGAAGAGAGAGAGAGAGAGAGAGAGAGAGAGGGAGGGAGGGATATGGAGAGGGTTATAAGTGCTTGTAATTTATCAGAAAGGGTTATAAGAAACCTTAGGACCCATTATGACTCCTTGGAACCCATTCATATCACTAACACACTTTATGAACCCTTAGAACACATTAATCATCATAGGATATTAGTCATATGTTCTAAAGGGACATATAAGAATTTTTAGGACCCATTAGTACACATTAGGCCTCATTATGACACATTAGGATCCACTCACACACATTAGGACCCATTAGACCCCATTAAAACCTCTCATAACACATTAACCATTGCAAGACATAGCAATGTGTCCTAAGTGGTCCTAATATCTCACAACGGATCACAATTGGTCCTATGTGGTTTGAAAGCCCATTAATATTGTTTAGGGTGCACATTATGATCATTTAAAACATATTAAAATCCATTAATGCCTCTTAGATAATCTTAAGCGGCATTTAAGGCACACTAATGGGTTATAATATGCCCTAATGGGTCCTAATGTATCTTAAGGGGTTCTAATATGTTTTAAGTGATCCCATGACCTTTTAGGACCCGTTAGGAACCCTTATAATCTATTAGGGGCCATTAGGACTCATAAGAACCAATTATAACCCTTCTGAACACATTCATCATATGATACACTACTATGTCCAAAGGCATTATAATAGTTCCTAAGTGGTTGTAATAAATCTTAATGTTTCCTCTTGGATTTTAAACTATGGTCTTAATATATCATGAAGGGTCATAATGGGTTCTTAGTGGTCCTAGGACATCTTAAGGTCTATTAGGATCACTTAGAACACATTAACTATAATAGGACATACAAATGGGATGTTAATGATTCTAATGTATCATAAGAGGTCATAATGGATTGTAAGTGGCCCCAGAACCCATTACAAAACCTTAGAATATATTAGGACCAGGACACATTAAAACTACCTCAATTTGATGTGATATTTATCCAATAATTTTTTTGATATCAATACTAATGCTCTATAAATAGTTAAAATTATGTCAATTACGATTAGTACTTTAGGTGCTAATTTTAGATTAATTTTAGGTACGTTATCCATACATGTGTGTCGTAAGGGGACATAGGAATCCTAATAGGTCATAATATTTTGTATAGGTTATAATAATATTTTTTATGTGTGTTTTAATAGGACTTAGGGAGTCTTGTTAGGTCCTACTGTCCAAAGGCATTATAATAGTTCCTAAGTGGTCTTAATATATCATGAAGGGTCATAGTGGGTTCTTAGTGGTCCTAGGACATCTTAGGGCCCATTAGGACCCCTTCGAACACATTAACTATGATAGGACACACAAATGGGATGTTAATGATTGTAATGTATCATAAGGGGTCATAATGTGTGAAAGGAAGGGTACCATCCATCATTTCATAAAAAAAATCTTCAATCTTTACCTAAATTTTATAAATTTATATTTTTAGGATGAAAAATATTTATTTGTATTAATCTCAATGCATAAATTTGATGTGATATTTATCCAATAATCTTTTTTATATCAGTACTAATGCTCTATAAATAGTTAAAATTATTGTTCATCTAGCATATATACTTACAAAATGTGTCATATGTTCATGAATAAAATATGTCACAATAAAGAAAATGGTTTAAATACTTAAAACATGATTAAACATAATAATATATACTACATACACAAGCATGATAAGAAGTCGTAAAAAAATAGTACATGGTCTAACATACATCATAACATGATCTATGAAGTTAAAAAATGCATATATAATACAGTTTTAACTGTCCTAACACAAAGTGTATCAAAATATACAATATGTGTCATAAAAACACAATCTATAGGTGCCAACAAGACCTAATCTATCTGATTGAATGTCCTCTTTACTCCATGCAAAGAGGACTCATATGGATCATCCTCTATAATATGAGTTGTCTCATCATGTGGGACACCTTGTGAGGTAGATGGATCATGCTGTGTAACATGAGGCACATCTCATCATGTACATGTTTAATTGAAATGGGTTTCAAAATATAGCTTGCAAATAAATTAAATATTCACTACATAATAAAATAAATACCACATGAGATGGGTGTCCCTCAGTAATGGGAGGAGGTGCACTATGAAAACTACCAAATGCAGCAGTGGTGAGGTCCTGTAATTTACAATGTACATACATTTTTAAAATTTGATTTTAGAGCATAATGAACTATACATTATGTACATAAATCACAATATTGACCTCAAAGGATGATGTAGGTACCTCCATTTGGCTAAGTCCTGTGCTCTCAGCAACACTCATGGTGACATAGTCCTAAAATTATGGATACATAAACATTGAGTCAAAATTATATATATACATGAATAATTATAAAGTACGCAAACTAAAAAGTACACAATTTGTACACTACATTTTTTATACACTATAAATTTAACATGTATATATATCATACTTGAGTAGTATCCAATGTCACAGATGTGTCTATAGGTATGCTAGCACGATGATCATAAGATGAAGTTGAAAATAGACTATATCGAGGCCTGTATGGATGAGTACAATCCATCTCATGTTCGTCAAATCAAAACACATAAAATATATATACATGAGTCAAAATTGTTCAAATTATAAGTTATAACAATGTACATACATAAAAATAGTACAAATTATTTGTCTTCAATCAAAAGTTCATACCATATGTATTTGAGGTTGTCCCTCAGTGGTAATTGGAGCAGAACCTGTACTAACATCAAACTGTGTAGCTGTGGACAGTCCCTACAAAATTAGATAAAAATAACATATGAGCACATGTTATTAAATTCAAGTTTGAATGTACATTTTTATAGTGTAATTCAAAGTACATACTATATGAGGGATGCCAACATCTGTAGGTCTCGAAAAAAGACTATATTACCTCCTAGGAGGAACAGTATCATCCATCCTCTGTTATTTCAAAAGTACAAATTAATATGGTCAATACAATTACACATGTATGTAGAAAGTAAATAATAATGTGTACTTTATATTTAAATTAAAATTAAAAATTTATCTGCTACTCTTGACTATCTCCGAGCTCTCCCTGCTACATGAGGTCAACAAATGATGACACATCAATCTCGTCACTACCATCACCATGGGTAGCGTATACACGTCATCATCAAAATCAAAACCCTTAGTATAATGGTCATCATGCGCTACATCAGCATCGCTCTGGGGGCCTGTGCATATGCCTCCATAGCTAGTACAAATATGTCCAAGTGGACGAACTTGTCTCGCCTATGTCCACTGTTGTACTAAATTGTCTGAAAGGGCACTCAAAGAGGTAAGAGTAGATGGAATTTCTTGATGATGGTGTGAAGCTTGTACAACAAGTGTAGGAAGAGGTACAAGGGGATGAGGTTGCCTGCGATTTCTCGTTCTATCACTCAACTTTGCCCCAAGCCTATCCTAAGGTATCACTCCACCAACTCCATGAAATGATTTCATATCAAAATAATTGGGTTTCAAACACAATTCAAACTTAGTCCATAGCTTCCTAAGGAAGTACATGGGCACCTCATGATTAGCGTGTGGTGGGTGGTCAAATACCATCCACCACCACTCCCAAAAATGTGTTGCTATGCGTGGATGTGTGTACCACCTAATAGAAATGTGAGGCTTCTTCTCATTAATCTCCTGACCCATCTTAAGGTTTACAAAATAGATTTTAGAATTTCCTTTACCTATATTGATGTTATGAACCTCTCTATATGATAAGCCATTGAAATAGAAGGCACACATGTTTTGCCTCCATAATCTGAATGAATCAATATCAAAATCTAAATGTTGTATAGAGTGAATGATGCCTTGCATGCTATCTGCAAGACGTAGTAGGTGGGGAGGGGGGTGGGTCTCGCGTCGGATAGTCTCAATATTGTGCATGAGGTTGTTAAGATTATGCCTCATGCTCTCACGAAGATCATCTGTGGTGGGTGGTGGTGGTGGGGGTGGAGGTGGAGGTGGAGGTGGAGATGGAGGTGGCAGAGGTCGGGGTGGGGGAGGGGGAGGGGGTGGTGGTGGGTCCATCAAATATAATCTACATATATGTTTAAACAACATAAAAAAATGACAAAATTATTATTTAATAAAATTTAAATCTAAAATATCAATTATATAAATGCTTAGATCTTTAAAATCATATCAATTAAATAAATAAAGTAAAAAACTTAAGTCTAATTGAACATTAAATACCGAATTTAAGTCTAATCATAAAATAATACTCCATAATAACTATATAGGTTACTTCAAGGTTTCTTTTCTAAAAACAGGAGCCACCTAACCAATTGCTTTCATGTACACTTATTTTGTGACACTGGGGGATTGTATTCTCATTATGGATTATATGTTCATCTCAGGATCAAACAAAGTTAAGATTATGGCAAGGTTATGGTTTACAATTTTCTTATGTTTACGGTTTTCATGATGGCTAAGCTTAAGATTATTATAATGATTATGACTTTAATGTTAGGGAACTTACCTAGGATTATGGTTTTAGTTAGAATTATATTTAGGTTTTGGATATTTACTATGGTGCTATTGTTTAAAGGATATATAATAGATGGCGTTAGGATGAGAGTTAAGGTTATAATTATAATGAAATCTTAGAGATAGAATTATGATTTGATTATTATTTATGATTATAGTTCATCCTAAATAATATCTACTTTAATGCAAACTATAAGTCTAGATCATCCTAATTCTAATACATGAACCCTATCCCTAACCATAATAATCTTAATTCTAATCATAATACTTAAACTTATATTTAATATCTTCTTTAGTAATTTAAATCTTATCTTATCATTTGACAATTGTTATGAATTGCTAATAGAACTTTTCTTCCCTCTAAATCTCTATGTTGGAATGTGTTATATTAATTGCATTTTCTAATTATGACCAAAGGCTTTTCACTATTAGAAAGCTTTGTATTATATTGCTTGATCACATCTTTTATAATTACTTTTGGATGCTTACTTGTCTTCCACTTGCGAACTACTCTTGGCTCATCCAAACATTAGCCTAAGTAGTTTCAAAATTAATAAAATATGTTTTTGTAATTCTGATTTGTAGGTGGAAGCAACTTCATAAATTATCATTTTTCTTAAGGTGTTTTAATGAGTTGCTAGATATAAACCTTAATTATAAACCTTAATCATAAATATTAATTATAAACATTGATTATAAACCTTAATCATAAATATAAATATACTTGTAAAATCTAAATTATAATACTTAGATCCTATTCTAGAATTGAATACAAATCCTAATACTAGATCCTAATCTTAAATGTTAAATGTTAAACCCTAACCTTATACATGTAAATCATAGTTAAGGTCAACATTAAGGTGTAACATTTAAGCTTAATATTTTTATTTAGAATTAGGAGAAGGGCTTAGCATTTATGATTATTTTTAGGATAAAGGTTTAGTGTTTAGGATAACTTAGTTAGTCTAAGGGTTAAGAATTTAGGATATAAAGGTTTAGGATAAGGGTTAGACTTGACATAATTAGAATTTAAAACTTAATGTCAAGGTTTAATATTTTGTAAATTAGGCGCATGTAATCATAAAATGGATGTAATCATGAACTCAAGTCACACTAAATAAACCCTACATAATGCTAGAAAGCTATAAAGTGTAATGAGATTATAATCTTGTAATATGGATTAGCTCTCAAATGCTCATAATTCACTCAAAAGCACTTGCAAATCACCTAGAATGATTTGCATAACCTTATTAAAAAAAATGTAGATATCTCAAAAGCTTGAGTTGATGGCACATTTATAGAAATATCTGTGAGTTCAATGGTTTGGATTCATTCTCCATGAGTGGTGGAGGTTGAATCCTTGATTGATCAATACATGATTAAGCTAAATTATTGGTGGGAATTAATTTCATTTTCCATTAGTGATGATATGGATAATTGATCATTTTAATTAATTCATTTAATTAATAGTTCTAGCCATAGTATTTAAAAACTTGATTTGATTAATTATGTTAGGATTAATTAATGAATCAATGCCTCTCTTTTTTAAATTGATTTTTTTATATTAAACTATTGATGTTTTATGATGGGCCTCTAGAGCAGGAAGCCAAAGGAGAGCCCACATAAGAAGATGTCATTAGGGGACTCTAGAGAATATTGAGAGTAGCACAATACCAGGTGATAGTCTAGACATAGGTGGTCATCTAAGCTAGCATTAATTGATCATGACAAGCAGATTGTAGAGCTAACTTCTCAACTGAGGATTACACAGGGTGAGGCCACTTATCATAACTCTAGAGAGGCTTATTATTATGATGAATACTCAACAACTATTCTAGTGGAAAGACAAGTTATTCACTTCTCTATATATTCTTAGGCATCCAAGGATGTATATTCCCTCCTACTCACACTGATGTTCCACCTCCACCTCTTGATGGTGAGGGAGGGTTATTTAATTAGTTGCTTGGTTCCTTCTTCTCTTCTAATTTTTTTATGATGTATCATTGTCTTTGTATCATTTTGAGACCTTGATATTGATAATGCTTTGATATCACTCATTTTTGGATATTTTGATTATATCACCCCCATACATTGATAGTATATGCGATGATTACAAATATTATTTGATCTCATTACATGTGTCATGATCAATTTTTCTAGTTTATACATGAGATGCTCCTATATGGTGTTTTTCTTTTTTTATAATATCGTGTTATATAAAAATTTACCTAAGTACCCTTCTTGATTATCTATGATGGATGTAGTAAATAACATGTCTCTATATGATTCTTTTGATATGATATGCATGGATAATATAATGAAATTTTTAAATCCTTCCTATGTAATAAATGATGTAATTAGATATGTAAAAGTTTTTAGATTCATATGACATGTAGATGTAGATACGATGCTCCTCTAGGATAATAGTTTATCATTTAAGGTTATGATTATGGTTTGACATTTATAATTAGTACTTGGTTCTTAGGATAGTTATTCAATTATTTATATATTAGGGTGTAGGTTTTAGCAAATTAAGATTATGGTTAGGATGACAATAAGGGTTATGATTATAGTTTTGGTTAAAATTAGGATTATAGTTAATCCTAAATGACGCCCAACCAAGGGATCCAAAGAAATAATCTAAAGTTTTACTAAGCAAGCAATAACATGTACAATAATTTACATAAAAAACATAAGAGATTACATTCCTTAATGAGCACATATACATTTCATTTTTAAATAATTACAAGTACTAGAAGTAAAATAAATAACACATCCACATGAAAGAATAACTACTTGAGTTCAATCCATTTAAATAATATACATTTGTTTCGAATGCCACTTGGCAAATTAATTCGGAATGCACAATCATCCATTGTACATGTCACAGGGTATGAAAGGTTGAAAGAATATACATTAATAAAATAGTTTACATCATCCATTTTCGATCCATGAAACAAAGTACAATATAATAAGTAAAATCATTAAATACTAAGTTTTGTGTTTGGATCCCTTGGCGGGGTGTTACATAATTAAATACTTAGTTATATGTTAAGGGATTTATTGTACATAACTATATGGTTAGGTCGAGGTTATAGTTAGTTTAAATACTTTCTTTGTTATATGGTTTACAAACTAATCTAGATAATTAATCACTAGTTATTTGAAATTAATATTTATTTGTAATTACATGTTTAAACAATGAATTTACATCTAATCTAATCATTCAACATTGTAATAAATACATAAATTAAGTACATTTCAAAACATCTAAAATAATACTCATTAACAATGTAAATTTACAATTTTACACATTAAAATTGAAAAAATAATAAAAAATTGATGTACATATAAAACGTAAAATTAAAAATAATTAAGTAAAATAGTACAAAACAAATTAAAATACCTAGTATATCAGAAAATAGCAGCAAGGGGCAGTCGGTAGAGGCAAAAAATGGGCTCCTGTATCACTCTCAAATCGGGCTCCTGTTTTCCAAATGGTGAAAATGACCCCAAAACGCATAAAAATGGGCATTTGTAACTTTTACAAATCGGGTAACTGATTTTTAAAAAATCGAGTACCCAATTTGTAAAGGTATCGGGCGCTCGATTTTTAAGCGGTTTGGGTGCTTGATTTTTAAGCGTTTCGGGCACTCGATTTTTAAGTAATTTGGGCACCCAATCTGCTATTCAAAAATTGGGTACTCAATTTTTGACTCATGGCTCGGGTGCCCAAAACGTGATTTTAGAAATGGGTACCCAATTCTAAGAAAATTGAGTACCCATTTCTAAGAAGTATAATTCCGTAGATTTGACTTCCACAGAATTGCGACCCAACTTCTTGCAGGTACCCTATATATATGTATGTATGTATGTATATGCATGATAAAATTGTTGCTCATTATGAAATTAGTACCAGATAATGATTTCTTTTTTGATTGAAATCATTTAGACTTTCTTATGGGATGGTGTAATGTGGCTAATTTGGAAGGATGGAAATGGATACAATCTATTTTATTTCTTTTTATCTACTAGATATCTGATTAGAAATGGATATATAGTTTGTTTTATTTCTTTCTATCAAAAAAATCTAGGTTAATGTGTTTTGGCCAAAGCCATTTTATTTAAAATTACATATGTAAAGATACATTTTCAATTTTTTTCCCTACCACATTCCATGATTAGGATACTTAGATATATATGGAAAGTAGAATGTTAAATGGTTGCACTAGATCTATCGGATCCTCTTGTTCCAAGTTCATTGGCTCCTCGTGCTAGGATCAGGGAGTTATTCATGTCAGGAAGGACCCTTAAAGAGTTAAACGTTTTGTGTTTGGCACTGTAAAAGTTTAGATGAATGATTTCCGATGACTGAGGAGATAAGTGTAGACACCTAAAAACCTTTAGAACATTAAGTATTTTTATTTTCTGAAAAAGTCCTGATGACATCATCATTTATTAATTAATTATTTATTTAATTAATTTTTATGCCATTAAATCCCTTTATCTTAATTAAAAATATTTAATTAATTCCTTATTTATTAATTATTTAATTAATAAATTGACCAAAAAACCCAAAATAAATAAAAAAATTATTTTTTGCCCAAAACTTGGCCAATTTCCTTAAGACCACTAACCTCTTCCAAAATCTTCTAATCCTTCTTTAATTTTAATTAAAGGCTAATCGCATCATTTCCTACCCCTAATCCCAACTCAAAATATTTAATTAAGATTAAATATTAATCCTCATGTTTATTAAAAAAGTTTTAATAAATATCTCCTCAACCCAAACCCTTGAAATAAATAAAACTTTATTTATTTCCTAAAAATCTAATTTATCCTCATCCTAAGAAGTTCTAGACTCTTCTAGAAAGTCTTCATCCTCATCCTAGGAAATTCTAGACTATTCTAGAAAGTCTTTATCCTCATCCAAACTCTAGACTCTTCTAGAAGATGTCTTTAAACCTAATCCTAATCCCCTCCTAACCTTGTCACATTCCCTAAACATGGTTTAAGAATTACTAACCCAAGCCAAAGTTAACAAATATCTCCTCCTTCACCCACCCTCATTAAATGCCATCCACTTGCCTATCCCTAAGCTAATCCTAAACCATCCTAATCCATCCTCTAATCATTTTTACAAGCCTAAGCAAGCTTAAAACCCTCCTAATCAAGTCCAAGTCGAAATTGCTCTCATCACCCTCAAAATATCTCAACCATAAAACTTTATGAAGTCCACTAGGTCATAAATGACTCTTACAAGCCCTTTTATTGCTCTTACAAGTCATTATGAGGGTCTTTATGAAGATTTTATCCCTTGAGCCTCCTTTGTTGACTCATCCTTCCCCTTTCCTCCATCCTCTCACCATGTGACATGTGTCACTCCTTGATTGGCTATAAGAAAGCACAATCCATGTGCTCTCTTCTCATGCAATCTAATCCCTCCATGAGCTTTTTCCCATCCTTGCATCCTAGCCCTTGATCCCTCAAGCCCTTTGCCTATTTAAGGAATCCTCTCCCAAGTCATTTTAACACAATCCATGAAGTAAAGTCATAATTCCATTTTGAGAAGCCATTTTACATCAAAACCATACACTCACACCCAAATTCCAACTCCATTTGAAGCCCTTTTTGAAGCATAAAACTTGAGCATACATCCTATCTATTTAGACAAAGCTACTCAACAAGAGAGCTTCTTATTGAGAGAGTCCATTAATGGCTCATATTCTCAATTGAGAGCTCATCTTAGTCTATCTTGAAGTTTATGAATTTTGTTTAGTTTGTAGAGGCTTTATTTAAATTTGGTTTCTATTAGCATACTAACATTTCTCACATACATTTTGGCACGCCCGGTGGGACCCCGCATGGGTCATCTTCATTAGCTTTTTTAGTCAAGTTTTGTATGTCATTTGCTAATTTTGGCTAATTTTTCTTGTTTTTGTGATTGGTAGGATTGTATAAATTGGTTTTGTAGGTCCACATGAGCATGAAGAAGACAAAGGAACTCATAATCTATCTCATAGTGTTTGCAGATTTTTCAAACTTATAGGTGGACAAAGAACTTGAAATTCTTCTTCCTCTTCTTGTCTATATTCTTCTTATTCCATCTACTTCTTCTTCTTCTTCTTGTGGGAGATCTTGGCCATTTTTTTCTAAGGAAGCAAAATCATACACACTTCTTTTTAGTGTTTAAAATGAACCCCCAAATCATACTTAAATCCATTGAAAAATTAAAAATTTGCAAAAAAGAAAAAATATTTTAACAAGTGAAACTAAACCAATCTAATCATTTGCATCCTTGCAACATCAAGGTTTTAGATGCATTCATGCAAAATTAGGAACACTTCATTTTTGAGAATTTAAAAAGAACTTCAAGTTTCCATTTCAAAAGGTTCAAAATCAACACCTAAGTGCACACTAAAGTTCTTTTAAAAAATCTCATGAAAACTAAGAGTCCTAAATGGTTGCCAAAAATTGTCCTAAAAGCTTTGTTATTTGTTCCAAACAAATGTCTTATTGCAAAATCTTGAATGTTTCTTAGGTTTTTCATGCATCAAAACAATCTAGGAATATCATTTTTGGGCTTAAAATATGCAAACTAGAACACAAAATCTTGAATGAAAACCAAAGTCCAAAGAGTCATTTTCACTTTTGAATCCAAAACAATCTTGAATGATCTAAGGTTAAAACAAAGCACTTCAAAGTTCTTAAAACAACACACAAAATCTCAATCTTGAATGCTCAAAAGAAAACACTTGAATGTTTAACCACTTGTCTTTGAATGCATGTTGCTAAAATCACTCTTGAATGTCATGGATTAAAATCAAATTTTCCTTGAATGCATGATTAAAACAACAAATCCAATCTTGAATTCTAAGGATCAATTAACCATTGCAAGATCAAACACTTCATTTGGAGCTTCTAAAAATTGAACAAAACAAATCTCTTTTCCACATGCAATCTATGTAAAGTTTGATTTTTGGACATTTAAGAAACCTTGTTAAGTTAAAATACAAATTTGCAAAAATCAATTTGAGTAGTTCCTTGGACTCACCTCTTTTCTAATCACCCATCAAATATTAACCATTGGTTGCAATCTCAGCGCCATTTATGGGGATGGGTCTACTTGAAAAAGGTGTTAAATGTTTCACAATCTAACTCACTCACTTGGTCTTTGAATGTTTGCTTTAACTTTATCAAAATTCTTAAATGATCAAAACTCTAGATTAAATCGATCACACTTCAAGTTTGGGCACTAAAATTGAACAACAACTGACATGGAGAGCCTCCGAGCACGCGCTTGAAATCGAATCTCACACACTTTTGTTTTGGGCTTAAAACAAACTCACACTCAATCTTGAATGCCTTAAAGAAAATTAATCGATACTTGACGTGGAGGGCCTTTGGGCGCGCGAGTTTTCTTTTGTTGAACCTAACTCTTCTTATTGTTTGCATTCTTCGATCGATTTACTTTTGTTGGCGCTTCAAGTTGGAATTGAACATTGTCTCTTAAACATGAGTGCTTGCAAAGTCTAGATTAGCACACATAAGAGTCAGTTGGTAAAAGAACAAGCGTGTTTTTTAGCCCAAGGTCATCCAAGTCTTCTCTCCCCTTGTCGTCTTTCGAGGCCATCTTGGGTGCATAAGATTAGGATCCAAAACCTTGTTTCTTGTTAGGAGGCCTGCTTGGGGATTTCATCACCCCTTCGACGACCTCAACTCCAGCGTTCTGGCGGAGTTTAAGAATCGGGAGGTGAATCGAAAGACACCTCTCTTGGGATCAAGATTTTGTCACTCGAGTTAAGCCTCAAGGAACTTTATACCCTTGAGAAGTGAAAGAGGAGAAGTGGGTTACCGCTCCTCTCGGCTGTGTGACATCTTTTTGGTCTCATCTACGGATTTGGGCCTCACGTACCTTGGGTATATCGACGACTCCTTAGCTAAACCAACTGTCAGCCCTGTAGACAACCATCTAGGATGTTAATGTGTTTGAGGTGACTGATCGAAACATTTTTAGAACATACACACTCCTTGGCGCAAGTATCACTTTCTGAGAATCAAAAACTTCTATCTGGTTGTTTCTATCTATTGCTTGATCTTTTATTTATTGAATGAATGTTTGCCAAACTTGGTCAATCCTAGCTTAGGGCATACTTAGCGTAGTCACTGCCTATTTCAGAAGTTGAACGAGTTGAAGCAAAACAACCAAGATCTCTCAAAGCCAAGTAGATTCAGGAATTGATGTCAGAGCAACCCAAACCCAAACAGAAGTTCCACAAAGTTAAACTCAAACCATCTCTAGCATACCAAGAACTTTCAGCCAAGAGAAAAGAAATAACACCAAGCCCACGAATTGTCAAACTCCACAAAGCAGAGGACAAAGCTACCAACAAAGCACTTCAAGAGGCCTGGTTAGAGCGCAACATCAAATTTAGCCAACATCCAGGAGTTAATCCTGCTTATGCCTTACCAACTAGGCATGATTTCTATGATTAGACACCCTTGTTTCTCCACATCTTCTTGGATAAGCTTCACTTTAGAGTCATCTTTGTAGAAAATCCAGCCATCTTAGGTTATCCCCTTAAGCATTATTAGCTCATCCATCTCATTTAGAATCAAACCATCTAGCCAGCAATCAAAACCTCACATCCAAGCCTTCAAAATTGTTGTCACTTTTGCCAAAAGTTTGCCACTCCTAAAATCTTCCAAATCCATCAATCTCACCAAGGTTATCCCTTTGATAGAGCTTTGTCTAGGGTAATCCAGCTTTGTCACTTGTTATCCCTCATCACCTTGAGCTAAAGGTTGGGATCCACAAGTGGTCAATCTTGTGTTCTTCCTAAAGGATCATCAGTCTATCCTTAAGTTGACACAATCACCACCAAGCTTGCACATAGGAAAGCAGACCTTTCGTGCTTTGGCAACATATCTTTGAAGTTAGAATCTCCAACCCAATCCTCCTTAGGTTTTTTCATATAGCTTTGCCTTAACCTAGGAAATCATTTGCATAGAGAAGCCTTCCCCCTTTTGCATCCATCAGCATTATTGCATCTCATCCCTAGGAGCATTTTTCATGCCACCCGTCACTCGCTTAGCCAAGAAGAAAGAAACAATGGAGCCCTATCATTTGGATCGAACAGCCTCACCCCTCTTGAGCACTCAGCCATCCTTCAGCCCAGAGAAAGCTATGCCATCATGTACTGACATTGAAGCTTTCATGAACCAACCAGGAAATGCAGTATTGGTAAATGCCATTATAGACAAGAACAAAGAGACGATCATGGCTAATTTTCAAAGGGAAAATGTAGGAACCTTTGACTTTGGAAGACCCCCTCCATTATCAGATCCATCTCACCCATTGTTTGGGTAGCTACCACCACCCATAGGCTCTTATGATCCAAATTATCGTCAATATATGCCAAAAGAAGAGCCTCCAGCCAATCCACATGATCCAACAGACCCAAACATACCATCATCCACCCAAGTTGAAATCTCCATGCCGCGAGCCAACCCAACCGCCACCACTCCATCCTTGGTTCATACCTCTCTACTCCAAACCCCCTTTACCCAAAATAGCTCACCGTTCACCCCCTTCACTATTGTTGTTGTTGCTCCCCAACCCAACCTTCCAAATCCACCCATCTCCCAAATCAGTGCTAGCATCTTTGGCCAACCTCAACAATATACAACAGGGATGCCACCCATGGGGCCAAGTAATCAACCTTTCATCACCCCCAGCTTGTTCACTGCAGCCCAAAGCACAATCCCATCATTTCCATTAGGTCTTGGGAGCTCAATACCATTAGCCACAAATCTACAAGCTACTATCCTCACTCCACAAATCTATCAAATCCCACAAGCTACTACCAATTTTCTACCAAGCTCCCAAGTGATCCCAGCCCCTGCCACCACTCTACCAAGCTTCCAAATCCAACCACAAAGCTATCAAACCCCATCAGTTCCATTCCCAAGCTTTCAATTCCCACCACCTCCACCACCAACTAATCCATTACCTCCAATTACCAACTACTTTTCAATGCCACTTCTAGGAGGTAATCCACCACCCCAACCAACCACCAATTATTTGCAGATACCATCCCAAATGGGGGCACAACCCACATATATTGGTCAAACCCCACAAGCCCCCCGATCCTTTCCCCAAGCCTCTCAACCATCTTATACCTTACCTCCACAAAGCAATCCATTTATCCCACAGCCAGCTTATGTTCCTCAATCCCAACCTCAAATCCCATATCAACAGCAAGCCTCGCAACACATGCAGCAATATGCGCCACCTCCCCCTCAACAACCTGTCATCCACCATGCAGCTGCCCAAACAATGTACAATCCCTATCAGCAAATCCCTCACAGCCATCCATATTCAGTGGCCCCATCCAGCACATACCTACCTCAAGGCACTCCTACATTGGGGGCACCCCAGCCATCACCTATCAATTCAGAATGGGAGCAAATGAAGATAGCTCTGAAAGCCATCCAAGAAGGGAATGATCCGAAGACATTCAAGTTTGAGAATGTGTGTCCTTACCCATTTGACAGAGCCATTACCATGACACCATTTCCCAAACACTTTGAGGTACCCAAATTTGACAAATTCAGAGGAAAAGGAGACCCTATCACACATATCAAAGAATTTTACATGCACTGCCAGGACGTAGCATACAATGATGTCTTCCTCTTGCGCCTTTTTCCCAAAAGCTTGGCTGGACCAGCTCTTGAATGGTTTTATAGAATCCCCTATGGCACAATTAAAAACTTTGCTGAATTATCTGAGGCATTTGTAGCCCAATATGCCCATCTTGTTGAAATAGAGCTATCAATAGTTGATCTTGTCCACACCAAGCAAAAAGGTGGAGAAAGCCTTGCCGAATACCTGCAAAGATGGCAAACCCTTACCACCCGCATATCCTGCACCTTGCCAGAATGCCATGTGGTGAAAATGTTTATTGATAATGTCCATCCTAGCTTGGCTCACCACATGACCATGAACTGTTTGCAGACCTACAAAGATATCAAAGAGAAAGGAATGATCCTTGAGCAAGGACTCATTAAAGATGGTGTGGTCAAGATTTACAAGGAAGCCAACCAAAATCAATCACATTCCAATGACAAGTCTAGGTATTGGAACAAAAACAAGCACGTTGCAACAGATGGCGTCACTGACACCAGACATGTGAATATTGTTGGTCCTTCTCACAACCAGTCCAACCCACCATATCAACCAAATAATCAACAAGCTATCAACTACCAACAACAGAATAACCAAAGCTATCAAAACCACAATCCAAGACCCAACTTCCAAGGGTCTAGCAATCAAGCCAATGCCATCAATGTAGTTGCAGGACAAAAGCCTAGATTCCAACCTACACCTAGAAACTATACACCCCTTGGTGAGCCATTGGATGTCATTTTTTAGAAATTAGTCAAGGAAAACCTCATCAAATTTCCTCCTACCCAGCAAATTGACCCAAGCCAATCCAAAGCTGCATGGTACAAAGATAATGAGTACTGCAAATTTCATAGGGTAAAAGGTCACACTACCCTCAGATGCATGAAATTGAAAGACTATGTGCAGGACCTCATTGATCGGAAGGAAATCACTATTGGTGCCCAAACCTCTCCCAATGCAGGCTTACAGATCTATCAAAATGCTTTTCCTCCACACCACAACAAAAATCCTAGAAAAGCACCTATCCAAACCAACAACAACAACACCAACAACTGTCAACCAAACCAACAGCATGGGAAGAACAATGACCACACTTCATCCTATATAGACTATGGTAGCCTTATAGGTTGTATATCCAAGAAAGAGCCTTCCGTCAATGTTATCAATATCCAAGGACCAAACAATGAGTGTGCAGTCACCACTCGAAGAGCGCGATTTAACATCGCAGGCCCACCTGTTACACCAACACCATTAGCTCCATCAAAAAGCCAGTACAATATCTTGGAAAACCTTGGGAATATGCCAGCCCAAATCTCCATTTTAAACCTTTTTCGCACTAGTCCTGTGTACAAGAACATCCTTGACAGTGCTCTCATAAAATCCTGTGTCCCTTCAGATATCAATGCTACTGATTTTCGTAATCTTGTTGGACACCTATCCTCCTCATGTGCCCTATCTTTCAGACCCACCGACATACCCATGGTCGAGCTAGATCACACCCTTCCGCTTCGCATAGCCATCATGGTATCCAATTTTGCTATGAAAAGAGTAATGATAGATAATGGATCAGCCTTGAATATTTGCACCCTAAAATTCATAAAACAAGCTGGGTATACTGAGGCAGATATCATCAGTGAGGTTATCACCATCAAAGCTTATGACAACTTGGAAAGAACCATAGAAGGAAATATTTTGCTGCCAATCAAGGTTGGGCCAGTCATCCAAGAGACACTCTGCCATGTTATTGATCTAAGCCTACCATTTAACATCCTCCTCGGTCGCCCATGGATTCATGCCATGAAAGCCGTTCCATCCACTTACCATCAGTGCATCAAATTTCCGCATCAAGGCACTGAGGTAACCATCCATGCCGATCCAGAACCCTTTGCTTACTGCAATGCGGTTGAAGCTTCATATACAAACCATTGCCCTGGAATTGATATCAGCACATCCATCGCCAACTCATCCCAGACTTATAATGACCCAGAAACCATCCTCGCCTCTACCCTGTCTACCGTGAAGATCAATAACAAAGGTTGTGGAGAGTATAGTCTGTCAGATGCATTTGCTGTCGGGGCACTCCCACTTGATCCACATGCCCATGGACGACTGACATATCACAAAGCTAAGGAGATTCCACCTCCTCGATACAAACAATTTGGCCCAACAACCTTTGTATCCTCGAAAATCCCTCTTCATGAGGAGCTCACTCCAGATATCAACAAATGGTTACATAAGGATGCACCTCAAAGAAATCAAGCACGCCTTGATCACTTCAGCCAAAAGTATCCCTAAGAACATAAGCTCATCACTGACAAATGGAACTATCAAGGTGGTGGTCTAGGACCAAAAGAAAGAGGCATGCAGTGCCCCATCAACGCACACAAGTGGGAATCGAAGTCAGGTCTTGGCTTTGGCATACCCACAACTGGGGGCACCAATGAGAACGGTCACACTTTTTTGAACATTCACCGCAACCTTGTCGAAATCGAAGACATTCCTGAGGAAGTTAAAAAGAGAGCCTACGACGATATCCTAGACCAAATCTCCCTCGGAGACTCTATTCTCCAAGAACTATCCATCCACCTCATTGACCTACCACTCGCCCATCCACAACTCATAGATTGGGACCAACCAAGTGTCATACACATCGATGAGTTCACATCAGAGGAGGCACTTCTAAGATTCATGGGAGCTGAAACTCCTCACAAGAAAACAAAGCCAGATTCTGCCTATATCTACAAGCTAGATCCCAAGGGGTATTTTGGAGAAAATCCCCAACCTAGTTCCGATACACCCAAAACTGGAACTAAGGTGAATCTGAGACTAGCTAAGGCAACAAAGAGAACCCCTCAGCAAGAAAATCTAGAGCCATAAGAAGAACATGAGGATTTAGCATTTCCTCCTCAAGATAATCGACCAGAGGTGTCTTCTATTCTAATTGAGGATACTCGAGAAGTCAACATTGGTTCTTCAGAGATCCCCAGACTTGTTCACATTGCTGCATCCCTATCACAAGACCAAGTTGACCTCCTCTTTGAGGTCTTAAGAGAGAACATTGGCCGATTTGCATGGTCATATCAGGACATGCCAGGACTTGATCCAAAGCTTGTAGTTCATCATCTTGCAGTTGATCCAAAGATCAAGCCCGTCAGACAAAAGCTTAGAAAAATGCACCCCAAGGTGGCATTATTGGTCAAAGCTGAATTAGAAAGAATGTTAGCTGCTAAGGTTATCCAACCTATTGACTACTCAGAGTGGATCTCCAACATGGTCCCTGTCACTAAACCTTCCGGTGACATCATAATCTGCACTGATTTTAGAGATCTTAACAAAGCTTGTCCAAAAGATGATTTTCCCTTGCCCAACATAGATATGATTGTAGATCTTACAGCTGGACATGAAATTTTGTCCCTCATGGATGGATTTTTTGGGTATAATCAAATCAAGATTGCAGAAGAGGATCAGCATAAGACAACATTCACTACCCCTTGGGGAACCTTTTGCTACAACATGATGCCTTTTGGCCTAAAGAATGCTGGGGCTACCTATCAAAGAGCTATGACAACCATTTTTCATGATCTCATCCATAACATTTTGGAGGATTATGTGGATGATATCTTGGTCAAGTCTCATACCTTCATGGATCATCTTGCTGACCTGGAGAAAGTCTTTGATAGGTTAGCCAAATATCATCTCATGCTGAATCCCAAGAAATGTGTCTTTGGGGTCACATCTGGCAAGCTTCTAGGCTTCATAGTTTCTAAACGAGGTATAGAGATCAACCCCAAGAAGGTCAAGGCTATCTTAGACATGCCTCCTCCCCAGACACTACGATAGCTTCGCTCTCTTCAAGGAAAGCTCCAATCTGTTCGACGCTTCATCTCCCAGCTTGCAGATAAGTGTACACCATTTTCACATTTACTGAAGAAGGATGAGAACTTCAAGTGCGATCCTTTATGTTAGCGCAGCTTCGACCATCTCAAGCAGTATCTCATCAATCCCCCTATCTTGGTTCCACCAGTTCCTGGTTGTCCCCTGATTTTGTACATATCAGCAACACCTACTGCTCTAGGGGCACTTCTAGCACAACTTGATGACTACAACAGAGAAAGAGCCATCTACTACATCAGTAGAACCCTAGTTGGTTATGAACTCAATTACACTCCTATGGAAAAAGCTTGTTTGGCAGTTGTTTTCTCAACTCAAAAGCTTCACCATTACATGCTAAGTTATACCATCCAACTAGTCTCCAAGATTGACCCTCTCAAGTATATGCTCTCTAGAACATCACTTACAGGCCGTTTGGCCAAATGGGTTATGCTCCTTAGTGAATTTGACATCCAGTATGTGGATAGAAAGGCAATCAAAGGGCAAGCTATAGCAGATCACCTAGCTGATGCACCTCTAATAGATGCTTATCCATTGATCACAGAATTTCCAGATGAGCATATCTGTCTAATTAAAGAACAACCCCCATGGAAACTTTATTTTGATGGCTCATACACATCTCGTGGATCAGGGGCAGGAATATTGTTGGTCACACCTCAAGGAGATTACATTCCAAAAGCCTTCAAGCTACAATTCCCTAGCACCAACAATATAGCTGAATATGAGGCCCTCATAGCAGGATTAAAGATAGCTGTAGAATGGAACATTGTTGAGCTACAAATCTTTGGTGATTCTCAGCTCATCATCAAGCAAGCCCTAAATGAATATCAAACCAAAGATGAAAAGCTATTACCCTACAAAGAGCTAGTTGATCAGCTAACCCAACATTTTACAAAGCTTCAGTTTACACAAGTGCCTCGAATACAAAACAAAGCAGCAGATGCTATGGCTATTATAGGCTCACTCTTGGAAATTCCCCAAGCAGCTACACAGTATGAGTTTTTAGTGGAGCAGCTCCTCACACCCGCCTATGCGAATGAGGATTCAAATCGTGTTTGTATCTTGGTTGGTCCCCAATCCCCTTGGTACCATGAGATTCATGCTTACCTTAACGATGGTATCATATCCCCTTACCTCACACGTACCCAACGCTAGAACCTCATCCGAAAATCATCCCGCTATGTTATCATAGCCAATACCCTATATCGTCGGGGTTATCACGATACTCTCTCGATGTTTAGACCAAGATGAGGCCGCGATGGTGTTAAAGGAAGTACACTCTGGACTTTGCGGTGCCCACACGAGTGGTATTGTCCTAGCGCGACAAATCCTTAGAGCAGGCTACTATTGGCCTACCATTGAAGAAGACTCCTGTGACTTTGTCAGAAAGTGTCTCCCATGTCAGCAGCATGCAAATCTTGTGCACGCTCCGGCACAGGATCTACAGCCTATTGCACCACCTTGGCCTTTCGCTTGTTGGGGCCTTGATCTAGTTGGAACTATCACACCCCTCTCATCTGATGGACATAAATGGATAATAACAACTACAAACTATTTCACTAAATGGGTGGAAGCAGTCCCCCTAGTCTCAGCTACAGGAGTTCAGGTCTCCAAGTTCATCTTGTACCACATTGTTTGTCGCTTTGGCATCCCATCCACCATCTTCACCGACCACGGAGGTAACTTTGAAAATCTCAACATGAAAGAATTATGCACTTCCCTCCGCATCCATCACCACTTTTCTAGCCCATATTTCCCACAAGGTAACGGCCAGGCAGAGGCAACTAACAAAACCCTCCTCAAAATTCTAAAGAAAGTTGTCAATGATTCCGGCCGTGATTGGCACCTACAAATAAATCCAGCCCTATGGGCCTATCGAACTTCCTTCCGTACATCCACAGGCACAACTCCATACTCCCTAGTCTATGGTGCCGAAGCGGTACTACCTATAGAGGTTGAACTTCCCTCCTTGCGCATATCTTTGCAAGGGCAAATATCAGATGAAGAATATAGAGTAGCTCGACTCACCCAGCTAGATCTCTTAGACGAGAAGCGACAACAAGCCTATGATCATCTCACAGTCTATCAAACTCGTCTCAAAAGAAATTTCAACAAGAAGGTGCTTCCACGACACTTTCAGCCAGGTGACATGGTCCTCAAAGAAAACATGAAAGTCCAAGTAGATCGAGAAAAGAAAGGCAAGTTTGAACCTACATGGCTTCGTCCTTATGTTGTCACTGCTTCCTTTGGCTCCGGAGCTTATCGGCTATCTACACCAGAAGGAGAACTCTTGAATGATCCTACTAACATCATTCATCTCAAGAAGTTCTATGCTTGAAGATCCTTGGTATACCTAGCTTTTGAAAAATACAAAAGAAAAAAATAGTAAAGAGAAATAAGCATCCAATGGTGAAAACTTGGCAATTCAAGCACCTTGGATAGGTACCTTGGTGAAAACCTGGTAATTCAGGCACCTTGTGTACTAAAGACTAATCCATTATCTATCACTATCCTATCCCTCATCCATTCACCCACCATCCCATAAGAAACACTTGCTTGTTCCCTTGGTGTTCCAACCAAATATCCAAAATCTGATGAAGCTTGTAAATACCTCTTGTACAGCTTGTAAATCTTGTACCAAAGCTTGTATTATACCTTGTAAATCTTGTACCATACCTTGTCTATCCGAATCTTGTCCAAGGTTTGTACCATATTCCAGCCTATAAATAATCTTGTATCCTAGCTTGTATACTATCACGTGCACACACAAAACCCCATTTTCACTTAAGCTTTTCGCAAACCATCTACCTATCCACCTATCACCTATTATAGACATCCCATCCTTCACAAACATTTCCATCTCACAAAAACCAAAACATGAACAAACTTGTACATTTGTAACATATCTTGGTCCATCAGCTTGTACATCCTCTTTAGCTTAGTACCATTGTATCTATCCAGCGTTCATGTCAGTTCGTCCTTGATCAGCATCTTACACCCATCACACATCTTGGTTAGCTATTCCAACGCATCCTTTAGCTAGATTTCCTGTCACCAAAGTGTTATCTTTCTTAGTTCAGCTTGCCAGACGTATCACTCATCCAAATCCACCAGCTTCAGTGCTCTTTGATAGGTCCTTGCAGGATATAGCTTTCCTCATGTCTGATCTTGGTCCGTTAGTACCTTGTCCTACCCATCTCATTGGCAAACGACTCTCTTTTGGATTTTCACTTTCTTTTGATTTGGGATCTTCCCTTTTGGGTCTTGAAGTATCTTTTCCAAGCAATCTCCTTGTTCCCTCCTCAAGGTTGCCACGATCTTCCATATCATGGTATGCTGTGAATGGGGCAATTAGAGCGTAAGGTCTTGATCAGGTCTTTCGTTTGTTTTTCTTTTCTGCTTGTGGGTTCTCCAGTGTCGTTTCCACGCTGCTTCCTCTAGGATTCATGTGTGATGCTGGGGCAATCCTTGTGTGTTTGTTTTGAGTTAGTTTGTCAGTCCTTTGGACGGTTGTTGAAAAGTCCTTGATGTTCTTGGTAACCCTGGCAATTAACCAATAGTCCTATAGCAAATCTAGTGCTCAACTACATGGTGGTACTTCTCTTTGAAGTATCCCCCCACTCAAAAAGCTTCAATGGTTTTCCTTCATCTCCATTATCACCCATCCATATCCAACATCTGTCTCTCCTACCCCAGCTTATGCATCAGTATCTTTTTGAATCACTCATCACTCTTAGCTTTAGGGATCCACAATCCTAGTCTTAGGGATCCACCAATCCAAATCAATCCACCAAGCCTCATCTTTCGAGATCCACAATCCTAGTCCTAGGGATCTCTGAAACCCATCTTCCACCAATCTGACTCTTTGAAATCCTGTTGCATCAGCTTTTTAGTCCCCTCATCCATCTCCCCATCCTAGATTCCTTTTATAGCACTTCGCTCCTTCATCCTCTACAATCCCTGAGATCTTAAGCTTGCTTCCTCTTGTGCCTCTGATTCTCCCTTTATCATTCTCCTGTAGTGAGAGTTTGAGCTAACTAAACCTCTTCTCTTAAGCCAATCTGAGTTTCCTTGCTCATCCGAGATTCTTGTACTTTTCAAGAAGCCATCGAGCCTTGCTTTCTCTCCCCGCTACCTTCTTGAGGGGGCATCTCACAGTCCATTCTCTCCTCTTCTGCTCTAGCCTTGGGCATCTTATTTTCTTATCTTTGATGCCATGCCACTTGCGGCATCACATCAAAGAGGGGCAAAATGTAGACACCTAAAAACCTTTAGAAAATAAAATATTTTTATTTTCTGAAAAAGTCCTGATGACATCATCATTTATTAATTAATTAATTTTTATGCCATTAAATCCCTTTATCTTAATTAAAAATATTTAATTAAGGAATCCCTCCAAAAAATGTTTAAATCTTATTTAAACATTATTTCCTTATTTATTAATTATTTAATTAATAAATTGACCAAAACACCCAAAATAAATTAAAAAATTATTTTTTGCCCAAAACTTGGCCAATTTCCTTAAGACCACTAACCTCTTCCAAAATCTTCTAATCCTTCTTTAATTTTAATTAAAGGCTAATCCCATCATTTCCTACCCCTAATCCCAACTCAAAATATTTAATTAAGATTAAATATTAATCCTCATGTTTATTAAAAAAGTTTTAATAAATCTCCTCAACCCAAACCCTTGAAATAAATAAAACTTTATTTATTTCCTAAAAATCTAATTTATCCTCATCCTAAGAAGTTCTAAACTCTTCTAGAAAGTCTTCATCCTCATCCTAGGAAATTCTAGACTATTCTAGAAAGTCTTTATCCTCATCCAAACTCTAGACTCTTCTAGAAGATGTCTTTAAACCTAATCCTAATCCCCTCCTAACCTTGTCACATTCCCTAAACATGGTTTAAGAATTACTAACCCAAGCCAAAGTTAACAAATATCTCCTCCTTCACCCACCCTCATTAAATGCCATCCACTTGCCTATCCCTAAGCTAATCCTAAACCATCCTAATCCATCCTCTAATCATTTTTACAAGCCTAAGCAAGCTTAAAACCCTCCTAATCAAGTCCAAGTCGAAATTGCTCTCATCACCCTCAAAATATCTCAACCATAAAACTTTATGAAGTCCACTAGGTCATAAATGACTCTTACAAGCCCTTTTATTGCTCTTACAAGTCATTATGAGGGTCTTTATGAAGATTTTATCCCTTGAGCCTCTTTTGTTGACTCATCCTTCCCCTTTTCTCCATCCTCTCACCATGTGACATGTGTCACTCCTTGATTGGCTATAAGGAAGCACAATCCATGTGCTCTCTTCTCATGCAATCTGAGCCCTCCATGAGCTTTTTCCCATCCTTGCATCCTAGCCCTTGATCCCTCAAGCCCTTTGTCTATTTAAGGAATCCTCTCCCAAGTCATTTTAACACAATCCATGAAGTAAAGTCATAATGCCATTTTGAGAAGCCATTTTACATCAAAACCATACACTCACACCCAAATTCCAACTCCATTTGAAGCCCTTTTTGAAGCATAAAGCTTGAGCATACATCCTATCTATTTAGACAAAGCTACTCAACAAGAGAGCTTCTTATTGAGAGAGTCCATTAATGGCTCATATTCTCAATTGAGAGCTCATCTTAGTCTATCTTGAAGTTTATGACTTTTGTTTAGTTTGTAGAGGCTTTATTTAAATTTGGTTTCTATTAGCATACTAACATTTCTCATATACAATAAGGACTTGTAGATGGACTCATATCTAAAGAAAATTGTTTAAAACATTCATATGTTGTAATATATTTAATCATCTTATGATGATCATTTGGATGTATTTATGTAAAAATTAATAATATATCCATTATGAAATTTGGATGTAATTATTGAATCATGGACATTGATGGATGTATTACATGTAGGTTAGCATCCTTAGATAATGTCATGTAAATAAAATTCTTTAATGGTTAACTAATTGTTAATCTATGATTATGGTTAAATAGAATGGATTGTTGAATAGTCAACTAGGGTTACATGAATCTTTTTCTACATTTTTCGTACTTGATGATGTGGCATTTTCTTTGATGGAATGGGATGCCAACATTTGCTTGTATCGTGCTTACAAGAATAGAACCATGGCCTTCTATGGTTCTGTCAAACCTGAACTTGATGGAATCGACTCCTTCGACCCATAGATGATATGAGTAGGGTTGCAGTTAGTAAGTTTTGGAGGAAGGGGTTTTCAACTACAACTATTCTTGGCACACTAATAGTTATACCCTAGGGTTATGGATTGGATGCCTAGTTAGGGCTCGAGTAGAAAAATGGGACATTATTAGGCTGAGCTATAATCTTTCAACCCAAGTTGGCTAGTAGGTTTAGATGAATTAGTTTTTAACATCGATGAAAAACTCAAAATTTTGCTGCCTAAAACCTACATGGAGTACCAACTGGGAAGCCCCAAACTTGCTAAAGGCCCTAAACGTCCCTGCCTAGTAGTCAAAGATAACATTCTCTTCTATTGAGAATGAATAAGGATGAAGGCTAGTGTGCATTTCTTGTTACAATGGAGAGGCTTAAAAGAGGATCCAACAAGAGAGTGGCTCATGAATTATCTGCAAGCTTTCAACACGTATATTCACCTAGATGTGGATTTCTCTAACCTAGAAGCTGTTGAGTTCTGCCTCCCCAACTTTGACAAATTAAGTAGAGTGCAAAATACCTTTGAATTCCCTCCTGGCTCCAGGGAAAAAAACATCCAGGAAGCCTCAAAGATCATTATGGTCTTCAAAAAGTAGATTCAAGTTGTGTAGTTAGGATCTTGGGCTAGCTTCTCGTATTCTCTGGTCTAGTTTTTTCTCCCTACCTCAGTCTAGTAATGGGCTAGTTCCCTTGTTTTTTTTTCTTAGGCTTGTTAGGTTTAGTTTTCTACTGCATTTTCCCTAGGCAGCTTATAGAAATTATTAGTTTAGGGCTATAGCAAGTTTTGCCTAGTTGTATATTCTAGGCCTGCCAGTAGTTTTATATAGTGTCTAGGGCCCTTTTTGATAGTTTTTTAAGATCGGTTGGCTTTATATTGTAAATTCTTGTTAATATAAATATAAATCCTTATCGTTTATAATCTTGTTTCAAACTTCAATTGATTTGGGATTGATCTTTTGTTGGTATTGTCATTTTCAAGTTGGCATTTGGTTTCTATATTTGTATTTGTTTAGGTCTTATCATGCCCTCTTTTTAACTATGCTATTGTAGATCTTTTTACTCTTATCACACAAGTAATTTTCACACTTAGAACCCTCAAATTGTAGATGATAAGGAAGATTTCAATGTTGACATTTTATTATTCTCCCGTAATAGAAATTAAATTTAGATTTTTAAAAGTTAATAAGGCTTAAAGGAATCTCAATAAGTATCATATCAAAACAATCATTAATAATAAAATTAGTAATAAGAAAAAAAATTTCAATTCAATTCAAAATCAGTAAAGAACAAAACCAACACATTAAAAATAAATTATTAATATGAAATCCTAATTTCTATCAGAGGACTTCAAATGTATAATTCGATACTATTCTAAGACTCTGATATTGGGATCTTAGTAAGACTAAGAATCAAAAGCATTTTCTCCTAATAAGATAACCATAATCAAGTCTATGCTTTCATTTTTTAATTTTTTATTTGATTAATGTTTAACCCTTTTTGGCAGTTAGTATTTGTTGATGTTCTCTCCTTCTTAACAGGTCTCATTATCATCCCCCCCCCGCCCCCCCCCCCCCCCCCCCCCCAAGGATGAATATTCAGAAGCTCTTGGCCATTTCCTCATTCTATCACCTCTACAACTTTTATCTAATTATAAGGAGATTTTGATCCTTTTCTCACTGGGGTATGCCTCGTTTATTATATGTCTAATAAAGGACATTGGTCCCAGGCCAGACTGGAGGTTTTCTTTCTCCATTTTTCCCTACCGGTGCTCGTCAGAACAAAGAACCTTGTAATTTCTATTATCATTATCTAATATAATATAAGGTTTCAAGTGTTTACCGATAAAAAAAATAAAAAATCATGAAGGTATTTACTTAAAATAATTTATTTTAAACAATACATAAAATCATCTATATTATATCAATTTATATCATATATAGCATTGACATATAACTAGGAATTGCATGTTTTTGCGCTTGCAATGATAAGTTGATAGGTGTTCAATAGTAAAATTAAATTTAAAAAATATAATATTACATGAACAAATTATATTATTAATAATTTTCAATTTAAATAACATTATTTTTACTAAAATCTTTTAAATCGATTAATAAATATTATCTATTTAAATTCAATTTATCAAATATGATTTTTTTTAAAAGTCCATCAAAAATCTATTATGAAAAATTAATAAGAGAAATACAAAAAAATAATATGAAAAAATAACGTCTCTAACAAATATTTTATTGAGTACACAAATTATAGAAACTAAAAAACAATATATGAAGAAAAACTAAACTAATATAAAAAATAAATTAAAATAATTTAAAAATTAAAACTTAAATCAATTTTAAAAATCAAAAGTTAAATAAATAGAGATTACATATGAGCTAATGTGGAGATCGCAAGTAATTATTTTTTAAATAAATAGGAAAAGAGAACAAATTAGATTATTAATAATTTTCAATTTAAATAGCATAATATTTACTAAAATCTTTTAAATAGATTAATAAATATTATTTATTTAATTTCAATTTATCAAATATGAAAAATAATCATTAAAAAAAATCCTAAAAATAGAAAAAAATAATATGAAAAAATAACATCTCTAATAGATGTTCTATTGACTAAATAAATTATAGAAACTAAAAAATAATATTTAAAGAAAAAATTAAACTAATAAAAAAAAAAATTAAAACTAAAATCTAAATCAATTTTAAAAATTAAAAGTTAAATAAATAGAGATCACAACATTAGCTAATGTGGAGATCACACGTAATTTTTAAAAAATAAATAGAAAAATAAAAACAATAGTTAAAAGTAGAGATAAAAACTAATAAATATCAAAAAAAGATTTAAAAATGGAGTGAGATAAAAATTGGTTGATAAAAAATTAATGATTTTCTGGCCAACTAACAACTTTTTCATCAAAAAAATCAATTTCCGAGAACAAAGTTCCCACAAATAGCTTATTGGCTAAAAAGTGTAAATAGGTGTGAGGTAGTGGCTGGTATTTGTTGTTAATAGTATAATAAAATAATAATAAATATGATCACTCATGTGATCCAAAAGTTGATGCTAAGTTGCTAGCACAATCAAGAAATCTAATAATGTTATATATATATATATATATATATATATATATATATATATATATAAACTAAACTAAACTAAACTATATGTACAAAACTCTTAAACACTAACTATGATTTTCCCATAGATTTGACCATTTATATAAAATATTATCATAGAGGATTTATGTAAATTAACATGTATTTAAGATTGATTGTAGATGTGCTAATCATGTATTTAAGATTAGTTGTAGAAGTGGCAATCCTTTTAAAGGTGCATTGATTAAAGATAAATTCACACTAAAAAGTTTTTGCTATCTTTTATTAATTCTATTTTTTCATAAAAGAAAGTGAATATTCTATTATTTTATTCAAGACTGTGTGTAAAAGTAGGACTTAAAAAACTAAATTTATGGAATACAACATCATTAAACTTATTATTTTAAATATTCCAAACATCTGTCTATAAGACTCAATTTATTTTAACAATAATTTTCACAATTTTCTGGATGATGTCTTTCTTTCTCCTTTGTTATGATTTCCATACTCTAATTTAATGTTGTATGATTGTCTACTATGAAAATTTCCTTACAAGTTAAGAATTCATTACAACTCTGACTTTTAGGTTGCTTACTTTCTTGTCTTACTCCATCTCTTGATCCATCTTTAATCCTTTTATCTGTAACTCTTTCTCCTTCTTCTTCTTCTTTATTTGTTAAGTCTTTGGCTTTCTCTATTCTATAGTCATGAATTGAAAATTTTAGATGCTCTTTATGCAGTTGCTCTCCTAAGATTATTTGACCATAGATATCATTTCATGTAAGTAAGATGTCATGAGATAATCTTTTATAGCTCTTCACATTGGAATTGAGATCTTCTATGAAACCATTATCTCTTTGGCAAAGTATGCATTGTTTAAACTTTGAGATTTTGTATTACATATCCGTACATTCCCTAATTGTGTTTTCTATTTCTTATGATCTCTTCATTTTCCCTTGGTTTCCTTTTGTTGTCTTGATCTTTCCTTTTCTATAAATACATTATGCTTCTTTGATTCCTTGGATCTTACTTTTCCTTCTTTCGTTGCTTCTTCCTTAGCTCCTGTCCTTCCTTTATGTGTCTTTTGAATATATCCATTTTTTCTATTTCTTTTTGTTTTTTCGTATTTTGATATTTTCCTCCATGTATTGATACTCCTAAGTACCTATTTAAGATTCATGATTTTATTAATCTGGTTAGTATCATAGCTAAGATTTGATCTAATGATGCCTTTAATTTCTCCTTCAAATCTTGTGAAGGTTAGTTCATAAATAGATCAACTATTCGTAATAATCTTCTTGGTATTAAGTTCCTTCTCCCTAACTCTGTGTCCATAAAAAACTTAATATTGTTGGATATGTTGAAATATGATTCAATGCCCAAGAAGTTATCAAGGTTTTTACCTATTTTGTTGAGGAATTGAATATGATTTAATTATGAGGAAAGTTTTTACATTCAAACCAAGTTGGAGCATGATACTTTCCTAAATTTTGTTCATTACACTTTGGTTCCCATGTTACAAATTTTAATGAATATCCCTTGTATAAACAAATCAAAATAGAAACCACTTCATTCCTAATTTCTTTATTTAAACAATGTAAATACAAAAAACACTTGGAACAAGTAATGATACTTACCTGATCCCCACATATCTTTTTTAAACTTCTTACCAATTTTGGGATTATTTCTCTAGGGCTGCTCCAATATGCATATACTCCTAATTCTAAACATTCTTGTCATTTATTCTCGCTATATCCATCACTTATTATTTGAATATCTTTGTGGTAATTCTGATTAGCTATTAGGGTTTCCACTTTCAAAGATCTATTAGGCATGTCTGGGTAATTATAATTTACCCTAGATCCATCAGATTTTCTATGAGGTGGGATATAAGCTTTTGGGCATCTAACAAGGGTATTAAGATTGCTAGATTCCTTGATCATATTTAAGGCCTATAGGAATCCTATTACCTACAAATACATTTTTTGACCGAGGCTTATTAATACAAGTTATGTTGTTATTCCCTTCTTCCATATGTTTGGATAAGATTGGAACGTGAGGGGAGATAGGTTTTCCTGCTTACATTGTTTTACTAAAAAAATCCTTTTGTCGCTTAAATTGTAGTTCCTTCCTATTCCCCTTCAATGGTTTTGAATCAATCTGCACTCAAGGAGTTGTTGCTCTTTTGGTTTCTCTTTTAACCACCAATTGCCATCCTTTTCTAGTTTCATCTGAGTTATTTAGATCAACAATCTTCTTTTCTTGTGCTTTGAGATTCTCTCTATCCTTAGCTTCACGAAGCTTAACCAAGGACTTGAAACTATCTTTCTTGTCCACTATAGGTTTTTCCTTGCTTTCTTCCTGTATGAAGGCTAAAACGTCGAATCTATTACTAGTTAGAAAAAGGGGGAGGCACCACTCATGAACTTCTTCTATATTTTTGCAATAACGAAGTAATCTTCCCACTCGAGCATGCCTTGTTAGGGAAAATTTATTTTACTAAGTTTTTGTTGGTAAGATTTCTCGAATTAAAAATTTATTTTTCTACCTTTCTCGCATTTTTGCTTCTTTCGAGAGAATGGCCATTTTTTATTTAAATACTTATTACATTTTTTTGATTGATAAACGGTCGAAGCCTTATATATTATATTAATAAAGATAAGTTACAAATGTCTCCTTTCAAATGGGTACTAGTAGGAAAGAATAAAGAAGAAAACTTCCAGTCTCACTTGGGACCTTAGTCCTTTACAATGTACATATATAAAAGGGGTCACATTCCCTAGTCTTAGAATTTGATTATCAGATTACATCAATCTTTGTTAACTTTCTCTTGTGTCTATTTTTTAATGGCTAATTTTTTGATATAAGATGATTTGGAGGCATCATCTTCCTTTTCATTTTTATGAAGCACTTCTAAGAAGTTTGTCGATATTTTTGATCTCAACCTTGAGATCATCCTCTTTAATCATACTTATAATTTGAGCTTTTTGATGGAGTATTTATACTGTTGCTCTGCAATCACAAAGCCACTTTAAACTTGTTTTTTAATGTTAGTTCTACCTATCAGTAAAAATTAATATAAGACATTTTAGAAATGTGTTTAAATAACATTAGATTCTGATCTATTTTCTTAATTTCCTAAAACAACAAGAGGTTGAGTTGACATACATAAATAATTTATCCTTTGATTAGTTCTTCACTTCTTGCTAAATTATAATATATGCTAACTAGCTTAATTCCTTCTATTGAAATCAAAGCATAAGTTTTTAAAAGTTTCCATTTTGAGATTAGTGTCTTAATTTTTAGATCTACCTACTGATTTTTATTATTTTTATTGTGATTCATGTTTGTTTTAATTTTTGTAAAGTATATTATGATTCATATTTCTTTAATTTCATTTTCCCTTAATGTTTAATTATAATTTATTAATCTCCCACTTTGTTTATCTATTGATTGCTAGCAATCTTAATAACATGTTTTCCTATGATGTTCGATAATTGGATATCCTAATAAATTAAAAGTTCATATGTTATCGTCCTCATACTACTATAATAACAAATACCCTTGTTTTGGAATCAGAAACATGTCTCCCCTGATTCTGATTGCACATTTTTTCAAATTCTTGAAGTAAATACTTATTACATTGATAAAATAAAATAAATATTATTAAAAATTTAATTATGATTTTCATTAGTGCATTTATTCTAGTTGGTATGTTTTGACTTTGATTAAAGAAAACAAACTTGAAAAAATAAATTCTATTAATGAAAACTTGGAGTTATAGTAGAGATTATCATATTATTTCACTCACCATATTTTTATCTTATAAATGAGACTTGCAAATAGACATTCTATAACACTTATTATACAAGTATATAAGGAGAGATGAAAATAAGTGTTATATAGTCTACCTAAAATTTAATTGATATAACATTTGAATAAATAAGTGTATCTATTTTAGAATTCATAGAATGTATTATTAGTCACAACAACAATTGAAAATCCATAATTACTACTACAAAATCAAACTTTTCAATTAGGGCTCGTTTGACAATGGGAATACAAGTAGAATAGGCATATGTAAATTCTTAAAATTTTGAATTCTCCATTTGGATGGACCAAATCAGAATTGGAATATGAAATAAAATAGGAATATGTATTCCAATTTTGGCCCAAAAATGAGGTTTTGCAATTCCACCCAAATAGGTAGAATTGGAATACGTATTCCTATTCCAGTTCTATTTATTTTAGAAAACATAATTTTTGGGTTCATGAATTCCCCATCAAATTTTGGCTGAACCAAACAGAGAATAGGAATACATACCCCCATTTTCTATTCCAAAATAACTATTCTAGAATAGCTATTCCTATTCCCATAGCCAAATGAGCCCTTATATTGTAGGATGGTATCAAATAATCTTATATAGTATTATTTATATATCATTATTTCAACATAAAAAGTTCAAATATATGACTACACAATTACTAATTATTACTCATACATTTCTAATAGCAATGCAATTCACTAAAACAACGATATTTACCTGCACCTAGTCTTATATAAAGACATATTTTATTACACATTATATTATTAGTACTTGTTATTTCAAATTTATTTATTGCCAATTTGATTAGCTCAACTATTTGAAGCCTTATACATAGGATAATTATGAAATTTTATTCCTCTTCCATATTGTATAGTTTTTAGCATAATTATTGCATGTATAAACAAATATGTGTTGCACCATAAATAATTCTTATTTTTATGTTTAGTTAAGATTTTAGTTATATATTAGAAAAATAATACATCAACACGTTTTAGTTTGTATTATATATACATATATAATTATATTTTAAAAAAAAAAAAAATATATATATATATATATATATAAAATATATAATACATTTATTTTATTCATATTTATATTATATATTAGTTATGCATTTTATCATTCTTCGCAAAATATTATAATTTGAATTAAATATATTGAATAAACAAAATTATTAAATTAGACAAGTATAAGCCATAAGTGACATTTGTTTTTCAATAACTTTATTGCACACTCATTATTTCATGTACTTGAAAAATTTAGAAATATAATTATACAACCACAAATTATTACCATACTCAACCATTGCCACAATTCAATATAAAATTATTAATTCTTTATAATATCTACAATTTAATATGATTGAATAAATGAAAACACTTAATTTAGATTTATTTTTAATTTCTAAAGAATAAAAAATTCCGTTGTTAATATTGTATTACAAATTAGGATGTACTTTAACAAGTAATTGCTATATTTATATATATCATTTTTTCCTAATATTTAACAAATATTTTAGATTTAAATTTAATTTTAATATAAGTAAAAAGTTCTATTTATTTTTTGATATTTTCAATTCTTTATCACTTTGATAATTAACTTAATTTTATAAAGTATTTTTATTAAAAATTAAAATTATATAGTATAGTCTTCTATTATATATAAATAATATTTTAATTTTAAAAAGGAGCAAAATATGAGGTTTTAATATAGGTTATATTAGTAAAGAAGAGTAGAAGAATATAAATTTATATAATTTATATAATATTAATTTTATCTAAAGTTATACATTTTCTATCATAAGAATTTGAGGAAAAATAATTTAGAATTCTTATATATAATTATGAAGGTATTTATTTGAAATAATTTATTTAAAAAAAACATAAAATGAATGTATTGTGTAAATCTAATATTATTATTTTTTATATGTAAGAGGTTGAAGTAAAGATTAATTATTGTTATTTATTGTAATTAATTATTATGATCATTAGTATCTATATCTATTATTGTAATAAAAGTTATAAATATAATGACATATATGTATATTTGAAAAACATTTTTAGAGTTTTCTAATTTAGAAAACTAAACTAAACTATATGTATAAACTCTTAAACCCTAACTTTGATTTACCCATAGATTTGACCATTTATATAAAATATTATTGTAGATTAATGTAAATTGACATGTATTTACGATTGGTTGCAGATTGGTTGAGAAGTGCTAATCATGTATTTTTAAGATTGACTATAGAAGTGGTAATTCTTTTAAAGGTGCATTGATTAAAGATAAACTCACACTAAAAATTTTTTGCTATCTTTTATTAATTCTATTTTTTCATTAAAAAAAGTGAATATTCTATTATTTTACTCAAGACTATGTGTAAAAGAAGGACTTAAAAAACTAAATTTATGAAATACAACATCATTAAACTTATTGTTTTTAATATTCCAAAAATCTATAACAATAATTTCCACAATTTATTAACTTAAAAAGTGTGCATCTTAACTATAAAAATTATAAAAAGATTAAGATAGCCAAAAATAATATTTTGTTATGTTTTAAACTTGTTATAATATTTAATTTATAATGATATTATAAATTTAGATTTTAAAAATAAGTTTTACATTTGTTTAAGAACGTATAAAATGCACCATAAACAAAATCATTTTAGCTAAAAAATTTAGTCATAAATTTAAGAGAGGGATTGGTTCATTAATAATGATTATAAAAAATATAATTAATATAAGATCTAGTAATTTTTTTTTTTGAATTAAAATTTGATTGATCAAAAAGGAAATTTACAAAAATAATAGGAGTGGAGAGGCGAACCTCAATCCACCAAATTCAGATCAAAATTTTAAGTTACATAAAGGAGTCGACCACCATAAGTAACAATTAACGAGAGTACAAAAAAGTAAACAGGAACAACTATTGAAGGATATCATCATAGTCCTCAATCCAGGAGGTCCATCCTTGATCCCCTTCCATCCAAAGAACTTTCTTCCTTTCCAGAATATGGGTGAATAATTCCATCTTATCAAAGTAGGGACCTCTAGTTTCCCTAATTTCCTTAAGCAATCTTTTAATAGCTTCGTCAAACACAACTTGATTGTCAGCAATGCTGGTCCATTCCAGACCACTCTTCATCTCATAAATAAACATCGTGGCATGCCCATCGTAGAGAAACCTTTTCAGCTTCTCTCTTTCCAGCCGCATAACACAAAAAACCTGTGACATAATTTTAAAACATATGAGTTTCAAATGAAACATAGTAAGAGCTCTACTATTGCCTTGGAATTTATCCTCATTTCTATATTTCCAGTTATACCATAGGATGTGAGAAGAGAGAATATTTCAAAATGAATTGGCATCTTTTTTAAGACCAATTATGCTGCCAATAATAACATCAAGAACATAAGCATGTTTAGTGATGGAAATCCCAAAAAGCATCCAAATATTTCTAGCAAAAGGAAAAACACAAAAGATATGTCTTATATTCTTAGGGAGATTGTAGACAAGACAAGAATTAGTTCCACCAATTTGGTTCTTAACAGGAAGCTTATCCAGCAAAAGCTGCTATTTAAAGAATAAAATTTTGGGAGGAATAAGAGACTTTCAAAATTTCTCTAAGGTTTTTTGCCATTCAGGAAGGCTAGAATTCACATACCATAAGGAATTGAGGTGAAGTAGAATTGAGGAATCTTTATTAAGCACTTTATAAACATCTCTAGCTTTAATCTTAGGAAGAAGGGAACCGTCATCCCATCGGAAGGAAATATATCTATGGGAATCAACATCACATCTACGAGGGAGATTGAGGAAACCATAGACATTTATAATCATGTTGTATGTCCATTTGTGAGAGGCAGGGAGGTCAAAGCTATGACTAATAACCTACCAACTCATGAGGTTATCATTTTCCAAAATATCCATAAAATACTTACTACCTTTGCTATGCCAGTATCTAGCAGAACAACCTTGGGTTAAGGCAAGAGGTTTCCCATTGTGTTGAAGGTTCCACCATATACAATGTTCACCATGAATCGAGTTATTATTATCAAACTTAGAGTTATATATGAAACCTCGCACATGCTCCCAAGCCTTCCATATAGATTTAAAGACCAAGGAGCCTTGAACAGATACAGGGATGGACCTAGCAACAATATCAGTAAAGGGGAGGTTTTTCCATGACTTAGACTGTTTGGAAGTACCAACCTATATTTCATGTCTTAATAAGACATTCCAAGGCTCTTGACCATCAAGAGTCTAGAAAATCCACTTAGCAGCAAGGGAGATCCCTTGTTGCCTAAGGTCTTTAAGCCCCAAACCACCTAGCTTCTTATCAACGTGGCACCATTTCCACTTGACATCATGATTCTTCCTTTTATCTTTACTATCAGACCACAAGAACCTCCTAATAGCCTTTTGTATTTCAAACACTTGGTAATTACTAAACATCAAAATAGAAGAATAACTACAACACAATGGTAACTTGTGAGCCTCTTATGTGGGAGGTCTTGGGTTCGAATTTACTTAACACAAATAATTATTAACAATAATCTAGTATTAATTAATAAAATATAGGTTAAATATTTGATTAGATAATGTTATTAATATGAAATGAGAAACACACATTACATATTGGTGGAAATAAAGAATTAATGATGAAAAAAATAACAATTTTTTTTTGCTTTTTTTTAATGGTCAATAAAATATTTAATAATTTTAATGTGAAAAATAAGAAAGTTTGAAATATAAAAAATGTCTTTTAATATTTTTGATGCCCACTTTTAGAAGTGAAAAAATAAAATTGAAATGAAGCAAAAACATAAATATTTGGAACTAATAAAGAACAACAGTAAGTCTTATGCACTTTTCAAAATTATAACAATATTTTCTACATTGTAATGTTAATAATGATTGTACTATCTTCTTTTATAGATTAAATGAACCTTCTACACTTAAAAAGTCTCAAATAAAAATATAAAAATATAAATGTAAACTTGCTCTATTCTTATCCCAAAATCATTGCTAAAAGCTCCAAGAAAAGTCCAAGTCCAAATGACATGGATAAAAACTAGATGAAATTACAATAAAGAAAGAAAAATCTTGGAGAATAGTTCAAACAAGAGAAGGTACATAGGAAGCAAACACCATTTGAGTGGGTCCATTCCTCTCATAATCATTGGGAAGCTCGTTCGCAATCACCTACTACCAAAAATAAATAGAAGAATACTCCGCGGATTCCATTTGACGGGTAAACCAATAGAGTTATTATAAAAGTATTATTTTTTATTATTATTTACCAAATAAATTTTCAAAGTAAAATACCGGGCTGCGAGAACAAGCTGGACGGCTATTATTGGCCGTCATTAGACAGAACCTCCGACGGCAGATCACAGGACGGACTTTATCTGCTATATTTGCTTTTCTGTTTCTTTTCGGAAACCGTCGTCGGGTAACGGTCGTTTGAATTTGTCGGAGCTGGACTCGAACCGGTGCTGTGCCGCGATTCCTCGGCCATTTCGAGTTGCAGGGCTCCTACATTCCTTTCACGCATCGCCGTTTCAGCACCTTATATTTCACAGGTTACATGTACCGTCTCATTTTGCTTTCAGTGTTGCATGTTTTTGACAACAACGCAATGTTATGTTTGTAACGCATTAATTTTGTGTAAAGCATTAGTATTTGTTATTGGTTTGTCTCCATGCATGGTGGATTTTTAATTAAATGTACGCTGGTTTCCGCTGGCTTTTATGATTCTATAAGAAAATCTAAATTGTTCCGTATAGAGTGGTGCAGATTTGATCCAAATCGCAGGGGAGTGCGTCTGTACTGTTCTTTGGCTGCAAAGATTATGCTGAAACTTAGTACCTTTTGCTGTAAAATTTAGCCTGCCTTGCCACTGGCTTTATCCCTAGGGGCATGCTGCTCGTTGCCAGCTGGATGCAATACTTCATGCATTTTAACAATTGGTATATTTCTCTAGGGGATTTGAACCCGGGACTTCATGCCTAATTTCAATGCTCTATGTTGTCTTTAAGGGATTTGAATTGGGGTCGAATGCCCAATTTCAATGCCTTATCTTGTCTCCTGGAGATTTGAACTCGGGGTTACATGCTGTACCTTTGTTTTATTTAATTTCATTTTTCATCTTGTCGCTTGGGATTTGCACTTATTAGAGGAATACTGATTCTGACATTTGAGCTAGTCTCATTCATGATGAAATTTACCCTCTTTTTGCCTTGAAAGTCATGCAAATTTATTGGCACATTAGAAAGAACCTGTGGGAATCTACCCGTCTTTAGCTCATGCCTTATTAGCTAAATACAGTTACCTGAGCAAGTAGCTACAACCTGCCACCATTATTTAAAGCACAGGGAAAATGCACTGGAACATCAAATACGAACAATGCAGATGAAATGAGCATTGAAAATTATCAAAGGCTCCGAGTCTCCGCCATTAGAAGATTAATGTAGTCGTGAGATAGCTAGAGGTATAGGGACAGGGTGCCATGTGGAAATGTCATACATGGTACATGAATAAGATTACAGCTCTATTGCACTTAATGGTAGTCACCAACAGATGTGGCTGTGGCAATTGGGTCCCATTCCTCAACCTGGAATTTCTTGGTGATTAAGAAACTAAGGCAAGATGGTCTTAATGCACTTTAGGCCAAAGACTCTAGGACCTATCGAAGTGTGTTATGAAGGCGTGTTTCAATGGATGAGTGTTTCATTTGAAATATTCATCACCGAGTTTTGTTGCTTTGTATTTATTTTACATTCTATATAGTAAGTTATGACTGCTAGTATCTGTGCCATTATGCCTAGTATCGTTTTATAAAGAAACATGTTGAGGACTTTTATTGCCAAGTTGTATTATATAAACTACTTTGACAATGCACAAATTTTTAACAGTTAATTTATTGATGATTTTTGCTTTCTCTAGATTTACTAGTTGATATTCCCTTGTTACAGTAGCCAGACAACTTGGAAAGCCTAATACTAATACACATTGATTTCAACTCAGCACCAGGGTTCTGAAAATATAAAAACTTCACAGCTTGTTTTTTCATTCCTCAATAATTAATTTGAAGAATGTCCAACGATGTACACACTCATGTTAATTTTTTTATTATGTATTAAGATGTCTTTCAATTATGCAATTTGACATGAAATAGGAAAGACCTTATTAGCATTCAAAGGATGGAAAACAAGCTACATAACACAAAATCCATTGATTAAGATGTCCATGACATAAGAAATGTTAAGTACATCAAACCAACTTTCAGGACTGATTCCGTTGGGCTTGATGTGACTTGGGCAATTGCTTTTCAATTTCAAATACACCCTATGGGTAGTTGTAGATGAGCAAGATATTTTTCTCTGCAGGTACAAAATTCTCACGTGCCTTGAGAAAAAGGTTCAAGCATCCATTTTTCTTGAAATACCCTTAAGATCGATGAAAAGGTTACAGACTGATGAATCTGTTATTAAGGGCATGGCACATGCCATTCTTGAATTTTTGATTTTGTAAAATGGTGGGTGCCAATAGCTTGTTCCTCGTAAACCTTTTTTTTTAAAGTCTGTCATTTCAAGCAATAGAGAAGATGATTTCAAAGTATCTTTATTGCTCTTAAAATTTATAACAATTATCTGCCCCAGTTTATTTACAGTGTTGGTTTGCAATTTGAAGATGAAGGAATGTTCATTCTCCTTCTTCAGACATTGAAACAGAAGTTGTTTCTTCTATTTGAAACATGCAACAGTGACTACATCTTCTATTCTCCTACATTTAAGTCCTAGATTTTTTGAAGAAATTGATTTTCTGTTATTTTTATATCATTTTTACATGCATTCTTAGTGCAAGAAAATGCTTGTAATTGCTCAAGCAACTTATTTTTTTAATTATCTTGATTGAGTTTCTGTATGGTCTGTGGTCTTTTCAAGCCTCACATACTACATATTTGTTTATTTATAGAGACATAATTGTAAGTAAAACTGGCATTGACATTTTGAAACTTCTGCATCAGGAAATGGAAGATTGGGAACTTCAAAGATGTTGCAATCACAACCAAGTCACCTTTATTGCCACTATTGGTGCCTTCATTTTTGTTATTCTTGCTGTATGGTTACCAAGTCATTCTCACATTTGATCGGATTGTTGAAATAGTAAAGATGAATTTCTTGGATTTATTCATGCGTCTGCTATGATTGTATGGATGAACCTGAATTTAATGGTCATAGTTCATTTGAAGTCATTTTGTTCCCTAGGGATACATGTTATTTCTTTGTTGACTTATAAACCTATCTGGCAGCTTTGGAGGACACCATTATTGACTCCTTTCAAGCTCATAACTGTGTTTCTTCATGAAGCAAGCCATGCAATTGCTTGCAAACTTACTTGTGGCCATGTAAGCTTTCTTAGCCTTAAATTGTTTTAGAATGAAGTGTTAACTTTGAAATTCATTTGAATGCCTTTTTGGGTTATCTGTTATTAACTATTTTGCAAGTAACACATGATTTTGTTTTCAATGAAAAGTTTATAAGAGTATACAATAAATAGAAAAACTGAAATAGTGGCAAGACATGAGCCATTTAAACTACTTCACATTTTAAAAATATCTTCAAGACCATTTCTAGACACAAGCGCATTAAAGAGCGTTAGAAATGTCTGCTCCTAAGCTAGGTACCAAGTTTGCAGCTTGATTAGCGTCATAAAAGAAGTAAGTGTATACATTATAAGAAAAGGATGAGGTGATGTACCAAGCTTCTTCAAGTACCATTTGCACTGACTCCTCAAGTTTTTGGACATTTTCACCTTCCTCTTGAAACTGTAATTTTTCTTTCAAAAACATCGTAAGTTTCTTTATTTTATTTAAAACACAAATAAGTTCCTCTCACAAGTCTACTTCTCCATTTATTTCATCATTCCTTTCCCCTTTATCTCCTTCTCTACCTTTTCTTCCCTTTCCTAGATGTCATCTTTTGTTTTCATGCCATGAAAAGGATCTCTTCTCTATTAGAGCAACTTTCTCCAGAAGACCTACTTTCTCTATTAAAGCATTTAAAAGGTAAATTACATTTATACTCATTGAATTCTTTCTTTAGCTCTCTTGTGAAATACGCTTCTTCTTTGTCTGATTCATCATTGGAACTGTCAACTCTCAATTGGCTTGGGCTCATCAATTTTATTTTTGGCTTTGAATGCAACCTCTTTCTTAGATGGTTTCTTCTTTTCATTCCTATTTTTGTAATCTGTTAGAATTCTATCAAGATCTTTCATTTCTTTGGAAGAGAGCTCAAACCAGGGAAGAGACCTTAATAAATGTTGCAGAACTATTTCATATTTCATCTAGGTGAAGTAGATAGGATGTGATGGTTTTAAGCTTTGCTTTCTATACCTTATCATCTCCTGCATAAGTGTTTTGAGGTTTGTCCCATATTTCCTTTGCCTGATACACAATGCATCACTTTGACAAATTTTGATTCCTATAGTCCACAAAAAAATGCATTCATAGCTTTGGCATTGTTTTGACTAGTCCTCTTTCCAGCTCGAGCTGTTGGTTCAGATCTGCTCCAGCACACTTAAAACTCTGATCTAAGATACCTCAAAAATCTACCATAATAGGTTTGAAAGAGCTGATCTAATAATCTGATTTGATTGCTTCAGATCTGCTCATGTATGGATAGATAATCATGAATTGCTTGCCTTCATCACTCTTCCTCTTCATATAACTTCACCAGGTAGGTTGGAGGGATATTATGCTTGATAAGCGAGATGACTCTTTTATACCTTTTGAATGCATCCTTTGATTGCAGACTTGGGTCCTCCGTAAGGGGTTGGCTCCATTAAATAAATAAAGATTCATTTAATTTGATACTTAAATACCCATGGTGGCACTTTAAACACCTTTGACATCAATGACAGTAATCTAACAGAAATATGGAAGTCTATGTGATTACAGGCACTACGTATGCCTATGTGATTACAGGCACTGTTATGAGTTCAACTTTAACATGATTTAATTGTTTTTAGCCCTACAGAAGGAAACCTATACAGAAGGAAACCTATCCCTAAAAAGATTCTGAATCTGAACGAAATAGACAGAAATTAGAGTCCAAACTTGCTGAAAGTTATCAATATTTTTTTGTACTTTTGTTATATTTGTGGGCATCTATCTAAGAGAGGCCCATTCCAGAATATAAAAAGATATGCATTACGTCCAGAATCTCAATCACAACCAGTAGTAAAATGCTTTATTTGTATAAAATGTAAAGTTAATCAAAATAAGCCAGAAGTCATCCAATATCTTCTCCCAAAGTTATAATAATTGTTTCTGCTTTCACAACTGTTACTACTGATCACCAATCTTGAAACACCGTCATGAGCACTTTAAATGACTAAAATGATTTTGGAAGCACACCATGTCAAATTTTAATTTTGTGAGAGAAATTTGAACAAAGTTTTCAACAGCAACCTGCCACTGCCTTTTAGAGTCTGAAGGGACCTGCTGATGTGAGTTTCATGCCACTACAACATGCAGAATCAAATACTTAGTATTCCAAATGGAATACCAAATCTCCAACTTTGAAAAAGGAAGCTCATATGCTTCAAACTCCAGTGGAAATGAATATTGATAGGATTAGAGGACATAAATAACAATTACACTGTCATGAGCATTTTAAATTACTAAAATGATTTTGGAAGCACACCATGTCAAATTTTAAATTTTGTGAGAGAAATTTGAACAAAGTTTTCAACAACAACCTGTCACTGCCTGTTAGATTTGCATGTTTTCGAGACAAGCAATTCACATCTTGAAGTCTGAAGGGACCTGTTGATGTGAGTTTTATGCCACTACAACATGCAGAATCGAATACTCGGTATTCCAAATGGAATAACAAATCTCCAACTCTCTCTTGAACAAGGAAGCTCATATGCTTCAAACTCCAGTGGAAATGAATACTGATAGGATTAGAGAGACATAAATAACAGTTACATGCGAAAATAAAGCACACAGAAGAGAACACAAGACACAGATTTTACGTGGTTCATCCAATCCTTGGGCTACATCCACCAAATAGCAAGTCCAATTTTAGTATCAAGTGATTTCAACCTGATTACAATTTGCAACCCCTTGCAATTCAACACCGTCGCAAGAAGCTACTAAAGCATCATACATTATAAAATCCCTAACCCTAAACCGTTTTATACAAGACTTATGCCACTTACAAAATTAGGGCTAGAATATGTCATCCAATAGGAAAATAGCTCTAGACGCCTTTTATAATCATAAAGTCATTTTTGGCCTTGCAAGGTGCTATCCCTTGACCTGACCCTGTATCACGACAAGGAGCACGCCTGCGGTGCTGCCCCTTGACCCCGTAAGAGGTGTTGCTGCTTGACTCCATCATGGGGGCACTTTCCCTTGTTGATTTAAGCTATCGTTGGTCAGAAACAATCCTTGTATCCAACTGAAACTATCCATTACATCTAAGCACAAAATTCTGTGTGATCAAATTTTAATATCTCTTGGAGATCAATCAATAAATCCTTGCAACTATTGATCTAGCAATTATTGAATTGGATCGAGTAAATGATCCATGTAGATCAAAGGTTATATTAAGAATGTGTTAATTAAACAAAGCATGCCCTATTAGGGTTAGGAATTTTGAAGAGACTTAATAGACCTTCATGTCTCTTCATAAAGAGGCATGGTATGAACAGTCATGATTGACTAAAACAAGCCTCTTGATATGAATATATATGATGACCAAATCTAAGGTCTAATCATTGAAACTGATACATGATTATCTCTTTAGATCAGTACTTTAGAACATAGATCAAATTATATTTAGACTTGGTATACAATTTTCAGTATTATTAGAAATCAGATCTAGTCTACTTTGATTATCACTGTAAGAAAAATAATATAGATTAGTATTCCTCAAGTCTGCAAATAGCCTATAACACCCCCAAACCCTCCGTAGGAAAAATCTAGGGGGAAAAACCGCATCGAACAAATTGGGAAAAATTAACCTCTGAGTTTGATTAGGCTCCACAGAACAACAAATACTCCTCAAAAGTCAAGTATTGATTGCCTTGTGTGGTAGGGACAAATCATCTACCACCTTTTGAAACACATTCGTTGACTTCTTGAATTCTCGACATTGGAGTTCCAAATGTTGATTTGTTTCATGTATCCTGCACCATTTAACAATGCAGCCTTAGCTAGGAATATCTTCTTCGTTGGTCTATTCTCAAAAGTTGGTGGGTTGTCAAGTTGTAGCACCACATTTTCATTCTTTGGATTTGTATTCCAAGTTTTCTTTTTAATAAATTTGATTGTTCTTGTACCCTTGGTTAGTTGACTGTGTATTGCCTTTATAGTTGCCACCTTGATTATTTCTCTGGTAATTAGCCTCTAGGTTGCTCCTTTGATAATTTGCTTGGTGATTACCTTGATATGCTCTTTGATAGCTCCTTTATTGCCCTTGGAAATTTCTTGGGATGCTTTGAAGTTGATTGTTTTGATTTCTTAAGTATGCAATTTCTATGGATAATTCTTGACTTGTTCAATCAATTCTTTTATCCTATCCTTTTTATTCTCGTGTTCTTGTAGATGTGCTCGCATCTTGAACATATACAGGTAGAGTAGAAGGTGGCTGTGAGAGTGGAGCTCTAGGTTGCAACACAAGTTGATTTGATGGAGCTTGAAATGAAGGCTGTGTTAGTGCTGACACCTTGATGCAGGAGCATCTTGGGTTTGCTCGATGGCTACTTTGGAGTTCATGGAAGAAGACTCAATAGTTGCTTCGGAGGGTGCTTGGTAGAGGTTACTCGGTTATCTCTTAGCAGTTCCTGGTTGAGAACTCGGTGGATGGATGGACTTGGTGATCCTAGAGGTGCTCGATTGTCGAAGAAGCTCAGCATAGCTTGGGGGCACTCGGCTGTCAAAGGAGCTTGACGATGCTTGCGAGAACTCGGCACACACTGGGAGCTCAGTGTAGCTTGGTTGCAGTGTTGCCCGAGTTGCTCAGTCATTGAAGGGACTCGGTCTGTGAAGGAGGAACTCGACAATAGTGTTGCTTGAGTTGCTCGGTTATTGAAGGGACTCGACATATACTTGTGAGCTCGGTTTGGTCTGCATGGTTTGGTTACAGTATTGCTTGAGTTGGGTCGGTCAATGATGGAGCTCAGTTATGCTTGGTGGAATGCTGATGCTTGATGCTTGATGTTGGTTTTTGATGCTTGGTTTGGTCTTGGTCTCTATGGTGCCCGAGTTGTTTGTGAGCCGACTTTTGGCATTTAATTTGGGTTGTGGGTAGTTAATGAGTGTTGCAGCCGACTTGTGGCTTATGCAAATATTTATTATAAGGGTTTATTTTAATTTGTATTGGGCTAGGTCGACTTGTGGCTTAGTTTGGTATAAGGGGTCTTGTGGAGTCTTTAGACATTCATTCATTTCAGAGAAGTGAGTCATAGTCATCAGCTTGGAGTAGAGGATGAAGTGTAGGAGTGAATTTTAAGAAGGGCTAGTAGTTGAGGCTTGGCAAACCAGGAGATTGCTTGGTGGGCTTGCGAGCACAAGTTGAGATTTCCCTGGAGGTTTCTACTAGAGTGTGGATCTGGACTAGCTAGTGTTGGGATTGGATCTTGAGGGATCTTGCAAAATTTTTTTGTAATTGCTTTTGTATTTGACCCTAACCCGAAAGGCCTTATAGCCGAGCATATTGCATGTAAACAATTATTTTATGAATAAAGTGTTGAAATTTGGTATCAGATCTTGCATTGTTGTTGTGTTTCCGCTGTGTGGTTATTTGCAGGGATCCAGATTACCTCCAGTAGGGGTACCCTCAGATTCTTGCTGCATCACACCTTGAACATATATAGGTAGAGTAGAAGGTGGAACCTTGAATATATACAGGTAGAGTAGAAGGTGGCTACGAGAGAGCTCCAGGTTGCAACACAAGTTGATTTGATGGAGCTTGAAATGAAGGTTGTGGGACTTGACTACTTGAAATTGTTGGTCCCAAACTCTTCAATGGTCTTGATATATTCTGTTTCATTTGTTCACTTACTTGAATTGCTTTGGCATAAGTCTCATTCAAATTTGCTGGAGCAAGATGTGAATGCCTTGTAAACATGGATTTGGAAGAATCCGAGGTATTGTAGTACATCTCAAGTACACCCACATTCTGAACTGTGTATGCAAATTGTAATCTTGTGTAGACTTTGTGAGAATGATTGTTGAACAAAATTATTGGTGCTTGTTCTTGTCTCCTAATATCGACAAACTGCTTATACAAATCTAATAGAGTAATAGGAATTCCAATTTTTCCAATAGACCCTGCTTTCAATCGGTAACACATACTTATGGACGAGGATCATAAATGAATGAATCAGTAGAAAGATTTGTCTCTTGATGAATGAGGTAAATGCCTGCATGCAAGGTCCATATATCGAATCCTTCTATTATACAAGGTGCCTTTTGAAACCTTGATATGCTCTTCGGCCGTTTGATTAGGGTCATTGTCATGGATTTTAGAGTAGAAGTGTTCTGGATTCTTTGGTAAATCATGATAAGTATTCAAAGTAAGCATAGATGCATTATTTTGTATCCGTAGTGGTGCCATTGTTGTTTGAGTTGGATGAACTGGTATTGCTTAAAAATTTTTCTCAGTCTTGACTGACCTAAACTTGGGATTGAGTTACTTGGATGAGGACCATTGAGTTGGGCTTGCTTGACTTGAATGACTATCCTCACTTACGACATGAGCTACCCAATGATTTCTCACCTTTTTGTTGAATTCTAGTTCAATCATATCTTCTTATTGTTTTGGAGTTGATCTTAATATCCTTACCTTTCTTTCAAACTTTATCTTTTCAGACCTTTCTAGCATGAACGAACCAATTTTACTATCCAACTTGTATCTAGTTTTGATTCTCCTCTTGATTTTCTTCTTGTCTTTCTCTTTCAAGCCTTCGTTGGATTTCTCTTTCACACTGTAACCTCTTTTGAATTCTCTTTTCTTTGAGATCTCTGAGTTGGGATTGCTTGACTTGAATGACTATCCTCACTTACAACATGAGCTACCCAATGATTTCTCACCTTTTTGTGAAATTTCAGTTCCGTTGTATCCTATTGTTGTTTCAAAGTTGATCTTGATATCCTTCCCGTTCTTTCAGACATTAGCTTTTCAAACCATTTTGGCGTGAACGAACCAATTTTACTATCCAACTTGTATCTAGTTTTGATTCTCTTGATTTTTGCTTGTCTTCCTCTTTCAAGCCTTCATTGGGTTTCTCTTTCACATTCTAACCTCCTTTGAATTCTCCTTTCTATATTCTAGGTCTCCTTTTTTCTTCGTTCAATAGATTAACAATGTCCAAATAATTGTGGTTGCTTCTTCCTTGTTTCCAAGGAGTAGCGTGTAATGTTGTAGCAATATCATCTTGAAGTGTTTCCCACTTTTCTTTTGGCTGTTGTGATATGGGAAGCACCATGTAACACCATCTTCAAACTAGTTGACAACTTTTCAATTTTGTCTTTTGCAATCTAACCTTTTTTAGACTTATCTCTCAATCCTCTGGGCTTTTTCTTCTTCTTTGTCCAATAGGTCAACAATGTCGAAGCATTATTGACCACTCTTTCTTTGTTTCCATGTGAATATGTGAAATATTTTAAAAATATCATTTTGAGGTGATTTGCAATGTCCCCACTTCTAGATTGACTAACATAAGATTAAACTGGTAACAAATCATTAGTACAACATAGCAAATATATATTTAAAATCCAAAAACATGTTAGAAATATTAAACTAATTAAATATCAATCTAAATACTATCCCTTACTAACTTTCCTAATCCTTCGGGAAGAACTCTTTTCCAATCACCTAACCCTCTAATGAGAATAACTTCTCGATTAGGCGATCATCATATGAAGAGTGCCCTTCCTAAGGCCTCTTGGGATCTCTGATTATGCTTTTTATAACACTACTTGATAGAGATAGCACCTCTAACCAAGTCTTTGATCTCTAACATATGCATATGATTATCCACTACAATATATATTGTCTCTAGAGATTCTCAATGAATCTCTCCTTGGATTCCAATATGGAATCATGACATTCATGTAGAATGCTCTCTAATCTCTGAGTTCTCTTTTAGAGAAACCCGACATTAAAAAAAAACGACATGTGATCTCGGAATCCTCTTTTAGGAAAATTCAACATCCATAATGAATGCCCTTTACCAAGATCTTCTTGGTCTCTAGCATAAATATAGTTTCTCATTTTATTGTCTATTCTATATCATACTTTCAAAACTGAAATATGACATACTTCTGTTTGTATCTGATTCTGCAACTCTATTCTTAGAAGTTGTTCTTACTACCCTGATTACTAAGTGGATTAATCCGTGGTGATATTTTTCTTTGTATTATTATTTTTTCTTCTCACTTGCTGTCTTTTGGTTATTACTGATTGATTGTATGTCGCTGCCTCACAATCACTAGCCACGTATTTGTCACTCTATATTTTCTCGTAATATTATTGTTTTATCTCTTTTCTGTTGTCATTTATTATTTGGCTCTGGAATGCTACTCTCTTGTGTTCATTCCACTATTGTTCACTGTGAACAATGGTTGGGATCTCTTCTCTATTTTATTTATCCTATCATAGGACTCCTGTATTGTTCAAATATTGCCCTTACTGTTTTATATACATAGTTTGTCTTCTTTCATTACTGTATTGTCTTTATTATGATTCTTTTCTACTTATCGATATATGGTTCTTCTACCTTCATTGCCTTCAGTTCTTATTCCCTATTTATTTCGGTCTATCATATTATCATTGAATTTTTATTCCTTCTCTGTCTTGGTATTGTTTCCTTTAACTGCTTATTAGCTGTTCATGTAATAGCATTTGACTCCTTACCAACTTCTTGCTTATGCTGATGCATGTCCACACTGTCATGTATGTCCATAGTGGGATTTTGTACCTTTGCTCCCTGCCGAACTTCTCCAACCGCTGCTGCATTCCATTCAATACAAATATATTCTAAGTTGCTTTCTATATCGAAGATAATTTCTCACGCCATATATAATTCCAGCATCTACACAATGCTTGTATGCATGGTCTGAGTTGACTACTTTCTCTACTTCCACATCACTGTATATGTTCAATATCAACAGGGGTTACTTGTCACTTGTTCTTAAAAAATGTGCATTTGCATTGTCCACGTATGCAAAAATCTCTTTATCCTTGATGGTGATTATGTTTGATCACTGTTACATTCATTTCTTGTTTTGCCAGTAACTTCTGATTTACGTTAACTCCTTGACTCCTCTTTCACCTCTGTTTCATTAGACTCTTTTTTGTGGTTCCCTCCTTTCTGTCTCATCTTCGTAACCTTCATATACATATCATTTAATTGTCGATATGGTACCCATACCCCTTATTAGCCAGTCGTGTCTCTTGTTATGAAGTTGACCGGTCATTTCATAAGTAACTAATATTTATTTAATGTGCTTAGGAGTTAATGTGTTTAGGAGTATATTTGTTCCATATGATAAAGCAATGAGTTTATAAATGTTGGTGCTCGATTATAGATTTTTTAATTTATTCTTATATAATTCCTTTATTTTAAAAGGGTAATGTATTTGATATATTTGATTATTTAATTGATGTCAATTTGGTAAAGCATAATTTGTCTTTAATAATATTTTCATTTTGTTATCATTCAATTATCTTATGATTAACTATCTATTACATGTATGTCCATTCGATTATGACTTACTATTAGATGTTGTTACTAGAGGGATATTACATGATTCCTACTTTCTTTTCAGCTGTTGTGGTTAAGGAAGCAACATAGTGCACCATTTTTGAATTGTTGACAACTCCTTGAGTAAACTTCAAACACACCCTCCTAGCTCAAATTTCTGTTCATGTGAGTTTTATGCCACTATGACTTGCAATGAACACATTGTATTCCAAGAGGAAACACCAAATCTCCAACTCTTTCTTGAATAAGGCTGTTCATATACTAAACAATTTATATGGATTGTGGGATCAAATGAGAGAACTCCAAGGTTTCATATTATCATGGACTTAACTCAGTTGTAATGATGGGATATGCTGATTATCCCTAAGGTGCTTACACCATTTGTTCCATGGATATCAACTACTTCAACCACTTCCAACCATATAAATTTCAAGGGAAAGGGTTTAGAAAGCTATTTTACTCATAATGCAAGAGATAATGAATGCCTTTGTGGCTCTACTAGACTAGCCATCAACATCAACCAAGCTAGTGCGATCTCCTAAGATAGATGTAAGATGCTCAAACTATTACCATCCCAACAAAATCATCAATTGATTCATGTCATTGTGCAAGCAAAAATTGCAGTAAAGTTCATAAATATGCCATTTGACCATGCAAGGCAAACTTACAATCAAGAGGTAACTAGTGGTTTGGTCTAAGCAAGTTTATGCAATGTCCCTTCTTTGGGGACATTAGAATTATTAAGAAGAACCAAATTTGCAATATTAAATAAGCTGGAGATTTATTATGAAAGGACAAATTAATATGTCCATGTGTTCACATGAGGACAAGGAGGAATAAGACGACGGCCAGAGGGAAGTCGAAGGGTCTCAGTTTTGTGTTAAAAAGGGGAAAGACTCATGGAGGAGTAGGCTGGATTTACTATTTTCAGATTTTTAGTTCTCTCTTGTGAGAGCCATTCAGAAAGCTTCAGCTTTCAGCCCGTGTGAGGACATAGCCCCTTGTGCAAGCAAGCAATCGACGCAAACCCATTGCCAGTGGAGATATCAATTCAGGTATCTCGGTTGTGCTTACAGGTTCTTCTCTTGTTCACCAATCTGACTGTAAAATCTATATATAAGATTGGATGGTGGTTGGATGGTTATTGTATTGCTGTTGTATAATACAATAACGTTTTAGAGGTACTTGGAAATTGCTGGTTATTATATTGCTGATGAATAGTGCAATAATATGCTGCCGGATTTGTTGGAAGGTTGTTGGTTTAGCACTTTGATTTGTACTGCATTTTCCTTATACTTGAGTCTTTAATATCATTTTGGAAAGAAAGATTTATTGGAGAGAGTTCGGGTTTATTTGTTGTTCGTATTTTCCATCTGCATGTAGATGTATTGCTAGGTGTGCTATTTAAGAGGGAGTTTGAGTAAATACCTATCTCGAAATTCATTTGTTATTCATATTGTTGGTTATTTGTTAATGGGTCCGTACTCTGAGACTTATATTTAAAAGGAAAGGCGGAAAAATTGGATTCAGGACAGTACAGTGCTGGTTGGGTCTATTACAGTACTGGTTCGGGTAGTTACAGTTTAATAATGATGTATCCATAATCACTTGCATTTAAATAAACACACTATTTCTAGTCAACATGAAATAAATTCTACTCTAAGTCAGGAAATGTAGAAACTATACTAATACTCTAAAGCAACACAAGTAATTCACCATGAAGACCAACAAGAATTAGCAATTACTTTGATAGCATTATGGCAACAATTCATCCAAGTCGCTGTCCTTTACAAATGATAAGGCTTTGCCTTTTACCATAGTTTCAATGACAATGTGTAGGGTAAGATTAATTTAAAATCAAAGGCGAAGATTTAGCCAACACAAACCTAATTTAATTAACAACTTCAAGCATTTAATGGTAGCTAATTATAATTGGACACAACCTTGCAGCCCAATAAGATAATTACATTGCTTTAAAGGGCCAATAAGAAAATTGGTTAGATAGAAGCTTATAGGAGGCACCAATTAATGGGCCAATAAGAATGAAGCACCACCTTGTCGGTGAATGAGAATATTACAATGCTTTTTATGAACCAATGAGAAAACTAGTTAGGTAGAGGCATTAGAATCATTCCCACATGTATAGTTGACATGATTTGATTGGTTGATACACATGCAAACTTGATTTTTTTGATTAGCTGAAGATGAGTGGTTGCTATCTCAACACGCTTATCCTATAAGCTTGAAATTTCATCATTGACATAACTTGAAGTTTCTTGTTCTTGAATTCTTGATTTCTTCTTGATATTTTGACCATGATATGGCACTTGTAGATGTGGTGTAAGTGTGTTGTGTAGTCCATCCAATTGAACTTGGATTTCTGGAGGAAATTCAAGTTTGATGATACTTCTCTTTGCTTAATGTGTTAATGCTTGCCACACGAGGAAGTGGACTCCACCACTTGATGTGGCAAGGCATCATCAAAGTTAGCACTTTCAAACCTCAATGAAGCAAGCACAACCCAGAAACCAGACTCCTATGCCAAAACAAATTCTGAGATTTGTATCCAAGTGTTGATTTGATTTGACAACTTTCAGCATAGAGATAAAATGAGATTTTCATTCTCCTGGCTAAGAGAAAATATGAACTTGACACTTCGGTGTAACCATTTAATGATCAGCTCTGTAAATGCTGAATGCCATTTGTGCTTGAAGTCCTCATAGGGCAGGTTGAGTTTGAGAAATTGATGGTGGGATTGAAGGCCTCATGTGTCAAAGGCTGCCACATGAGAGTGTTGATTCTACCGATTGATGTGGCAAGGTGAGACATGGCATGGTGGATTCCACCTCTTGATGTGGCAAGGTGACACATGGTGTGGTGGATTCGACGTCTTGATGTGGCAAGGTAAACTTATGAAAGTGTTCACCATATATTTCCAAACTTTTCTGAACAAACTAAGTTGTCCTGAATCCTTAACCAATCCTTGATGGCTTCAATGCCCTTGATTAAATTTAACTCAAACACTTCACCATTTCCATTTCTCTTCCATACTTGTCAAATTCTCCATTTCTCAGTTTGCTTCCAAGAGACTTGCAAAACTTTAAACTACTGCCAATCTACTTTATCAGCAGAAACGGAAAAGAGGGCCCAATGCAGTGGGGTGTGATGGAGCCTAAAATTTCTGGTCTCCATTTTTTGACATTTTCCCATCCTTTACACCATTTATGTCGTGTTTATTAATCATTTACTTTTCTATAGTTTTAGAGGTCCAAAAGTATCACAAGCAGCTGAATCTGTGCAAACAAGAAACATGTTGATAGTAGATTCAAATAGTGTTGTCAATAGGCCAGACTAAGTGAGTCAACATGAAAAATTCACTGCCCTCAAATTAATCCATCTTATAGCTATTCAATGACTTCACTCTTAGAATTCACCCTCACCTATAAATGAGTAATATCTGCAAGTATCTAAAGTTTTCATTCAACAGACCAAAAGAAAGATAGTTTAAACCTGTCACAACTGGAAGGAGAAGTCATCAGGATTATGTAGTATCATTACAACCCGATAAAATATAAATGAAGGAATGAATGATTCCAGATGATAATGTTAAATTAAGTTCATAACATGAATTGAGGTCACCGCAATTCAGGAATTCACAAATGAAATCTGGAGGTGTGCGTGCCCAGTCTTATTTCCCTAACTATCAACTCTGCCTGTCATCACACCATATACAGGGCAAATCAAACTGCTGTAGATGTACGGGTGCTGAGAATCTTCAGATACAGTCCAGAATATTGAAAATAAGCAGCGTAAGGTTGTACGTAAACAATATTGAAGACAAGCGCAACAACCAGACATGATGCCAGGAAAATAATGCTAGGAGGAAGAACGTGGACATCAAGGAAGGCAGTGATCAGTGTCCAGCGTTGAATCGATATCAAGAATAGCAGCATCAGATATTATCTCATTGTTTTGTACGAGCAATTCGATTATGATATTACACAGTGCTAGTTTCATGATATCTATGTGCGTTTGCTAGAAAGGATACAAGCATGTCGGGCATATAATTTATCTTTAACAAGAGAGCAAATCATCATTGCTTAAGGCGTAGTGAAAGGCATCAAAGACAAAGACGATAGTTATACATTCCTCCACTGTGATTCAATGGTCGTGTTTTGACGATGAGAAGGATTAATGCCACTACTGCTGCGGAGAGAAGATGTGCATATCACTTGAGTTGTATATATTGCAGAAATTCCATCTATATGGCACGGGTCAACAGTGTTCATCTTCAATAATCAACATATATTAAAGTTTCAAACTATTAAAGACTAAGGGAGATTATGCGGACAGAATTATCATCGATTAATATTGAAGAAATAATAATTAGAAGAAATCCCGTTCAAAGTAATGATAATTATCTAATAAAGGGATATGACTTTTCATTATGAAACGTAATGTCTTTTTGTATATAAAGATATATAAGGAGTAAGAAGACATTGAAAAATAATCATCATTGTAATATCCGAACATACACACATTCATATTTAGAAGAGGCATTTTATATTTATTGTAAGGAGGGATAAGGGTTCAGTATGATTTTATAATAAAGTTCCATTATTTTATTATTATAAAATTATTTTATTTTAATAATAAAATAAAATGTCTTTTGTTTACCTTTAATGGCGTGGAGATTTAAAACTGCAGGCGAATTGTCCTTCATAAATATATTTTAAAATTCTACATATGATTTTGTTATCGGATAAGTGGACATGATCGATTAAGCATTTTAAATTTGATCATCACAGGTGTTGTGAAATATTTAATTGTTTCCACGACTGTGTCCAGTTTGTCTCAGTGGAGTTAAATTTCAACCTGGACTAATTTAAGATTGCATCATAATTGGTTTGTCGCATCTAGATTATCAAAATTATTGGTAGTACAAATGCATTGAACATTATGAAGTTGTATGTAAAAATTCTCTGAAGTTGACTCTATCGCCCAGATAAGCGAAGACACTGGTCTTTTATTTGAAGTCAGAAAATCTATATATTCCTCCTACAAACATCAAATTTATTATTATTCAATTATTCAAAACATTTAATCATTATCCAATTTCAGTTTCATTCTGATCGAGTTCAAGGACCTTGCCAGTCGAGGAACTCGCAAAGTTTAAATCGCTATAGAAAACCCTTGAATTGTGTAGTCAGTGTTCAAGGTGAAGGTTTACCCGCCTGGGTGTAGCGGAGCCCGAAGTGCAGGGGAATCTAAGCGATTTCCGTTCGTTGGACAGAACTGATTGAGAAGTCCTATCGGAGAAGTGGCAGGCTCTTGGATTTCCAATCTGCGGTTTTGGGAACCAACAGATTGGCGACTTCGCTGGGGAGAGTTGCTCGCAACAGGTGTTGTGCAGTTACCCAGAGTTTCAGATTTTGTAGACCAGAATTAGAAAACAATTGTATCCATTTGATTGGAAGTGTACTCTATTGGAGGTGAGAACTTGAAAAATCAATACATTCCTCGAAAGAGGTGGCGACTCTATTCAATAAAGTTTCAGTTGGTAAGTCTGCTGAGGGAAAGGACTCATAAAAATAAAAATAAAAAATTGATCATGCACAATGGAGAATATTTACTATGATCAGGAGATGGATCTATGTTACACCATGGAGGAAGAATACATACACCCTCTAGATGCATTTTTCAATTTGGAAAGATATGAAGGCGAGACATCGGCACACTTATTTATAAGGATGGTGGATATTTTTCGAAAAGTACCTTCAGACATCATGCCTTCACACAAGGAATTGATACGAAAGTTTTGTGAGTTGGGAATATCACCAAAAGATCCTGATTTGATGCTTCTCTTCCAAATAATTGATGAAAGTCCAAGATATATATCTCCTTTGGATGCATATTTGAATGTAGAAAAGCAAGAAGATGAATTTGCAACAGAATTTTTCCTGAGTATGTTCAATGCTTATCAAGAAATACCTTCAGAATATAAACCTCCATCATCTGATCTTCTCTACAGAATGCGGGAATTAGGCCTCTTATATGATCATCGGTTTCTTAACTTTCTTGAACTTATGGACGAGCTGTTTGTAGAGGATAATGAATGTAGGATCGAAGTAATTGATGACTCAAGTGAAGTTTCAGATTCAAGTAGAGATGAAATTTTTGAACATGCTAAAGGAGAATCAGCCCATGATGATGTTTATATGCTTATAGATGACGATGAATGTGAAAATGAAGAGGAGGATTCTTTGAGTGTGGAAGAAATCTCAGCCTTGTTAGATCAGGAATATCAAAAATATATTGAAAAAAGTGGTTTGAATTTTTTCTCAAATCACCATGGTGAGCAAGTTGATGAATCAGGGCATTCCAAGGAGTTGTTGGATGAAAGAAGTGATCATTTAGAAGAATCATATTATGAAGATGAAATAGAATTGCACACAATGTATGAACAAGAAGAAGTTTTAGAGTATATTGACGATGAAGATATCCCCCTTGCTGGTCAAGCAGATTATGATTCTCAAAGCGATGAAATTAGTACACTATTAGATGAAACACTTGATGGTCTAGGTGAAAGCTCTAATGAAGCCATGCCTAAATTCTCTATGTTCATAAACCCTTTGTTTGAGGAGCAAGCAGAAGGAGATACGCCTGAGTTCACCCTATTCTCAAATCCATTGTTTGAAGAGGATCTCTTGGGTGATCAAGCACATCAGCACCATGATGAAGATAGTGGATTTGATTTTGAAATTGATGAAATTCATGACGTACATTCAAAAGGTGAGATATCTTCTAGTTCATCCCATGAGCAGGAGTTGCAGCAAAGCTTTGAAGGAGATAGAAAATCAGATATGCACAATAAGGAAGATAGAATGAAGAATAATTGTGAAATTTTTCCATGTGTTCTAGCTAACCAGAAAGGGGTTCTTGAATTCAAGTCACTCTCAAAGCCTTTTTCTGAAGAGAAGCAATATCCGGAATGTGGGAACCAAGCATATTGTGTGCAAGGAGATGTTCAAAACTCTGATCTAAATATTGGTATGAATAATCAAATGCATAAAGATCTTCCATTCAGTAAGGATTACAAGACACTTGATGATTCCTTAAAGACTAAACATGGGATAGATATCAAAGACTGCATTAATCTAGTGAAAGCAATAAATATTGCTTGCTACAATGGCAGTATTGTATTCGGGAAATCAGAAGTGTTATGTGATGAGAATTGTGTGTTTGATAGAGGAAAGAAGTATTGTTCACTTTTTTGTTGGGCCTGGGGCCACCCAGCTTCACCCTGCGTAATGTTAAGCAACGATGCTCGGTCTACTCCACCAGAGATAGCTGGATTGCTCGGTCTACTCCACCAGAGATAGCTGGATTCTAGCTATGCTCACTGGGAGCATACGTCCCCAACAAGAGCCACTGATGGAGCCTAAAATTTTTGGTCTCCATTTTTTGACATTTTTCCATCCTTTACACCATTTATGTCGTGTTTATTAATCATTTACTTTTCTATAGTTTTAGAGGTCCAAAAGTATCACAAGCAGCTGAATTTGTGCAAACAAGAAACATGTTGATAGTAGATTCAAATAGTGTTGTCAATAGGCCAGACTAAGTGAGTCAACATGAAAAATTCACTGCCCTCAAATTAATCCATCTTATAGCTATTCAATGACTTCACTCTTAGAATTCACCCTCACCTATAAATGAGTAATATCTGCAAGTATCTAAAGTTTTCATTCAACAGACCAAAAGAAAGATAGTTTAAACCTGTCACAACTGGAAGGAGAAGTCATCAGGATTATGTAGTATCATTACAACCCAATAAAATATAAATGAAGGAATGAATGATTCCAGATGATAATGTTAAATTAAGTTCACAACATGAATTGAGGTCACCGCAATTCAGGAATTCACAAATGAAATCTGGAGGTGTGCGTGCCCAGTCTTATTTCCCTAACTATCAACTCTGCCTGTCATCACACCATATACAGGGCAAATCAAACTGCTGTAGATGTACGGGTGCTGAGAATCTTTAGATACAGTCCAAAATATTGAAAATAAGCAGCGTAAGGTTGTACATAAACAATATTGAAGACAAGCGCAACAACCAGACATGATGCCAGGAAAATAATGCTAGGAGGAAGAACGTGGACATCAAGGAAGGCAGTGATCAGTGTCCAGCGTTGAATCAATATCAAGAATAGCAGCCTCAGATATTATCTCATCGTTTTGTACGAGCAATTCGATTATGATATTACACAGTGCTAGTTTCATGATATCTATGTGCGTTTGCTAGAAAGGATACAAGCATGTCGGGCATATAATTTATCTTTAATAGGAGAGCGAATCATCATTGCTTAAGGCGTAGTGAAAGGCATCAAAGACAAAGACGATAGTTATACGTTCCTCCACTGTGATTCAATGGTCGTGTTTTGACGATGAGAAGGATTAATGCCACTACCGCTGCGGAGAGAAGATGTGCATATCACTTGAGTTGTATATATTGCAAAAATTCCATCTATATGGCACGGGTCAACAGTGTTCATCTTCAATAATCAACATATATTAAAGTTTCAAACTATTAAAGACTAAGGGAGATTATGCGGACAGAATTATCATCGATTAATATTGAAGAAATAATAATTAGAAGAAATCCCGTTCAAAGTAATGATAATTATTTAATAAAGGGATATGACTTTTCATTATGAAACGTAATGTCTTTTTGTATATAAAGATATATAAGGAGTAAGAAGACATTGAAAAATAATCATCATTGTAATATCCGAACATACAAACATTCATATTGAGAAGAGGCATTTTATATTTATTGTAAGGAGGGATAAGGGTTCAGTATGATTTTATAATAAAGTTCCATTATTTTATTATTATAAAATTATTTTATTTTAATAATAAAATAAAATGTCTTTTGTTTACCTTTAATGGCGTGGAGATTTAAAACTGCAGGCGAATTGTCCTTCATAAATATATTTTAAAATTCTACATATGATTTTGTTATCGGATAAGTGGACATGGTCGATTAAGCATTTTAAATTTGATCATCACAGGTGTTGTGAAATATTTAATTGTTTCCACAGCTGTGTCCAGTTTGTCTCAGTGGAGTTAAATTTCAACCTGGACTAATTTAAGATTGCATCATAATTGGTCTGTCGCATCTAGATTATCAAAATTATTGGTAGTACAAATGCATTGAACATTATGAAGTTGTATGGAAAAATTCTCCGAAGTTGACTCTATTGCCCGGATAAGCGAAGGCACTGGTCTTTTATTTGAAGTCAGAAAATCTATATATTCCTCCTGCAAACATCAAATTTATTATTATTCAATTATTCAAAACATTTAATCATTATCCAGTTTCAGTTTCATTCTGATCGAGTTCAAGGACCTTGCCAGCCGAGGAACTCGCAAAGTTTAAATTTGCTATAGAAAACCCTTGAATTGTGTAGTCAGTGTTCAAGGTGAAGGTTTACCCACCTGGGTGTAGCGGAGCCCGAAGTGCAGGGGAATCTAAGCGATTTCCGTTCGTTGGACAGAACTGATTGAGAAGTCCTATTGGAGAAGTGGCAGGCTCTTGGATTTCCAATCTGCGGTTTTGGGAACCAACAGGGTGATGCTGTGGAATCCTCACAAGAGGACTTTTAAGATTTATGAGCCATAGTTTTAAACATTGACGTTTATTGATTTCTCTAGAAATCTTTTGATCTGTTACAGTAGATGCCAAGCTCTTTGAAAATCTCTAAATGTCCATGTGATAATTACCTCCAATTGTTAGAGAGAGAATCCAGTTATAGACAAAGCCATTGACTCAGAATTTAAGTCACAGAATATCTCAAATAAAAAGATAGTGTCCACTGGTACTAGCAGATGCTCATAATTCAGAAGTCTAAAATAACCTTAAACTCCAAGTGATATGTTGCTAATTCCAGTCTGCACTAATTCCACCATTATGTCCTTTAAATGATATGTTCCTGCTGATACATTATTCTCTTATACTGCAATCTCATTCTCCTCTTCATATGCCTGTGCTGATAACAGAATCAGCTGGTCAACCTTCATCTCTTCCTTGATATCACTGTTGTGATATTCTGCATATCTTCATCTTCTTATAGCACAGCTTCTTTTGTTTGTTCAGCAACTCACATCTCCAATTCTTCAATCAGTACTTGCTCCTCTTTTCTTGCTTTTCCTTAATATCTGCAAAAAAAGAGAATGTTTGATAAATCATGGGATTTGGCATTTTCCATCTCCTTCTTGGTTATCCCAACAGTATCATCTTTTCATTACAACACATTAGCTGCAATTTCTCCTTATATATAGCTCTTAAAAATAATTTTGCATTGTTTCCCGAGGCAAAGTTTACCTTTTCATTTTGTCTCAAGGCAATATGATCCTCTCCATGCTTGTATCTTAGGATTTGAAGCTTCTTCAGTCATGATGCATGTATTTTGGTATACACCATCTAGAATCTACTTTATTAATTTAAACAATATTTTCCCAATTCCTTACTTCCTTTCTTTTATTTTCTAGTCTGCTCTTGTAGAGGTCTTCACAACACATAATTTTCTAATCACACAATCTTTCATGTGCAAACCCTACCCTCTTGTGGTCTTTAATATTTATTCCCACTAAGAAATGCTCTCACTCAACAATTTAACTAATTATCCCTTTTGGGATCTCTATCCAAAATAAAAGTAAAAATATTGCCAATAGTGTTTGGTTCCTCAAATTCTTGTCTCCTCTTAACTGAGACAAACCTTGTCCTCTTCAGAGCATTGATCTTTGTTACCCAATATTTTAAATGCTTCAGAAAACCACCTTTGTTGCTACTGCCAATGGAAATCTCATAGCCCTTCTTAAGGCTATCTCAGGCCTCCTATTAGAAGATATATTTTCACAAATTTTTACTGACACATAATAAAAAAGATACGCAATTTGAGACAATCTCACCTTGACTCACAATTGGGTTTTCTCTCGAACAATCTACACATGCCCTCTAGGTAATGATGAATTGGAGGGTGCATTCCTAAAATCTCCTCTATCTACTATCTAGTAAGTGAAAGAAATTCATATACCTTCTACCCAAAACTCCTGTGTTGGAGGACACTCAAACTTATTCCCTTTCAAAAAAATCCTCCGAACACCATTTCCTTTCATTAGTCTCTGCAACTGTAGGATTTCTCAGACCTTCAGTAAAATGAATAGAGCCTCAAAAGACACAACTATCTACAGAAAGTGTTGGTTTGATACCACTTGGTGCAATATAGTAAAAGGGGTCTAATGCAAGACAACCTACCAAGCAGCCACTTATACAACAACAGATCGCAGGCCAAGCAAAAGCTACATATGATGCTATTTTCATTGATTCCAATATTATTTGCCTTCACAGGGTACAATAGGTGGATTAAAAAGTTAATTCCTACATATGCAATCCCTTATGCCCTACTGACCATGACTTACAACATTAAAATGTGATTCAGCCCTCTAAAGTCTCTTCCCTATATTTGTGCACAAATGTTTGCTCATTAGCCCCTTCAATACCCATTCGCCCGACTATCTTGCATGATTTTTGAATCCTTCCATGACCTAGCTTCCTATCTTCTGAAGTTCTCTCTCTCTCTCTCTCTCTCTCTCTTTCTCACTCATTCACGCACACGCAGACAGTCCCAGGTAAATAATTTTAATCTCTTCCTGCCCTGCACTATATTCTCACTATCTGCCCCCCATCTGCATAAAAAGATAGATGGCTTTATCTTCCTTTTGAATTCGCTACCAAAATCTGCAAATTGTTTTCCTTTATTTCTTGAATGAATATCCTTGGTTCTACCCAGGTAAGGGTTACATCATCCTCTTTGCTAGCTAGTAATTCCTTATAATTTATATGGTTGGCAGTAGATAGCCCCCATAGAAAAAACTGTGCTCCACAATTATGAATAGATGCCACCCTAAACAAATAATTAATAAATAATCCCACAAAGAGGAAAGAGAAACATGCCAACTACCAAAGGATGACTGCAGAGCTCAAAAACTGCCAATACAAGAAAATATAACATGTCCCAGTATGAAGATAATCATTTTCAAAAGGAACAAGACTGTTGATCATTCCATCCAAATGTCTACATGTAACAAAGAAAAACATGCTATCCAAGCTTGTAGGTTGGAGTCATAAAATGAGTTGACTGGACAAAAGATAAAGCCATGTATCCTTTATAGTCCACATATTTTTCTTTTGTTTTTGCCAACCATCAAATTTGCCTTGCTGCTGAAGTTATATCATATGTTGTTGAAGTTTTAGTTGTTACTGAAGATGATAATGCTACCAAAGGCTTACATGCCTGTTGCAAAAGTCAAAATAGATTGTTGCCAAAGGTAAATCTTTATTTTATTTTATTACCACAGTGAACTGAAAGATTCTTTTCACCTCTAGACTCATCCAAGATTGCCCCAGAAACCTGCACGTAAAGGCAATTCTTTCAGATACCTTTATGTTGTTTTTCGGTGACTTAGGATTGCTTGTGGATTTCAATGCTTCTGCATTAGATGATATGAAGGATTAATTGGTTGGACATTGATCTTTAGTTAGCATCAATATTCATGCTGATGGCAATTGTGATTTACAGGCCTACCCAAATGTTTTCAAGAGCTAGGCATTATCCTTGAAACAAATCTTCAACTTTGGCCAACATATTTATTGATCTTCCCATGTCTTTGTTGAGGGCTAAGATGCTCCACTTTCCCAGTTGTAAATTATGCCTTTTCTTCCAACTGAGATTCTCATTGATGGCCTTGTGAATATTGAATTTGATACTCCCAGTAGTTGTGGGGTCCACAAGGTCTTGGCTCTTTAAAATCCAAGGATTTGATACTCTCACTACTCATGGATAATATTTCTGCTCCAGCTTGTTTTGGGCTTCACTTGGGGGACCCATCAAGTTCATTTGGATACTCATATCAACCATGGGGCTCAAATAAATATATGTTTTGTCGACCTATTAACCTCAACTGCATCATTGGGGGTTTTCCCATTAAAAAAAGGACATCAAAATTTGAAATTTTTTTTATTAGATAAAATGATTTCAGTAAAGAATTTATGCTAATGTGTGCACAAAATCTTCTTCACAAAAAACATGCACAAGCACTAATGCTTTTAAATCCTACCTTTCAATAATGTTCACACATCACCTAGAAAAAAAACATGGACTTGCACAAACATCTAATGAATGGAAATAATCTTCCTTATCAGAATTTAAATGATCCACACACAAACGAGTAATGCACACTGAAAAGGGGCATCTTCAGATCTCATAATATATACTGGTTCCCGCTACTGAAAAGTGCAAAACAGTCTCACACTTTATTATCTTTTGAATAATCAATAGCTATACCTTCTTTATGGTTTAGATCTTCTTGTCTATGGAAAATAACACATTTACTGATAAATTTCAAACAATATTTTCAATAATATTTTATGACAGGTTGATGGTATTAAAGTCCTGCTATTGAGAAGTGCAGAACAGTCTCACACTTTATTATCTTTTGAATAATCAATACCTTTTTAGGTTTAGGTCTTGACTATGGAAAATAACACGTTTACAGATAAAACTTCAAACAGTATTTTCAATAATATTTTATGGCAGGTTGATGGTATTAAAGTCAATGCAGATGAAGGTGGTGTGACGCATACACGAGGTGGAGTGTATTGGGTGATTCTGCCTGCTGGATGTAAGCATTCTTTTTCTTCTCCTTTGATACAAAGATTTGTACTGTACAAATACAGCCCTGGTTATAAAACTGATGACATGTAAACATACACTTACTTTCTCTTACAATAATTTGCCTTTTGTTTGAATGCCCTTGGTTGATAATTGCTCTATCCTGTTCATACAGATCTTGGTTCGTCATTCTGGGGAATGGTTCTTGTTCTTGCATCAACTGATCTTGTAACAGCAAGAATTGCAGCTGCTTGCCTTGCTGTTGCACTTCTTGTTGTGCTTTTTATTGCTAAAAATGTAAGGTAACTATGTGCTCATGTGCTTCAAAACAATTATTGTATCACTTTACTTTGTTTTAGGTGACTGCACTGACTACTCTACTTATTTTAGGTTTTGAGAATAATTTCCTAATCAAGAGTCTGTGAATGCTGGGAACTGCTTTCTTATACATCACTGTCTTTGAAATTTATTTTTTGTGTGGATGAAAAATTCAGAAAGCTTGCTAACTTTGAAGTTTCATCATGTTATTGCTTATTGTGAATGGTCTTCTATGTTTCGGCCTTTGCACACAACAGTGGTTTCTTCGAGGCCTGTGTATTGGTATATCCCTGTGCCTGCTAGATTAAATAATCAACTTTCAACTTTATAGCATCAGAATCATTTCCACTGAACAGACAGTCTCCCTGTGCAATTTCAGCTCTTTATCGAGCTTTGATGCCTTGCTGTGATATGTGCAGGTTTTATTATTTTCCTTGCAATAATATGGATTTTGCAAGAAAAAACAACAGTACATATACTTCGATATGTCATTTTATTCATAGGTATGGAAGTTCAATGAATTTATCAAGGATATCACTATTATACGTCTTTAAACCATTTGATGCTTTCAATGAATTAGTAATAGGCTGCTTTTCCATTGAATATTTCAGATTTCTTTTATGCTTCATCTTTTTCATAGGTATGAAAGTTGAATGAATAAATACAAGGATACTGATTTACACTTGTTTGAATGTCGATCTTTTGATTCCCTTTCTTAAATGATATTTCAAACTTCCTAGTAGTAGGCTGCTGCTACCTTTTTATTGAATATTAATTTTCCATTTACATGCTTGTTGGGCTTAGTATCTACATCTGTACTCTACTTTATTATAAGTCTAACTGGCCTTTTAACATTTTCATGCTTTGTAGGTGTAATGAACAGTTTGTTCTCTGTTTATGGTATGGATCTGTTTCTTTATGTTTTGGTTATTAGGAATTATAGCAAATATATGCAATTCTTAGGCTTAAGAGAGTACAATCTTTGGAGTGGACTGATGGATTCTACCGAACTAATTTGTAAGTGCTCGTCTCCTGATGCCTTTGGTGACTCAGATATTTATGATGACCTGATATCAAGGAGAGTTAACTCAAGTGATGCTGAAAAATTTGCTGAGATTTGCCCTTGCCCTTGCAATGGAATGGCCTGGGGAGTGATATGGTAGGCAATGCATTTGTATGCTGTTGCTTTATCATTGTGTAATTATGAATTGACATACTTTCCTTGCAAGTACTTTGCTTGATTGATGTAAACTTTCTGTCCATTTTTATTGCATATGATGCAATTTTCAGAATAATCAGAAAGTTTTACGCTGAGTTTATCTTGGCACACATGTCTATTAATTGTTACTTTAAACATCGTTCTATCATTTTTATGCTTCCAGGGGATTCATATCTTTTATATTTCTTTGTGCATCGGTATATCTTGGTCTTGTCATCTTGTCATGAGGTACGTGCAACTATCTTTTACAATTTGTTTTATACCATAAATGCACTATACCATGTGAATTTGTAATTTTTGCATTGTTTGTGCAGTGGATTTACTTGTAATATGACTGAATTATATCATGTCTTGGAGGATTGTTGTTAGAAATAAACAAATACTTTCAAATAATACAAATGTATGTGCTGTGATTCTATATAATTAATGGGATACAATTAAGTTTTTTATTAAATCTCAAAATTTCTAGAGATAAACATGAAAGGAAATATGCACTTAACATCATTTTAGGGTCTTGTTTGATCTCTTTTTGTAGGTAACAACAAAAACAAGCTTCTAATTGTTCAGATAGTTTACTTGGAATTTACCAAAAAACATATCAAGAGTGCATTTTTCTATTTCAAAGCAAACACTGTGACTGATACCTAGCCTCAATATATTCCAGAGTTTTGGAGGCCTCCAAGGTTGCATCTAATTCGGTAGGACTTCTATAGTTAGATGGGTCAAGGTATGAAAGTATACAGCTTCTGCCACCCATAATATGATTGGACAACTGAGTATCTGTTAGTGATTGTGTGGAACGTAAGTCTGAGCTGAAAAGGAGACAGGGGATTAACATGTTTATGCATTCTAAACTTCATTTGCAATTATTGTGATGTTAGTGGTCAACCCTTGCTTGTGCTAAATATATTTAAAAGTGTACTTAACCTTTAGGACTGTAGGAGATATCTTGTTAATCTAAAGCTAAATTGATTCATTTTTGTCAGGTATCAAGTTATATAACATTGCCATTTGAGGCTGAGTATAAATATTTAATACAGATTTTATTTGACCATTTTTAACTGTCAATGAGTTTGATTTGGAATGGTATACAATGCATTCTTTATAATTGGTAATATACTATGATCATTGATATTAGCCCATAATGAGTCCAACTTTAAGTTGGTACAATGCTATAACACCAGGTTATAGAAGCCTTAAGCATGAAAGACTTAAGATCAAAATATTTATCACTAGAGATTGATAAACTGATTTTGAATGCTCTATCTAATCTGAAAGTGCGATCTACTTTGAAAGCTCTGAAAAAGGTGCTATGATCAATATATCTGTAACTAGAATTTGGATCTTGCAAGCTATAGTAAAACAAAAATCTTCAAATTATCTTGCACCGAGGAAGGGAAGTTAATATTTTTTGGTTTAGTGTCCCATAGGCTTTGTTTGAATGTCACGTGTTGTTTCCGTTTTTTGTTTTCTCAATATGTCAACCTTATCCTTGCTAGGAAAGGTGTCTCAACCTTGCTCCTTATGATAAGATTACAAAAGTGTGGTTTTTCAATTTTTAAAATAGGAAAAACCAATATAGAGCCAATAGATCTGTCTTTAAGCCAAAATAAATATTTGGGTTGTTCGACATTGTCGTTTGATATGGTTCTTGCGTGAATCTCTTCAAGGTCTAAATTAGAAAAGGGGTCTAATTGGTTTGTTGAAGTTTGCACAAGAAATTTAGAAGTATCTTAATCACATAAAAGAGCTATAAGGGGGAGTTCAACGTTTTGACCAACTTATGATGTGAAATGGTACACCATAAGATATCTTCCCTGGGAGATAATGGAACTAAATTGGAACACTCAATTTGGTTAGTGAAATATAATGAGGGTATGATTGAGGGAAAGAATTCTCTACTTTTAGCCAATGGACTTGTGCAGATTTGGGTGCCACTTTGTAGTTTTAGCTCATTGTTTTCTAACTACTAATTACCATTTGATGGTTTCATGTATTGTATCTCCTTTATAATAGGTGCTCGAGATGGAGGTTGTTTGAGAATTTTTGCATATATTTTTACTTTGTTAGAATTCTTCCAAATCTTTGGTTAGTGATATATTTGTGAAGGCTTGCTTAGTAAGTGTATAATATTTGTCTTTCTTACTCAATAAATTAGGCTACGTTGGTGTCAGAGCTTGATCTCTTCAGACTCTTGGTGTTGGATAGAGGTTTTTTGGTGTTAGTCTCATTTGAATGAGATTCTTTTGCCTAGAAAGGGTTTTGATCATATTGCCAAAAGGGATAGCTTGCACATCAATGATAGAGATGGAGAAATTTTTCAGGAACTAACTTTGAGTAGTGGAAGCTCAAGATGGAGGATGTTCTCGTAGACCAAGTTCTATGGGCTATAGTACGTAGATCTAAATTTGCAACTACATCATAAGAAGATTGTTATAAGATGGATACAACAACAAAGGGTCTCATTAGACTTAGTCTGGCCAATTCAATATCTTTGAATGTGTGTGAAGAGACAATTGTAGTGCACAATTTAAATAACAAATATAATAAGCTAATTCCCTCACAAATAAGTTTTTCCTGAGAAATAGGAGGGGAATGGAGTTTTGGGTTGGACATCTAAATACCTTCAACATGGTAGCTATAAGTTGCCCTTTGAGGGAGAAAATGAAGGAGGATTGGTGTATGTCTCATTTTTTTTGCCAAATTCTTGAGACCACTTGGTTGTGGCCATTGAGAGCATTGCCACCAAGTTCAAGGTAGATGAAGTGTTTGCATCTTTACTCTTGGAGAAATGTGAAGAGAGAATTCTGATTCAGTTAAGGAGGCCCTAGTGGCTCATGGAAGGTCAAAAGAAAATGAAACAAGGGTAATAAATAAAATGAGTCTAGATTTAGGTATTGTGAGAGATCCAAATTTTTGCTAAATTCATGGTGAAATGTTGGAAGTGCTACAAAGATGGATAGCTAAGAAGAGATTGTATGTAGGAGAACACAACAAATTCTGATGATGAGCTTGAGAGATCCTTGTAGGACGAAGGTGATGCATTTGCTGTTGAAATACTCTATTGCCTCTTTCCATATGACTTAACATCAATGTGGTTTACAGAATATGAATAATAGATGGTGGAAAGGTTACCTTGAAAATGGTTCTCATTTGAAGATGGCCATGGTAGAGGCAATTCAATTCCCTAATGAACAAGCTATTGGTTATCAAAATCGCTGGTTAGAAACCTATGAGCCTTGCCTGCCCGATGCTGGGTATCTAACTGATTTTGGCTAACTTGACAGGATTGAATCAAATCCTTTGCACTTTTGGTTCTGCTGGACCAAGGCCTGTTTACCCAAATCCAAAACTCAGATGCAAGATGTATTATAGCGGATTATAACACAAAAACAAATTCCTCAACTGGCAAGTGTTGAGGAAATTATTTGGATTGTGATTAATAAATATTTATCTTCAAACTTTGATTATTTTTATTAGATTTGTGCGTTGCTGAAAGAGAAAAGTGAAAAATGAATTATTAAAATTGATAAGATCAAACTCTTAAAGGAGAGAATGTAAAGTATTGCCAGCTTATGAATTGAAAATTATGAGCAAACGAATGATCAGTGCCGAATTTTAATTGGGTAATAGAGTCAAAAATATGTATCACATACAACTTTATGATACTGGTTGCATTATACTTGCAAATATTTCAGTTATTACAATTCTTCAAATTGCTATACCTATCTGCTTATTCAAATCAGTCTATAATGTCTTAGCCATTTAATGGACAAAATAGACACAAATAAAGAAGACAATAATGTTTGCAATATTTGTATTTATCAGATTTGAATAGGGGTAAACAACTTGATCTGCTTATCGTAATAATGAACTATCTGCAAATAAATAATATGATGATCATAAAGGACAGATTGCATAAATTTTAACTCTAGAACAAATAAAAGACTTACTGATTTTATTGTCAAGATAAAATTGTATTGATGACACTCATAGACTGATGCTCCAATCAACACAATCTATTCTCACACAATGTTTAAAAGGTATGCCCGGCAAATTTGAAATCCACCGGCTTTGTTCAAACTTTCATCTCAGCCTCTGAAGAAATTTTATATGTATGCCTGAATACAGAGAACTCTAAAAAATATCAATGATGATGTCTCTAATGGGCCTTGCTTTACACATATTTATAAACATACAAAAGGTGTTAGTTTGTTTTCTCAAACAATGCACCCTTTCTCAAAACTAATCAGCTTGTTTTTATTCGCTGCTAAGCAGTAACCGATAGTTGATAAACTAAAGATTAGTAAAGCCCAAACAAACTGCCTTCATACTTCTATTAGCGCAGACTTCTCTTTTTTATTTGCTTTGAATTCAAACAGCATCAAAATGCAGGTGCTTAACATCGTGGAAGACACCAAGTCGCGATAATAGGAAACCTTCTTCACTCGGGTCCTTCACAAATCATCTGGGTAACCTCTGACGCACATATAATACTTCCTGCCGACAATGGAACTTGCGCAAATGTATTCAGACTGCAGGTGAATCCTCCTCATATCTTTGATTTGAAGACCTCTTTTTCGCGAGCATAAACTCTCCAGACCTGCGAAAAAGCACAATATTTATATAAGTTTAATAATAATCGGCACTATTTAACACAAATATCTATGATTATGCAGCCATCCACTATTTCCAAACATCGCAACTACAACTCTTCATTGCGATGATGATTTGCGTGTGTGCCTGTAGACGATTTTCGTCCATGCCTCCACTTTCCTTAGTCTTTATTTCATTCATTATCTGCATATGTGTCAACCTCTATTCCATTTGATCTTCATTGTTGCACTTTGCAAAAAAGTTATATTGATTCCGAATGCTGATAATCCTTCTGTCTCATCCTTTTTGCACAGAAACTCCGTTTCTCATGGCATGATTGAGTTTTTTGTGTTCCGGACTTTGATAGGGTATTTGACAGCATGTTTTCATTGAGAGATCCGACGACACCACATTTACTTGGGCTCTCTATGCAATAGAAATTTTTTTTATATATGAATGCCGTCTTTTGTATTTCCAAAAAGCACCACTCATTTGTGGTGAAATGATCAATCTAGGAGATCACAATCGGCTGAGCATGTTGAACCTTTTCATTTATCTTTGTTCTGGTATCGATTTTCTAATTCCAAGCATCTGGATTGTTTATGAATATCTGATGATACATAAAAAACTTATCAAAGGGCATCCAATATGTGAGCGCCAAGCTGTTGGGAAGCCTTCGTGCCTTCCTACCTCCTTTGCTGCTTTTTATGTAGAAGCGTAAGATGCATTCCTTGTCTTATATTTGAGAAGAATAATCCTCATAATGGCTAGAAAACAAAATATGAATTCCTGGCATCATTATGCTTTCTAGGAAGTCATTTACATTCCAAATGTTAAGCCATGCTTTGGCACGCCTATATAATTATTTGAAGCCACAAAATGAATAGTGCCTGAGCTAATGTGCTGACAATTTCCTGTTGCACCCTATTAACTTATGGCCACGGTTATTTTAAAATGTAACCCTGCAAAGCCTTATAGAACAGAGCCTTTTGCATATAGGGAGTCATATGAATTCTGCTGTAAGCTAATCGACTGATTTGCCATTTGTCACAACCCATCACGTCATAGAAACAAAATAATGTGGTCTGTATTTTATTTGATAAACTGACATCATATATTTTAGCCACATTATCTACCATTCTTTCCTGATTATATAGCACATTAGATCTGTAGTGGACATACCTCTAAAGCTTACATTCCCATGCAACTGCATATTCGCGTATCTAATCAATTCTAAGAGAATTTGCTGTAAACTTTTCAACTTATTCCTCTTCTAATTGAAGGCTCTTTGACAATTATGTTTATATGACCTTCATATTTTATATGTCTCATATATTTCAATCGCCTCTAGTATGAATTTTATCCATAAAATGCTGAAAGCCTTTTGACACTGATAATCATAATATCATTTCATCATTTATCTCCTATATATTTCCACAAATGGAGATCAATAAATTTTTTAAAATTTTGAGCTCCATCACAAGCGAAGGGGATCAACAATTTACTACATATCCCCAATCTTGTAGGGAACCCAAGAAAACAACATGATGTAGTTATGTACACTCTTTTTGAGTGGACAATGCAAGATAGTCAAGGAAGTTATAGTTCTTCCTAAAGGTGTTCAAGTTGGCAATCCACCTTAGTTGGATACATGCATAGTTTAATGCAATAGTTCTTAAATTCTTGAAGTGAAGAGATTTACAAAATCTTTGCCTTCACCACTAGAACTAGCAACAAGGAAGTGTGATATGTCTACTTTTGATGGTCATGCTATTTGGGTACCTAGGGTCTTATGCTTTAGGCAATAAGCCACTATTAGAAGAAACATGGTTATGGCATTGAACGATAGGTTACATAGGGGAGAAGGGTTTAAAAAATTTGAAACGTAAAACCTTGTTGAGAGTTAAATTATTGTAATCTTTAATTTGATTTCAGTGCTCAATGTGTATATTGAAAGCAAAGCCACACTCTAACAACTGAAAATTTCATATTTTTGGATTACTCTTTATTTTAACAAATAAATTATACCAGCTTCCTATTCACATGACAAAGGTTCAACAATTATAACTGACTAACTGCATTCTCATGATAAGCGTTAACTATTATTTAAAATTAACCAAATAACTTACACAAGATAAGTGAATTATATGTAACTGAAACATTTAACTACCATTTCATATAATGAAAGAAGTAAATGTTACTTCATGCATATATCTAGCTGAAATTGAAATAAGACTAGAAGGGAAATCTAAATACCAGCTAAGTTTGAATCACATCAAATGAAGAGAAGTAGACCCAATCTGTCTTGTGCAAATCTTGGCATGTAATGGAGAGGAGAAGTATTGTCAGAGGCTCAACCTCCAACCATGGATCATATCTATCCCCTCTCATTTTCAACTAGAATGGCTTTACCTTGCATGGGATTAGGCACAAGACACCAACTCATCTTGCCACCTGAGAGCATTCTAGTGTTAGAGTATCAGCTATACAATAGGCTAGACAATGGAGTCCTTCCCATCAACCTATCCATCTGATTGCAAGCTATCCTTACCTCTAGTGATCACAACAACTAGTTTGTCACTAAACTACCCTAGTCAAGGATTTACATGGGCACTTTGTACTTGATCACCCACCGCTTGACTTGACAAACAAGATTATACCCTATTGCCCACCATGAATTGACTCAGTCTTTAATTTAAGTAGCTTATGTTATCGTTTAATCCTTGATTTGTTAGTAAATTTTACTTATGGACTTGTAGGTACTTTCCTATAGTCCTTGTTATCAGCTTAGACCTTCATCTCAATTGTATTTGGTCATCCTTGATGATTGCGGGTGTAGCTTTCCATGAATCTTGATCAATTATGTTTACCACAGTCACAAAATCTCTTCACAACTTGGGTCAATAAGGACGTTAAAAGAAAGTCTTATGACATGCAATACTATTACCAACTCACTTTAAAAGTACCTCATCTTATCTCAGAGGCATACTATCTTATACCTCTGTACAAGAGCGTAGTTTTGACTTTTCTTTTGATCTATTCACATTCTGCCAATGAATTAAATAACATGCATTTCCATTCTTACTTAGACCGACTATATACAGATTTATTTCATTCATTTGTAATCATATTTTCTATTAGAAAGAAAAGATAAAGCAAGACTTAGAGACCCTACATTCTTGGGTCCTAATACGATTGGAGCATTCCAATTACATTTAAATCTTCCATTCAAAGAAATTGTTTGATTTCAAGGTTCGTAATCATAAGAAATTGTAAGGAAAAATATATGGGAAATGTACAACATGGCATCTTGAAATGCAAGGTGTGCCCAATCTTGATCGGCTCCTTAATGGAAATAATTTGATTCTTGTTACTGCTATAATTCGTTGGTTGTGATAAAAGAGAAGAATTGCAGAGCATTTTAAATGCTACGATGTGTCTTTCCTTGTCTATACTTGTTGTTAAAGTTACAAAGCACCAAGAAGAGTTACACAGAAGGTGACTTGAAAGGTGGCAGCATAATTTACTTTCTTGATTTGTAAATTCAGAGGCTAAAAGTAAAAGGCCGACAGACTCAATAATAAAAAAGTATTGACATAAAATGGAATAACTTGCTCCTTATGTTTTATTATAATGATACTTTCTTGTATTTGCATATATTTTTATGTGTACATACACATATACATACATGCCCGTAATATTCTAAATATAAGTATTTTTGTGTATACATTGTATTTTAAGTACATACCATGTACGTCATATTTTAATAGACACATACATACATATATGTGTATGTACATGTACAAATTTATGCAAGTACCATGATATAATTACACTAGAACATGTCTGATTTTACAAGAAGGATTTGAGATTGACCGAATTCATAAGGTAACAATTGCTCTTAATTCATTTTAATGCTCAAGTGGATACTTTCATAAACCTTATTAGATGTGTTGACCTGGTTAGCTCACGGTGGACACTTGGTATACCCTTGCTTGCCTAGTTTATTTTCTCGTGGCCATGGTGGTTAGGACTCATACTTGTTGGCTCAAGGCAGGTTGGTGCCCTTGTGCCCAATTCCCTTTCCGACAATGCTTCCCCCCTTAGTCGCGCTCCTGCAAGAAGAAATTTATCATGGTAATCGCATATTTCCAAATCATTTACTGAAATTAAAATTACCTTAACAAATAACCTTTTTAACTAACAATTTCCAATTCATATAACAACATATCAATTAACCAATATTTCTACTTCCCATGTATCATAATGAATAACCAATATTTCTTTTTCCCATGGAATCATAATGAATAACTGATATTTCCAATTCACATTAAACCATAACAAATTATCAAGTTAAACAACCGTCTCGAATTCACATGAAGCCTCAAAGACTAGATAGAATATATAAAGTTAAACAAAATAGGGGATGTAAAATACCACCCCCCACATGTTTCATCATCCTTGATGAATATAACAATTAATTACACATTAAACATCCATAAGGAAAGAAATAGCTGTCATACAGTCTCACATAACATCATGTGACATTGTTTCAAGTTGCAAAATAATAATAGCAAAACTATATTTTATGTTCTTGGAAAAAGGTGGGGAAATTTTTGGAAGATCTCTTCATAATCTTCAAGTAGCATTTTCTTCAACATATTGGTCTAGCACTGAACCTTGCATTGGATAACATCTTGATTTTGTAAGCGGAGCTTACACACCTTGAGTATTCTGAGTGGCTCTATTTCCACCACCCTCGGGTCTCGTACATGCAAGAGATTCTAGTCAATAATATGCTCATTATTGGCTATATACTTTTTAAGAGAGGACATGTGAAACACATTATGCATCTGGGCAAGGGTTGGAGGTAGACCAATTTTTTAGGCCACAAGACTTACGACTTCCAATACTTCAAAGGTGCCCACATGTCTTGGGGCTAGCTTGGCATTTTTACCAAACTTGATAGTACTTTTTTGGGGTTTCACCTTTAGGAGAACCTTTTCTCTCACTTTAAATTCCTTGGGTGTCCTTTTAGTATATGCATAACTCTTCTACTGGTCATTTGCTTCCTTTAACCTCTGACGAAGTGTTATGCTAGTTTTTTATCATAGGCAGTCCTTGGATAAAATCCATGGTGATTATTTGCTATTTCCATTTTGGAACTTCATTTGGGTGTAACGACCCAGTTGGGTACCCATGTTCGGCTTTGAACTTCTGACATTAGAAGCAAACTGCTATAAACTCAACTGTTTCTTGCTTCATACCTTTCCAAGAGTATAATGGTTTCATATGAGCTAGCATTTTTGTTACCCCTAGGTGTCTTGAATATGGGGCAGCATGAATTTCCCTCAAAATCATTTTTCTAATTTCAAAATCCTTAGGTATATACATCCTTCCCTTATATCTCAAGAGTCCATCTGTTTCCAGTTGATAACCTTCGTATCTGATGTCATGAGGGTCCCTTCGAAGGGTTTAGTGCAATTGATCGTAGAAATCATCTCTTGGTAAACTTTGAAGCACTTGCTCCCTAAGCCCAGTGTTTATTGTTATTATAGCGGAGATATGCCTTTTCCTACCTCAAGGCATCAACTACTTGGTTTTTCCCCCTTTGATATAACTGATCTCAAAATCATAATTTACTAAGAAAATAACCATCTTCTTTGGCGAGCATTAAGATTTGGTTGAGTAAATATGTACTTCAATGCATGATGATCTGATCTGAGTTCAAATAGTTTTCCAATCAGGTAATGTCTCCACATCTGTAGAGTGTGAACAATGGCTGTTAATTCTAAATCATGTGGTGCATAATTTTGCTCATAGTTCTTTAGCTTCCTAAATTCATAAGCAATGACTTGGTCTTCTTGCATTAGGTTGCCCCTAATCCTTCTCCCAATGCGTCGGTGATAACCACAAAGTGACCTTTAGGATCTGGCACTCTGAGTATTGGTGCAGTAGTTAGTTTCTCTTTCAGATATTCGAACGTTGCTTGGCATTTCTCCAACCAAACAAACTTCTTACCCTTTGGTGTAGGCTAGTTATGGGGTATGCTATTAGTGAGAAGTCCCTAACAAATTTCCTGTAGAAACTAGCTACACCCAAGAAGCTTCTGACCTTTGACACTGTTGATGTTTGTCGGATCACTGCAAATGTACTTGCATTGCCTGTGTTGGTATATGATTTCCATATGCAACATGCTCTCATTTATATTGAACATTGGTTATTGAATAGACATGTCTATTCAATAATCAAATAATTAATTTATATAAACTTAATTATTGTTATATATATATATATATATATATATATATACTTTTTTTTTTCTCACATATAATAAGTTTATATCTCACATAGAATTATATCTCATATATAATTACATGTATATCCATAGAGTTATCCAACAGAAGCTACCAAACATTAACACTCCCTCTTAGCAAGGGAGGATAAACACAAGACCAATATTACACCATTGGTAATATTAAGAATATCTCAGAAGTTTTCCACCATTTAATATAGCATATGATATCAAGAGTATTGATCTTTAGAATATCAACATATGATATTCATCAATTTCTCAAACTAGGGTATGATATTACATTTGATATCAATAGTCTTGATCTCCCAGAATATCAACATCCGATATTCATCAAGTACTCAAAAACAAGGTTTGATATCACATTTGATATCAAGAGTATTGGCCTCCCAGAATATTAATGATACTCACCACTTACTCAAAATGTTTTGATATCACATTTGATATCAAGAGTATTGGCCTCCCAAAATATCAATGATATTCACCATTTACTCAAAACGTTTAGATATCACATTTGATATCAAGAGTATTGGCCTCTAGAATATCAATGATATTCACCAAGTACTCTAAGAGTAATGGCCTCCCAGAATGTTGAGATACAAGACATTCACCATTTACTCAATTTATTAGATCTCATAATACAAGTTGATTGTAAGATCGTCACCTTACAACAACTTCTCCCAAATACAAGTGATGATCATTTGGAAGTCATCACTTCTTCGTATTGTACAAAGGGGAAGGCCCATTAAAATCGCATGGTCACAATTTATGAATCACAATCCTCATGACTCTCACAATTTATAGATCACTAGGGAATCCATATCAATATGGTGTACTCCCTCTCAATTAATAAAATCGGGTTCACTGAAGGTTAACCAAATAGCATCCTCAGTCTTCTCCCTCTGAATCTTAATCTCCCTTGTTTTCCTACAGTAACATTCTCAAAGGAAAAAATCAAGGCACATAGCTCTTATAGTACATATAAAAATACAAATGAGAGATTAACTACATGAGTACCGAAGATAGTTTGCAACATATAATAATCAGAAAATATTTCTCTTGTAGTCAAAGGATGATACCCTTAAAACAATACTTGATCAACTTTAGCATTTCTAACAGATTAATGCTTCAACCTCCAATATCATAGATACATGATTAATTTCATTTATTCCCTTATCAAGAAATTCCAATACAAATTATATGGTCTAATTCTCTTATATATATTTTATTTCCATCTATACATATTTCTATATCAAAGCGATTATGGTATTAAACGACATATGTATCCTTACTAGAAATCACATATATAGAATTATATTGTCTCACCATAATAAAAATATCAATTTATAATATTAAGTAAATGTAAATATCTACATATACTCCCATGTATTATACTTACCTTTATTAGTTTGGTGCTCGGTGAGCCTGCTTTACTTGTGGTTTTCGACATGAAGAATAGTTGTTTATGTCAATTATTGATTTCCACTATAATATTATCTTCATATCCTTCGCATGGCCATTTACAAAACAACTTTCCTTCAGTGGAAACTAAGGAGAGACCTTCAATATCAATCCATCCACATTCAATTTAATGCCATCCATCTTCCATTCATTGTAACTCTCCAACGAGCTCCTTATGTCCTCTCTCGTTTTTTCTATTTATGAAGGACAAGTTCCATAGAAAGAGTGCCCTTGAGACTACTAGTTTAGGGTCCTTGAATTTAAAAAAAAATAAAAAAAATACAAGATGCTTGTCTGACAAAGCCATGGAAATCGTTCCACGAAACCAATTTAGGACAAACATTTTAGTTGTCATTCATCAATGGCTTTAGCGATGCAAATTTGAACTATTGTCGAGTGCTTTCAAGTGTTCACATATTTTGCCCTTTCTGTGAATGAATTATTCGGGTTGATATGCAAAGAGTTGGGAGATATGATGTTGAATACCTATAATCATCCTCTGCCAAAAATTGCATGTAGCTTATTTTCAAACGTTGCCATCTGTGACCATGGCAGATTATGAGACCAAGTTCATTTTTGAGTTGTTATTTTCAAATCGCTAGACCATGATCTTTAATTCATTATTTGACTGGCATCTCCAAGGAGTTGGTCAAACCTTCATTATCATACGCAGTGGCTTAGATCAGATCCTAGTTTGGCCTATGCACCTATGACAACAAAATCCTCCACACGGGTTCCTTTGGGCGACCATCTCAGACGGTGCCTTTCTTTCCTACTAGGGTCGTTGTTTCTCATGATATAGCAGATATACATTTTAGTGCTGAATGGTAGTCCAACATAAGCTCCTTAATGTTTTACTAAATTTCACTAGGATTGAAATCTGCTCTGATACCATGTTGATGTTTCTCGAATCACCACAAATGTACTTGCATTGCCTGTGTTGGTATATGTTTTCCATATGCAACATCCTCTCATTTATATTGAGCATAGGTTATTGAATAGATATTTCTATTCAATAATCAAATAATTAATTTATATAAACTTAAATTATTGTTATATATATATATATATATATATATATTTCTCACATATAATAAGTTTATATCTCACATAGAATTATATCTCATATATAATTACATGTATATCCATAGAATTATCTGACAGAAGCTACCAAACATTAACAAATACAGCCCTAGGTACCGACATTCCTTGATTGGCTTGATCTTGGCGGGGTCTACTGCAATTCCTTTTGCTAATATAATGTCCTAGATATTGGATTTCCTTTGGATAAAAAGAGCATTTTGATAATTTTTTGTACAACTTGTGCTCACGCTACCTTTGTAGAACTATTTTTGAATGGTTTTGGTGCTCCTCATTCTGGGAATAATTAAGGATATCATAAATAAATAGTAAATACTAACACAAACTTATCCAGACAATTTTGGAATACACTATTCATGAGATTCATAAAGCTTGCACAATATCGATCGAGATAGCTGGATTCCACCTCACAGTGAACACAACATTAATGGAGACCCTATTTCGAGCAAAAGGGAGTATGTATTGAAAATTTGAAGATATCTTTCATACCTTGCGTTCAGGTTTCAAGAGCACCGAGCAATTTGAGCGACAGAGCGATTTGGACGATTTGCAAAAGTGATTTTAAGGTGACAGAGTGATCGAGTGAAGATTTAAGGTGTGTCGAGTTGTTTAGAGAAAAAAAATTTCAAACCCTAACGATGAAATATGACAGCTTCATCATCCACAGGAAAGAGTCAAGGAGTAGAGGTAAGTAATGTTAAATTGGTGAAGAATGATGCTTGTTCTCCACCAAAATTTTGAGCTATTCCTGAGATTGCTATGAAAGGTGACTCAATGGGTGCGTTATCATTGATACCACCTAAAGTAATTATGATCCATGATGTACAAAGTTGTTACATGTGCAAGATTGGAGAAGTTGGTGACTATGAGATTCGAGAGGCATATGAAAAATTATGTGATGAAGGAGTTTTAAAGGATGAATTCAAAATTATTGAGAGGAAAGGGTTAACTCGTGCCCTAGATTTTTTGAGGAATTTCAAGATTGAATGGATTAAGGCAGTGCTAAGCAAGATCCACAATATGAATTTATGGCTAGATAATGGACCTATTGAGATATCAAAGAAGACGATTCACAAAGTTACAGGGTATCCAACATTGGATAAGAAGATTGTACGTTGTTTGAGTAGAGAAGAAATTGAGGCTAACACAAAAGCCGAGTGGAATGGATGAGGGTTGTCCATCTCTACCATCACTGATCTAGTGATTGAGTTCGTAGTGAGTGATTTCTCACAAATTCTATCAGTCGAGTAGATTGAACAGTGTGCCATATATGACAGTCGATTAAGCATGGAAGATTGTCATGAAGGATCATGAATATGATCTTGTCGAGTTATAAACAACTGATAGCAACATAGGGGTCAAATTGATCTCAATCCAGTCAATGCTGGTACCTCATCTGGAGGTTATGCAACGTGAACTGAAATCAACAAAGGATCTAATTCAGGAAGATCATAATCTTTCGGTTGTTGACAGTTTAATTGACTTGGCTGCACAATTGGAGTTGCAAATTCATGTATTGGAATCAACAAGAACCACTTGGGATCATGCTCTTGCCATGATCAATTAGGTATACAAACCATTCATTGAAAAATATGGTTTGATTCCACCCACTCAATCCCAGCCAAAGCCATGAGTGACAAAAACAAGGGGGGATGTAATACTGATGATTACATACTGAATGGGACAATAATGACATAGACACAATCATAACACAATCATACTATTTAGAGTCATGTAAATATATGTATTGTTATATTGTTTATTGATTATTATTCAATTGGAAAACATTTTGAAGTTTTATAAGAATGGAGTCATAGGCTTAGGGGGAGCACTCTTATTCTTATATTGTAACAATGTAATCATGACAAAGTTTTTTTGCCACTAATGTCAAAGGTGGAGATTGTTGGTATCTATAAATCTTGTTGCCTACTAGTGTCAAACACTTAGTCATATATAAGGCAGAGTTACTCAGTCATCAGTGCGACTGAGCTACTCGGTATAGGTTGAGTCATGTGTAAGACAAGTAAATAAACATGTATATGCTGAGCTCTATAGGAGCCGAGCAAGTCTTTGGTCGTCAAGTATTTTCAGTATAAGCCGAGCCTAGTGAATGATGAGCAGACAGAGCACATTGATGCCGAGTTATATAGAAGGTACCGATTACAGTTGAGATCGAGCTACAACAACAAGAACAGTGAATGTCGAGCATTAGAGACAGAATGTGCTGAGCAACACAAAGTTGACATTCAAGCAGCAATGATACAAACTTCGAGGTAAACCATTTCAAGCCGACACAGATATGACATTTAATATTTGTAGAGATTGTTACAAAGGCTATTATGCATTCATGACGTGAATCACAGATCCCTATGAGTGGTGATCAACCAATCAAATGAAGAGGTGAAAAGGGAAGAGTCTAGAAAACTCTTTAGAAGTCTTTAAGTAGATAGATCTAAACCCTATTTTCATGTAAGAGTGTGGAGAAGAGCAAGCAAGTTATTTTGTGCGATTACAGAGCAAATCGAAGTGTGAAAGTGCCAACATTGCGAAAAGGGCAAAAGAGTTTTGTTATTGTAGAATAGAGATAGCGACCTTATCAAGCAGTGAAAGAAGAAAACAAAGACATCAGATTTAAGATTAGATCAGAATTGCAGAGAGGAGATCCGTAATCAATAGTAGAGTGTAGACCAAAGGATCAGGTATTGAATCATAACTGAGTCAGGGATAATCTTTTAACAGAATGGTTTTAACAGAGCTTTTGTAAATCTCTTACCCGAGCCCTTAATTTATTGTAAGTGTAAAATCCTCTCAAAAGGTAAGACCTAATAGCCTTAACACCATTTAATAGGGCAGACCCCTCACAGGGTAGATCATCATAAGTGGTCAAAATTGTAACCTAACAGGTTGACTTTATTACTGCAGTAGTGAAGATTTGTGGGTATCATCCCCACCCCAGTTTTACCTTTGCCTTGGAGGGTTTTTGGGTAGCCAAATCTTTGTGATATGTGTTTACATTTCATGCATGTGATTGATAGATTGATCTACATGTTACAACATTTGATTTTACAAGTTATGTTATGCATGAATTAGAGAGGAGATGGAAAATGTGGTGAATATAGTAAAGTTGTTTTAAGGCACAAAAAGTTTTATAGATCCTGATTCACCCCCCCTCTCAATATCTTGTTTCCCAATTAAGATTTTCAATAATTTGTATATATATATATATATATATATATATATATATATATATATATATATATATATATATATATATATATATATATATTTGATATATCATGCCATTGGTAAAATAGAAGAGTGGATGTGTAGAGGGGAGAAGTTAGAAAAATGAAAAAAGGTAAAATAAAGGAGCAGATTATAATGAATTAAAGAAATATATATAGAATCAGATTTATATATATGTCAGAGATAAAAAGATAAGGTAAGTGGAGTTCGAAGAATAAGAAGAAAACGTATTAGAATATTAAAGAAAAACAAAAGAGATTGCAGCTCATTTTTAAGAAGATATCTTCAGATAAGAGTGTATACTTCAAGCATATATACAAATCAGATTTATTAAAGATAAGTTGTAAAATAAAGTATCCATCACCAGTTGAAGCAAGCAAAACATTATCAAGGTGAAACATGAGTTTGTGTGTAGTGGGTTAGTGCTTACGAAGACAAGCAGTGGGGAGTTGGGGCTTCCAGTAGGTCGGAGCCTGTGAAGTGTGGGAGTGGGAGCTTCCAGTGAGTCGGTGCTCATAAACTTAGGGGTTGGAGCCTCTAGTAGGTCGTAGCCTAGAAAACATTGTAAAAGAACAATTTATATAAGAAAGCATTTAGTTTTGCTGTGGTTTTTTCCGCATTGTGTTTCCATGTAAATCTTTGTGTTATTGTGTTCATGTGCATAATTGTTAATTTCAGCATTTGAAGTTAATTTTTTGGATAAAAGTTTTAAATTGGCAAATTTGTTATTATATTGATTCACCCCCAACCCCACCCTTATAATCGTGCGCTCTTCAATTGGTATCAAATCCGGTTCCTTCTATAAAGCCTAATTGCTTGAAGGTGGACCTAACAGAGCACAATGGGTGAAATATTTCAAAACAAAATACTAGTGTTTGATGGGACGAAGTATGCCTACTGGAGTATGAAAATGGAAAATTATTTGACAGCTATTGGTTTCGATATCTGACAATCAGTTGTAGATGGTAATACACCATCGTATAACCCACCAACAGATACATCCAGAAAGAGAAAATGTGAAAAATATGCCAAAGCGAAACATGCAAAATTATGCAATCTTCCCGAATCAATATTCTCAAAGGTTATTCATTGTAGATCGGCCAAGGACATTTGGGACAAGTTGAAAAATGTTTATGAAGGAATCGATGATGTAAAAAAATCCAAACTACAAACTCATTAGAAAGTATTTGAAAGTGTCAACATAAAGGAAAGTGAGAATATTGCCTCTTTTCTTGATTGTGTAGATGATGTTGTCAGCTCTATGCAAGCTCTTGGTGAACAAGCGAAGAAAATCTTGTACTAGAAAATATTTTAAGATTGTTGCGTATGAAGTTTAACTCTAAAGTATCTGCAATAAAAGAAAGAACAGATTTAAATACGTTGACAAAAGATGAGTTCCATGAGATCCTTACTGCTTATGAAATGTGAGTTGGAGGAAATGAATGAAAGAAGGAAATAGCATTCAAGGCATCCAAAAGGGGTAAAAACAAAAAGAAAATTTCAAGTGAAAGCTCAAGTAGTGAATGAAATGAATCAGATGCTCACTTCAAAAGAAAGTTGAAAAAGGAGAATGGAAAGAACAAAGGAAATTTCAAATGTTTCAATTGCCGAAGATAAGTACATTATGCATCAAAATGCCCTCTACACTTTAGTGACTCTAGTGATGATGATGAAGAAAAACACACAAAGAAAAAGGATAAGAAGCATGCTAAGAACCATCATAGGAAAACGAAGTTTCATAAGCACAAAAAGAGTCTATACTCGAGAAAGAAAGCCAACTTAGAAGAGAGCAATGATGAATACCAAAGTGATGATGCAGAAGATGAGATAGTCTTTTTGAGCATGACCAACGAGAAAGAAGAAGAGGATGTTCATAAGTCATGCAACGAGGATGAAGATGTTGATGAGGCATGTAGTGAAGAAGAAGAGATTGATGAGTTGTCTAGTGAGGAAGAAGACGTTGATGTCATGGAAGAGTTATATTATGCATACAAATACAAAATTGAAAGAGAAAGTCACTAGTACAAGATGCAAATTAAAGAATTAAAGACTGAACTGAAAGAATCCAAACAAGTTGAGGATGACGAAGAGGAGTGTACCAAATTGAGACAAGAAATTGAAAAATTGAGAAAGGACCTAGAGGAGAGTAACACCAAACTGAAAAGCAATCTCAAGTTTGAAAAGAGCTCCGATGTTCGAATAGAAATTAATGATAGTCAAAGGCCATCCACAGGCAAGACTGGAGTAGGTTATGAAGGAGAAGTAAGCAATCATGATCATACATTCAAAGGCTTTGTCAAGCAAGGAAGTAGTATGGCAGATTCGTCCACAAAATTCAAAGGAATTGAACTTAAAAACGATTATAGAAAGCAAGGGTATAAACCTAGCTTCTATGGATATTGTTACTTATGCAACTACTTTGGTCACAAGGCAAGAAAATCAGAACAGAAATGAGAAGTCCTCATGAATGGAGAAGTAGAAACTATAATCTATTCTTGAACCATAATATTGTATGTTATAAATGCAATAACTATTGGTATATAGAAAAATATTGCAAACTTGATGTTGGAGAAATTCATTGAGATGATAAAAGATGGGATGTCAAAGATAATTACAAAGGAAAAACTATAAAAGTTTGGAGAAGGAAGATAACTAGAGAAGGAGAAACTAGTGCAAGTGCAACTTGCAATTCACACACGTCTTAGTTAAGAGGAGAAGCACAAGTTTAGGGGGAGATACAAATGAAAGTATATATTAAACCCTTGAGATAAGTTGATCGCACTATGAAGACGTAGCTGATTGCATTGATGTCAAAGTTCAAGGAACCTTCAAACAAGAAAATATAGTGATGGTAGCACTAAACCTTGCAAGAGTATTGAGGAATCTTTCTTAGGGAAAGTATATCATCCAGATACACAACCACACACTTATCCAACAAAGATCTAAATGCATCATTCATCAAAGTACTGAATGTAGCAGGGGCGTTAGTGAGACCAAAGAGCATAACCAAAAAATTAAAACTCTCGTACCTGGTTGTTATGACTGTTTTCTCTTCATCACCCAGTGCAATTCTGATTTGGTAGTATCCCTGTCTAAACTCCAACTTTCTAAACACCCTTGCATTCACTAAGCAGTCAAAAATATCCACAATGAGGGGGAGTGGATATTTGTTCTTGATTGTTAACTTGATCAACGCCCAATAATCAACACACAACTTAAGTGTCCCTTGTTGCACTGAAGCAACCCTGGGGTACCATAGAGAGATTTGGATGGATGCACGTATTTTGCCTCAACAAACTCCATCAACTATCTATTTAGTTCGGCCGTCTCTGGTCTTGAAAGATGGTAAGGGGCCTTTGCAGGTGGTCTTGCTTCGGCGTCTAGCTCTATCCTCTGATCCACATGTCTTTGTGGTGGTAGTACTGTGGGAAGCTTGTAAGGCATGAGATTTGTGTAGTCTAGAAAAACATCTTGGATGACCAAGGTGTTGGGAGTCTCAGACAACTTTCCTTCATCCCTTCCAAGTAATGTAGCTAAGAACAATTCATCCTGTCTACTTTTATAGATGTGCTTTGTGCTCAGTGCACTAAGTACCTGTTTAGAATCCTTGCAGTTCATTGTAGGGATCATACTAGGTCTGGGTGGATCGAGTACAAAAACACATCCTATGTGATGCACAATTGTTCTCACTCTTATAGTCAAGCAACTCATCTGCAACTGTGATAACTTCGACAAGGGTCAGTTCCTTTTGATGCCTCAATTCATCTTTGGCTTAGGGTTGCAAACCATTGGAAAAAAGGAACAACTTCTCAAGTCATTGAACTTAGTGCAGTCCAGGTCCAACACTTGGAATGCCTTCACATTTTTGCGGATGGTACCAGTATGCTTCAATACATCAAAGCGAGATCGAAAGATCCAATCCAAATTTCGTGGCCTGAATTGATCATGTAGTGCTTTCCTCAATTCTCCCCATGTCTTGATTGACCTCATAGTCTTACTTATAGTTTCATCCACCTGATGAGTTCGCCACCAAAGCTTTGCAATCCCAGACAAATGAGTGACAATCTCCTTGACTTGAGCCTCATCACGTAGCTTTAGTGCGCACGCTAGATACTCTTCTACATCCCAAAAGATGTTATGCATTGTCGTATCATTGCGGTCACCATCATAGGAACCAATTTGTGTTGTCTTGGAAGTTTGCCCACCTCTTTTAGAAAACAAACTTCTTCCTGTAAAGAGTGTATTTGGTCACCTAGTTTAGCCAACTCTTCAATTCAACTATCTTCCAACCTTTCCTTCATGTTGGAATTCTCCAAAGCTTCCAGTCTCACTTCATGATCTAGCAGCTAATCCTTATGTTTTAGAGTTCCACTCTTACTCTTTACTTTATCATGAGGCTGAGGATGGGGCTGATCCACATGAAATTGGTTGTTCGCATCACCCATGCTTCCGCTTAATCTTAGATCTGATCTTCAAGAAAGCTCTTTGCTCAGACAACAAACTCCCCAAGTTGTTTTGCTCCAAAGTCAAGCTTGCCAAGCTTTGACTTCGCTTTGATACCACTTGTCATGGGCTGTGGGAGTTGCCCATTCGACATTGACTATCCTGTGCAAAAGTCTCAAGCGGTTACCTTACAAAACAAGATACCAGACAATGCCTCTCCTGTGTGCCTATGCGGAATGCGGAATTAGTCAGATCAAATGCTGCCAAGTGTGCAAAAGCTTAAACAATGTGGTGCATGATAGAACAGTGCCAAAATAAAAGATTCAATAACACAAACCAAGATTTGGGTGGGGCAAAATGCCCAATTTTCTTTATTATTTGCAATCCAATATTACATTAACAAGGATAGGATGTTGTACTAAAAAATACAGATTGCCCCTAAGGTTTGATCTTGCTAAGGCAATCTTGACACAGATCTTATTACAATGAAATGAGCCCCTAGTTCAAATACACATAGTGGTTACAAAGACTCACTTAGCAGGAGTACCTCGTTTGCTCCTTTGCTCTAAGTCCTGTCGCTAAATCCTTCATTGCTTGAATGCGAATTCTTTGATGTCTTGAATGAATGAGCAAGGTCTCTTTGAATAGACGTCTCAGGTATGCATCTAGAACTAGTCGTTGCCAAATTGTGGTAGGACCTAAATTTCTCATCTCCTTAATTCATACGTCCTACATGTTACATTAATTAAGAAGCCATAATGACCACACCAGTTGACTCCAAGAGAACAATCTCCAAGACAACAAGACTTACATGGCTCCATGAAGTGCTACCAAATTTTGATACTGGGAAGAACGGGTCCCCATCATGACACCAAGTCAAAATATGCTTGCTCCAAAACGATGCAAGTTGGCCTGATATTCATGACACCAAGTCACTTATGAAGGACCTTTCGGCCCAGATGAAAGAAAGATATCAAGTCGGATGTGCCAACAAGGAAAATGAGCCGGCTTGGCTGACTTGAAGTGCAGACCCCTTACATCCTCACTAAACTAGTGGTGGAGCCCTCGATGCTTGTGCAAGCTTGCTTTGAACTGAGAGGTTAATTTGTATGCTTAGTTCTGCAAAGATGAGATCCTCCCACGGAGGAACCCATACTCCTTATCGACCTCACAATTTGATTCCTCTTGCCTCAGTATAGACTCTTTCAAACTATCAATTATGTCCCTCAAAGGTTCATAAGGTGTATTTGCGTGGTCGTCCCATGAAATGTGATCTACGGCTTGTGAGCATCTTGCCAAGTTCTTCGAAGTCCTTCTGTACCCATCCAAGTTAGAAATTTTTGGATTGTCTCCAAGGTTTAACAATCTCCAGAATTGATGAACCCATGACGATCCCATGTTGCCAAGATTGAAGCCAATGAAATATGAAAAAGTGTTTACATAATCAACACAAAGTCATGTTGAGCCATTGAGGCTCCAATGGTACACTGGCTTGATTTCCACCATGAGGTGAAGTCCTTGACTCATTTTCATTTGCATCCTCAAGTTGAGCTGCTATAGAATCTTCACTGCCCTCCTCATTACTTAGTTTCGGTGTGAATGCTAGATACTCTTCTACATCCTAGAAGAAGTTATCTAGTGTCATATCATTGCCTTGACCATCAGAGGAACCAATCACGTTGTCTTGGAAGTTTGCCCCCCTCCTTGCAACAAATTATGATAGATCTGTTGACCCTCTTTGAGAAAACAAACTTGTTGCAAAGAGTGCATTTGATCACCCAATTTAGCCAGCTCTTCAGTCCATCTATCTTCCAACTTTTCCTCCATGTTGGAATTCTCCAAACTTCGAGTCTCGCTTCATGATCTAGTAGCTAGTCCTTATGTTTCAAAGTTCCACTCTTACTCTTTACTTCGTCATGAGGCTGAGGTTGGGGTTGGTCAACATAAAATTGGCAGTCTGCATCACCCATGCTTATGCTCAATTTCATATCAAATCCTCAAGCAAATTCTTTGCTTAGATAACCATCTCCCCGAGTTGTTATGCTCCAAAGTCAATCCTGCCAAGATTTGACTTTGCTTTGATACCACTTGTCATGGGCTTTGGGAGCTGCTCGTGCGACACCTGCTATCCTATGTAGAATTTGCCTGTGGTTACCTTACAAAACAAGATACTAGACTACGCCTCTCTTATGCGCCTATGTGGAATTAATCAGATCGGATCCTCCCAAGTTTACAAAAGCTTAAACAATGTGGTGCATGATAGAATGATGCCAAAATAAAAGATACAATAACACAGACCAAGATTTTCTTGGGGTGAAATGCCCAGATTCCTTTATTATATGCAATCCAATATTACAATAACAAGGTTAGGATGTTGTATTCAAAAATACAGATCGGCCCCAAGGTTTGATCTTGCCAAGGCAATCTTGACACAAATCTTATTACAATGAAATGAGCCCCTGGCTTGGCTCGAATACACATAATGGCTACAAAGACTCACCTAGCAGGAGTACCTAGTTTGCTTCTCTACTCTAAGTCTCGTCGCCGAAATCCTTTGCTACTTGAATGCGAATGCATAATGACTTAGGTAAAATGATGCAAAATTGACTATAATCAGCATAAACAGGTAGATATATAACTGAAAATATCTTCAAAAATTTAAATTTGGAATTGAGATACAAATAAAATCTTGTTTCTTTAATCTAGGTGACAATATCAGACTGTGGAGATAGGCACACTAGTCTCGTAGGTGTCTTTGTCAATTAAGGCTTTGAATTCCATGTTAGGATGTCTTGTAGATCATAGATGGAAAACTCTCACTTGACAAAAACTCACCAAGCCCAAAAATAAAAACTCAGGAAAAATTAGGCCAGTTTTTAATTGAAAATACATATTTTTTGCAAAATTCAATTAGAAGATGCATCCAGTGAGTTAATTAATGAGAACACAAATTTATCAAGTAGAGTATAGTTTTATATAAATGCAAAGTGGGTACAAAATCACAATCTTGTGTGGAATGCTGATGTCAAGAAGTAAAATAGTAAATAGCTTCTATATAACTAGAAGGGATTACATCATTGCAGTTAGTTTCTTGGAAGTAAATACATCATAGTAAATAGTTTCTATAAAACTAGAAGAAAATACATCATAGCAAAATAGTCCAATAGTGAGTTTGAGCAAGTTTGGCCTGTTGGAAAGTAATGCTTGTCTTGGGTGTGAGCTACGTTTGTCAGGGCTAACCAAGCGATTTATGAGAAAATGATTTAGAATCATTAAAATCCCTGTTCCAGCTTCAAGTTGACCTCAAATAGCTAAGATAGGTTGTTGGAGATAACATTGTTGAAGGCATGCCGAAATCCTCAAATTTGGCTAAGCCTGGAATTTTTTGAAAACCTGCAAACTCTAGAATTTGAATTTAACTTCTATGAAACTGAAACCTATCTCAAACAAATTCAGTATTTATACAAATATAACTCAAAGCACAACTTATCCTTAAATGTTATATTTGTATATAACTCAAAGCACAACTTATACTCAAATGTTATATTTGTCTAAATCCTCTTCCTAGCTCTAGTAAAAACTAACAGAGATGTAGAAGTAGAGGGTCTAGTCCTAGAAGTCTGTAATGGGCATGATTGTGCATCTTAGCTCAATATGTCTAACTTAGTTTGTGGCTTGTCCTCCATCTTGGATGTATCCTTGCCTCTAGCTTCTCCTAGCACAAGTAGTGACTACTAATTCAACTCAATGTTATCCAGTGTGAAACTAAATCCACTGCCCGCCTCCATAGCCCTCCTCTCCAAATCATTAATGTGTTATTCTTCAAAAACCACCACAAATCCACTTCAAATCTGCCTCAAATCGATAGAAATCTATTTGTAAGTGTTTGGAGTACAAGGGTTTGGAGGACTATTTTCTCCCTCTTAGCAAAATACAAGTGAAGAAATGAGATGAAATTAATTTGGGCTGTTTTTTGCCTTTAAGTACTGATATAAAACACCAGTTTTTACCAAAACTTCAAAGAGTTTTTGGTGCGAGTAAAAGTCTTGAAAACTTGCCAGGCCAGAAAACTTGGCTGGTTTTTGCAACTTGGCCAATACTTTGCCAGTAGTACATCTGTGCTATAGATCACTCTCCAATGTTTAGCCAAAAATTATATGACTATGTGGCTAATCGAATTCATCCTAATGTTTTCGTTTGTTCAAAGTCTAAAACTGTTTTTCAGTTTACTTAGCACGATTTTGTCACTTTCAGTAGCTGGATCAATAGCCTATACATAAAATAAAATGTTATGCTATAGAGGGGCTTGCCTAAGTCAAACCTTGTGTTCATGTTTCCACCTCCACTGCAACTATGATAATGAAATTGAGAGCTTACCCTTGGTAGGGTATAGGCTGAATCTGAATTGAACTGACAGTACCTTAGGATTTTAATAATGGTGGTGGTGCAATGCTCTTTAGGCAAGTCCTTTGTGTGCTAATGCAAAACATAAATAAATCATGACAAAATCTCTGATGATAATATACTTAAAGATGTAGTTGTAGCTTGATGTCCCCTATACCAAAATCTTCTCTTGAATGTAAGGAATTGATTTAGAATGATAGTTTTTGAATTGATGATTTGAGAATGCTTAATGATTTTCTTATGTAGGGTTCTCAAGCACTTTCACATTTAGACAAAATTCCAATGGTCATGTCAAAATATCAGGGTTGGATAACTACTAATGGTGGTGATGCAATGTTCTTTAGGTAAGTCCTCCATGTGGTAAAAACAAAACATAAATAAATCATAACAAAATCACTAACGAAAATATTCTTGAAGATAAGTAGTTGTAGCTTGATACCCCCTATACTCAAATCTTCTCTTGAATGTAAGGAATTGAATTCAAATGATAGCTTTTGAATTGATGATTTGAGAATGGTTAATGATTGCCTTATATAGGGTTCTTAAGCATTTTCATATTTAGGACAACTTCGAATGGTCATATCAAAATATCAGGGTTGGATAACTAATGGAAGGAACTGACATGCAACATATTAGTTTCATCGTTTATGGGTTTTGATTGATTTTTTTCCTAAAAAGTCGTGTCTAGTTTTCTTTGATTTTCCCTTGAAAAATGTTTTTGGGTTTTATTATTTTTTCCTTGAAAATATTCTGTATATTTTTTTATAATTTTTTCTCAAAAACCTACTGTTAGGTTTTACAAATTTTTTCCTCAAAAAATTATTGTTGGGTTTGCTTTGATTTTTCCTCAAACTAGGAAATTTTTTGTGGCTGATCTCAACATCACAATCAAGGGTTTGGCAATTTTCTCCACAAAAAATGTGGTTTCTTGCAGTATGTTTTGGGTCTTACTCATCTAAATTTTTGTTATGCCGATTGTTTAAACAAATTGTGTCTGTTTTTGTCAAACGTTAGAGGGTTTACAATTTTCTCCTCAAAATCATTGTTTTAGTTTCATAAGCCGACCTTGTTGTCTTTGGCTACATGGAGGGTCAATTTTTTTTTCCTGACATCAGGTTGGGAAGATTTTGGTTATATTGATTATTTTTGTATGTTCTGCAGAAATAATCAACAATTCAAAGGTGTAAGGTCAAAAATAGGCTCAAAACGACCCAAAAGGAGGCAAATTGAAGCAAGGGAAATGGTTTGTGAAATTGTAAGGGGTTGAAATTTATGACACTACAATATGATTTCCACATAAGATGTGATATCCCTCTCAAAACTAAGATCTATATAATTAAGATATGAATTAAGTAAAAATAATAATAATAAATGAAATATAAATTATAACATAATATTAGCAATGATATAATTATAACAATATAATCATGTTATTATATCACATGATAATTAAATATTATTCTATAAAACAATAAATTATATTTTTATATAATGATTAATTAATCAAAACATATACATTGCATTAATAGTTTTTTGCTAAATCAAAAGCTGGTTAGGGCCATCACCCATTTTTTATTCATTATTAAACAAGTCTTACATATAGCAGGGTATACAGAACATAGGTATATCAGTCTACGCTCAAACTTCAGTGATAATCCTGAAATCACCAATCCTATATTTCATGTCTGTCAAGTCTCATGCTGACCTGACATAGCAGCCTCTAACTATGCTTCCTATGCTGCCTGTGCTCTGCACTGACACTCTTTCAAACTCCCTGTATGTGGCCTTTTGTAATGGTTGTAATTACTCTCTTTGAGAGTTTGTCTGCCTATGTGTTCCCTTCTCAGTAGATGACTTACTTTGGAATCATCAAGTCCATCAACCAATTGGAATATTGGCATCAACATCGATTGATCTTCCAATTGGGTGCGTTTCTATTTCTTATGGTGCTAATGGTATTCAACGAATCACCACTGCATGCCTTGCCTAGCCTCACTCCTAATGCTGCCCGCATTTCTGCTATATTATTGGTGGTAGTGCAAATATATTCAGCCTATCCATGCTCATCCCTATCCACACACCCAATCCCACTTGGGCCAGGATTACCACTGGAGGCCCCATTGAAGTTGATTTTGAGTCAGTCAGGCTCTGAGGGCAGCCGTGTTCCCTATTGTTCGGATCTTCTCCATTGCCCATGATTTTGGGAATCCAAATACGTTGGAAGGCATTGCATATCTCAATGCCCCACTTGGAGAAGATGTTTTGAATTAAGCTAATGTCCCGACCTACCAAATTCACTACCTCAACAATAGCTATCTCGATCTTTTTGATGAGGTTGTCCCTGTCCATGGCCTGGTTTTTGAAGACCCTCCTTTTCATCTCTTTGCATAGTTCCCACACAATCATGGATGAGATAGTTTGCCAGGTACCTCCGAAAAGATTTTTCTTAAACATGGTTGGGCGGCTTTTAAACCAATTAGACAAGATTTGGGGCATTGGGTATTGAAAATTTAGCTTGGATCAAAAGAAGTTCCAGCAACTTGTTGCATAGGGGCATGACAGTAAGAGGTGATGTGCATCGTCTGCCTAAGATTTACATAAGGGACATTAGCAGAGCCCATCTATCCCAAATCTAGTCGAGGTGTCTTGTGTCAAGATGCAGTTTTGGATGGCCAGCCAGGAAAAAATTCCAGCCTTTGGGAGACGATATTTTCCCCATAAAAGGTCCGTAGGCCATTCCTTGTCCCCCTTCACCACTTCAATGATTTAATATCCTATTTTCACTTTGTATTCGCCATCTAGGGAAGCACACCATCTATTCTTATCTTCACTTTTGGAAGCCATCCAAATTTTGTCTTTTAGGATGTTGGCGAGCCTTTGTCTACTCATCAGGGGCGTTTGTTGTCAGTAGATATTGTGTAGCCGACAGGTTGATGTTGTCGGTAAATATTGTGTAGCCGATGGGTAGATTAGCATTGTCACGTAGCCGACGGACCCCTTTGGGAAGGTTCGGCGGGAAGTATATGTACCCCATCCGAGATTATTGTAATCATCATCATAAGCGTAATGTAATGTCTTTGGCATATGCGAATAATAAAAGGAGTACTGCTGTTACCTGTTTCTGTTTATTGTCTGTATGCATTAATCTATTTACCCTATATGGTAAACAACGTTCAAATCTCTTAACTGTCTCTAGCTCCATTTTCTAACGCCTTGTTCCTCCATGAACCTGTCGTAGTTACCAACTTCTTTACCCCATATGAGTTTGGTTTCCTCACTAATTTCTTCCATTTGGGTCATGGTGCACATGGCTTTGTTCCCATCCCTTCAGTCTTCCTAGAAAGCCACCTTATCGCCATCCTTAACTTCCCAAGATATATGTTTAGTAATAATCTCTCTGCAATCTAGAATGAAGTTCCATATTGCAGCTCCTCTAGGAGGTTCCCTTCTTGTGAGGATCCTGATTGGGTCATCTGAGTCGAGATATTTCATTTGTAAAATTTGGACCCACTTCTGATTGCTTTTAGTATACATATACCATACCAGCTTTGCACCCATTGCCTTGTTTATTATTTGTAGCTGTCTAATTCTTGCCCCTTTAGCCCCATGTGGTTTGCAAAAATTATCCCAGGCAATAAGAGGAAGCTTTTGAGATTCGCCCGTACCACTCCAAAAGAATCTTTTCATCAGATCGATTAGGCTTTCTTCGATAGCTGTGGGAATTTTGAGGCACGACATCGAGTAGACTGGGATGGCTGAAAGTACTGCTTTAGGCATCATGACCCTGTCAGCTGAAGAGAGCCCTTTGCACTTCCAGTTGTCTAATCGTTTCCTGCAACTATTGACCAGATCCTCCCAGTAGCGAGCCTTAGTAGCACCTGCGAATAGAGGGATTCTTAAGATACTGCCTGGAAAGTTTGCAGTTCTTAAGCTCAATATAAGCAATATCCGCTTGTAGCAAAGTTTAATTAAGAAATTTAAGATAAATTATGCAAGGTCCTGCACAAATGGTATCAGAGCATGTTCCTGCCAGCCTAGAGGGACACACCATAAGATCAGCGATTGGAATACATTGAGAAGCCATGAGGGAAAAAGCACAATCGGCTCGTATAAACTAATTGATATTATATAAAAATACATTCAGAAAACAAATGGGACATGCACATTGTGTATACAATCATAAAACTTGGCAAGGAAATACGAACATCCAGTCTTAGGCAGAAGATGAGAAGACGATCCAATTACTGAAGGAATATATCTGAACAAACGTCTAAGATGCCAGGTTCAAATCAAAGGCATACAAATTGAGCTATACAATCAGCAAACACGCTACATAGAACAAATATCATATGCAGTCATAAACTCAACAGAAGACGTTGAATAAATACACAGTCAATCAATCATGATGGGAAAAATAATATATGGTAAAAAATATAAGCCCTATCTGACATATACTAAGGATTAGACAAGGGATCAACAGGGAAGATTGTAAGGAAGATGAAACTGCAAGGATAGAGATAATACTCCTTAGAGGAATCAATATCATGTCTTTAAATCGAAGCCTTGAGAGATACAATCATTTTATCCATAGAATGAGCATCGAGAAATATTGATCAGTGACATCAGCCATTGTAGCATCAAGGAGTACGATAATAATATTAATCACATATTCGCGAGGAGATTAACATGCTTGCTATATGCTTGCCATTCACTCAAGCTATGAAGGACCCCACATATATTAAAAATGCCTCTCCCTCGAGCAAGTGCATAGAGGAGAACAAATTAAGATAATTAACGGGATACAATGTATTCTCAACGGGAGGGTATCAGATAGGCAGTGAATGGATAGGGGGGAATGCGCAGAAAATAACATAAATGAATGATGAGAAACCAATTTGGAATGATATATTTTGTCTGCCACTGAATGTGGAAGGAGATTCAAGAATAATAAAATCTGAAGTATGTCAATATGAGGCAGCAACCCACATTAAAAGGTATGTTTTTGAAAAAGGGAAAAATAATAATTACATATAGCAGTCTAAAAAAATACAGACACATTAAGGATAGAAGCCATTGAAGAATTAAGGACAAATACCAGAAAGACTAAATGTCACTATAATACAATTGGAAGCAAAAATACCTGGCATTAGAAATGAATATGAGTGCAATTAATATTTGGCATGAAAGTATTAAACAAATGATTAACACTGACCATTATATCGACAAAGAAGTCAATTAAAAAGTCAAAGTATTATTCTAAGTGAACTTGCAGGGGTATTAAATGATCTTTAGCAACCAATAGTTGTGTGGACCAAATACACCTGTTTGGGGGAGTAGAATTTAATACAATTGAAGGTCACTGAATATCTTAAATTGTTTTGGATGGCTAATTACTGGGAGGGCAGATTGAACACTGCTGGAAGAGAGTGTACCCAAGAATACACACATTCAATTTGGAAATCGCAGATGTAGAAATGAAGAAAAAGGAAATAACATCAGAACTAGCGGATACAGATCATGATTTGCAACAACAAAGTCATTAAGCGTATACTAGCATCAAGATGGCCACAATATTTGTGAATTCTAAATAATAAACTGCTACCACAAACAAGCAGTATAAACATTAGAAATATAAACAATTATTTAGAGACATTAATAAAACAAAACAAACTCAGATTTATTACTATTTAGTATTGGCAGAAGGAATACAGACAATAAAAGAATATGGGTTATAAATATAAGTGTTACTCTCCACAAGGAAGAGATATTCTCTAAATAAATCAACGGTTATGCCAAGTGCGGTCATAAATAAGGCTATAACATAGCTAATGGAGGTAATACAAAATATTATATCTGTTAGAAATTGGAAATACTGAGGGTGGCAGGTTGGGGGGGGATGAATCAGTGTTCCACAAAATTTTGTCCAACTATGGATATCATTAACAATCTTTAAACTTGCATAGGTAATCAAACTGAAAAGTGAACATAAGCAGAGCACAATGGAACTCATAGCACCATTGTTTGTTAACTAGGTAAACCTTGGTCAAGGGAAAACCTCGGCGGGATGGTACCCACAAAATGATCCACTAATCAAAAATATCTTGTGAAAGATATTGACCTTGTTAGGAGTCTATTACATCCATATAGTGTATCCATCCTTGTTATAAGCCGTAACTCCGTTAGGAGTTTTGTTACAATACAAATTACAAGCTAAACCCACTGCCCAAACATGCATATACAACTGTACAAGCTATCTATAGAGATAGGTACAAGAACCTTTGAATGCTGTTGATATCTTCAATATCTTATTAGTTTTGTAGTTTCTCTTTACAAAAACAATCATACTACTGCTTTTCTTTTCTCAGTGCATCAAATTTGCATCTATACAAGGCATACGAAGTGCGCATATAAACATTATATCATTACAATACAATACCATACTTTGCTAAACAAAAGATAAGTCCTTTATAGCAAAATCTTTAGTCCAGTTGGCTTTGTGCTGCCTTGCACGTTACCAAATCTTCAAATTAGGCTAATACCATGTGTGGGTTAACTTCAAGGATGTCATCCCAACGTTGTCAAGTAATTATTTTGGCAAGCCAAAATAATTTCTTAAAGAAAATACTAATACTCTATTGTTTACCCTATTTTGTCTTGTCAAACCTATCTCTGGTAAACTAACCATAGCTCACCCAAAACTCAACATTACTTTCCATAGCCTTGAATGTGTGTACTATGGTGTCTATACTACCCAAAGTAACGAGAATTGGAATCGGATCGGAATAAACAATGCCGAATCGAATTGTGACTTGGCCATGAATTGCCCATGAATCGACAAATTTAAAAAACCCTTTAAATTTAGAGATCTTAACAATTTAAAACTTATTTCATGCACTTTTTATTGAATATAACTTAAACACACTATAACATCATCAAATAGAAGTTAAAACTTAACATACATAAACATGGAACATAAATGATAAATCCATCACATACGTAACTATGTTACATGTAAAATGTCAATTGTAGGCTAGTTGAAGTAACTATAAATCATATAATCATAATGATTCAAATCATAGAATGTATGTAAGAATCTAAGATGAAGATCCATGAAACGTATGTCTATCGGTATCAATATTTGTAAACAAAATGAAAAAACAAGGCTCCAGCTCAAGCCTCATCATCATCCTCAAGCTCGGTCGCAGCCTCAGCCTCAACCTCTGAGTATCCAGTCCGCCTACTAGAAAGGCATCCAAGGTAGGTCCTAGAGGACTGCTGAGCCATATCCCCCACATGTAAGATGGGCTCACAAACAACATCACTACGGCCTGTCTCTGTGCGTGCGCGTGTGCATCTACCAATGCTTGAACGTGCTCTAGCTACCTCCTTTGCCATGGCCACAACCTCAGCCTCAATATCCATCTGGTCAACCCACTCACGGTCTTTTTCAGTGAATACTGGATCCATAGCCTCAGTGAGCCACTCTGATTCTAGATCAGTCTCCTCTAGAATGATCGGAGAGGAAATCAGCGCCCATAATCTGTCTGATCCTAAGACGAAGGTTGTAATGAATAAAGACAAGATCATTCAACCTCTGCACAGTCAACCTATTTCTCCTCTTCGAGTGGATGTGCTTGAACATGGACCAACTGCGCTCACATTCAGAAGCGCTGCTTGGCTGACTCAGCATATGAATAACAATTTTTTGAAGTTTTGGGGTTGTGGGCCCAAACATTTGCCACCATCTATCTGAAATAAGGGAAAACAAAAACAATTAGTCTCATTTACAACTTTAAAATTACATAACCAACAATTAAAATTTAAAATGCACAACTTATAAGTCATAAACTTTAGATTCACGAATATATTATTTAATTTTTACCTGGCTATATTGTTGTCCGAGCATCTATGGCCATCCTGCCAGAGAAAAGTGGCCCTTCTTTATTATTGAACTTGTTGAGCTCAATGATTACAACTGTGCTATCCTCATTACTACTCAACCTCTGGATCACTGTATATAAGTCGGTGAGAACCTCCTCATCCACCTTTAAGTCAGGTCGGAAACGAAATGTCAGATTCAAAAAGTAAGCTGCTGCATGTATGGGTCGGTGGAGTTGATTTTGCCATGTCCTATCAATTATATCCCAAATAGGGGCATACTTCTCCTGCACTCTTGCATTTTGGGCTCTAATGGTCTCCTTGGCCCTATCCATGGCCTTATATATGTAGCCCATAGAGGGCTTCTCCCCATCAACAGTTTGGAGAGATACAAGGGGCTCAGTGACCTACATATAAAGTAAAATGAAAATTTGAGTCAAAACTTAAATATAAAATAATATAACTTAAAGTAAAACTAAATCATTAAACAATTAAATATTAAATACTAAATAGTAAACTGTAAAATACTAAATGTTAAATTGTAATAAATTTACTTTAAGGATTTCTTTAGCAAGTTTCCAAAAACCATCATCATTAAATATGCAACTCACCACATCTACCCCTGCAGTGGTCGTAGCATAAGAAGATGAAATCGACTCCCGCCCAATAAACATGCTCCTCAAATCGTCCCTTGATGTCATCAAGGACTGCAGTGTGATGAAATTCGAGGCAAACCTCATGATGCATGGACGAGCTAACTCCTTGCCTCATGTGTACTTCCTCATTGTGCTAAGGACAATTGAATGATTATAAATAAACTTGCATATATTTTTTGCCCTTTTCACACATGATTTGACCCACTCAAGTTTGCCAATTTCCTCCAACATGAGATCATTGTAGTGTGCCACACCAAGGTACCAAAATATGGTGGGGTGCCTCTCTATCAAAAGTTTACCTACAACAATTTTAAGTTAATTAGAAATTCAAACATGTTAGAACTTAGGAAACTTAGAATTAGAAAAAGTTCAAAATTCAAATAAATTTATTTTCAAAACTTGAAAAGTTAAAAGTTTACTTGCAGCAACATAACTTGCTGCATTATCCGTCACCACCTGCACCACATGTTGTTCCCCCACCTCTGCTATGACTTCCTCAATAACGTCACATAAGTATGTGGCATTTTTTTATATGAGCGGAAGCATCAATGGGTTTGAGGAACATGGTATATCTTACAAAACAATGAATTATAATGGATCATCAACAAATTAGCAATCAACAAATCAAAATTTGAAATATTCAATCACGATTCACGATTATGTATGTAGGAAAGTAGAATGATCAATCACCTCCACATATAGAAGAAAATTAAGGAGTGTTCTATTCCTCCTATCTGTCCAACCATCAATCATGATAGTGCAACCCTTTTTGATCCACTCCTTTTGGTGCTCCTCAAGCTCAACCTTCATATCCTCTACCATTTCATCCAAGAGGTATCCACTCAACTCAGCCTTAGTTGGGGCTTTAAACCTCCGACCACAAATAGCAACTGCATGGATCATGTTTTGCCAATAAGGAGCCCTATCACAAATAGATTATGATTAGAAATTTAGATGTCAAATCATTATGTAAGCTTGTAAAACGAATCTATGATTAATCAATCAATCATGAAACAAGCAGATATAATTAAAGTATTACTTTTAAGTTTAACCTTAAAGAAAACAAAGAAAAAAGAATCAATTACCTGACTGCAACAAATGGAATGTTGCAAAAGTACCAAAATTTACAAATCTCTTTTTTGGCAGCATCATCAATCTTCTCGTTCAAACCCATGCCCTCAAGCGTGGGTTGTGAGCTAGGAGTAGTGCGGGGCACAAAGTAACTATCCATTTTGTTTCTCTGCACTGTAGGCTGCAATAGGCTGGAGTTGGACTCAATCTTAGTATAAAACTGACTAGCACTAGCATTCACATGAGCACTAGAACTAGGACGAAAATGAGGCTTGGAAGAACCCTCTCCAACACAACCTACAGATGCGGAAGCTGATGCAGATACGGATGCAGCTATGGGAGCATGGGAGCCAATAGCCCTTAACCCTTCAAGTTGCATTTTCTTATTCAATTTCTCTTGTTCATATTTTTCTAATGCCACTAAACAAGTGCATTTTGTCTCAGCAGTTTGTTGAGTGCAAATTGTAATATCATGTCCATGTATAGCAGCAATGTGGTATTTGAATCTATAAATACCACCAAAATTTATTTCTTTGCAAAACATACATTTCGTTTGAAATTTGTTTCTTCCAATAAACTCTTCGGTATATTTCCAATATTTATCTTTTTTACCCATTGCGTAAAATGAAAGCAAAGGGCTGCTGCAATAAGAAAAATTCAAGTAAAATATCAAAGTTTGAAACTAATAAACAAAAGCTACAAAACAACAAACCGTAGTTTGCAAATTAAGTAAAACTAAAAAACATTCAAGATTTGCAAATGAAAACTAAAAAAAAAAAAAAAAATGCATAATACACTTACATGCAAAAAGATATCAGCACTTACCTCTTGCAAATGAGTTGATGAGTGTTGTTATTGACTCCTTAATGCTCCCAATGCAATTTATGGCCTCCCCAGATGGACTTCTGATTTCTTTGGTGCTCTTTCTTCTTGCTGGTTGGAAACTTGTGGTTTTTTTTTCTCTTCTTCTCTCTCACTTTTCCTCTCTTCTACTCATGCTTGACAATTAGAACGCACTTTAGGGTTAAAACAAAGAGGAAAGGCCAAAAAAAAACCAAAAAAACATGTGTTTTATTATAAAAACAAGTCAACTTTATGCCCTGCCGTGCGATCGATCCATGGAGTCGATTCATGGGAAAAAATTGGCGATTCTAATTCATGGCCCATGAAAAATTGCCTAAGTTGAATCGAATCGCCAAAACAGCGATTCAGGCGATTTCTTTGAGATTGCTGGAACTATGGTACTACCTTCCTCTAAGGCCACATAACTTCATGTGCTTCCACTGAAGCTTGCCAAACAAAACTCTCTAATTGTTCCTATATGCTTTGCATTATACTTTAGTCAATTTTCTTCGTATATCAACATCAAACTTATCCTTAAGTTATGCCATCTCAAAATGAGTGATATGTTGCCATAAATGACAACCATATCAACTATCCTTAGCCAAATTGTCAGTAGTATACCCCTTTAGCATTGATGGCAACATATGGAAAATTTGGTTAAGTATGCATAAGTCTTCAAAATTACAAGAACTCTCAAAATTGTGTAGTCTTCACAGTTTGCAACAGTGTGGCCAAAACAAAATTCAAAATTGTGGATCAAAACTATACCATCTCTTATAGCTAAACTCCCCGTTACAATATGTTCATTATGCATATGTACAGTATAATACTTCAATTTTTTGTCCCATCACTCCCCCTTTGACCTTAATGACAAAGGTGAGTTAGGAATTATGTACAAGTCAATCTTTGGTGCCTTCTTCAAGCCTAGTGTGTGCTCATACAGTCAGGAAATTCCTCTTTAGGTTTCAAATTCTGTGTCTTGAGAATTTCTAACATCTACTTCAGCAATGCTTATCACTCCACATAAGTCATAGACAAGTACCTTTGGTGCATTCAGGTTTGGATAGAGATCAATGACCCCAAGTCATTGAGTTTGATTTCTAAGCAACTTGTTTCATATCGACATTCTCATAGATTGGAATAATGACCAAGATAGCATGATTTTTTCAATTCACATATAGTGTATTACTAATTTACCTATAAGGGTAGTCTAAGGAGAGAGAACAAAGGTTCATTTAGGGGAGGCTAGTGTAAATCCAGCCAATTGGTAGTCCTCAAGATGGGGTAGGGATCAACAACCCTGAGTGCCTTGTGGGCAAGTCCCAAGAAAGGCTTAAGGGCATAGATCAATAAACTTTGAGGGAAACCATTGAGTTTGGTGCCTAGTAATTTTTTTACATCCTAAGTGTTTTTTCGACTTAGAATAATAATAAGATCAAAACAAAACAAACATCTTGCTAAGTAGGCTGCCTTATGTGGATGTTTAAGAACTTGGTCGCCAAGGCCAAGGGGGGTCAAAGTTTTGCTCTTGGGCCTAGTATGGAATTGGCTTGGAGTAATTTATCATGACTCACATTTTCTTGAAACTAATATATACACATATGTACTAATGATCACTCGTAGTTGCAAATTTTGTAAATCTTTTTCTTGACACTAGCTCATTGCAAATTGTAAAGCATTGATCAAGAATGCATGCATTATGTGTTTGCATCATGTCTACTTTGTGTCCTCATGCATTAATGTGTCTACTTTGTGTTTTCATGCACTTACTTGTTTAGTATGCTTTGGGTTTTCATGCATTAAAATATATATCCCATGAATCCCTTATATTTTCTTGCATCCAATTATATGCTTTGTACGTGGGCTCTACAAGAAAAATAATGTATAAATCTTCTTTTTTCTTGAGGACAAGTAAAATATGAGGGGAGGATTATGATATCCCTCTCAAAAATAAGATCTATATAAAAAAAACTAAAAATAAGATTTATATAATAAAATATTAATTAACTAAAAATAATAATAATAAATAAAATAATAAAATAATATTAACAATGGTATAATTATAACATTATACTGATGTTATAATATCACATGATAATTAAGGCAAGAGCCTACAACACATTGGTAAATTGTGAGCCTCTTATCAGGGATTTCTTGGGTTCGATTTTACTCAAGCTTAATAATAATACTTAATCACAACACATAATAATAATCAATCTTGGCTTCTGCCTCTTACCAATAAAAAAAAATTAAATATTATTTTATAAAATAATAACATATAATTTTATATAATGATTAATTAATTAAAATATATAAATTGCATTAATATTAATAATGTTAATATTAATAATAATATTATAAAAAAATTAATAATAATAATATTAATATTCAATAATAATATTAATAATATCAGGCAAGAGCCTACAATGCATCGGTAAATTACAAGCTTCTCATCAGGGAGATCTTGGGTTCGAATCTACTCGCTATTAACACAATAATAATTAATCTTAACAATAATAAAAAATAATCAAGGCTTTGGCCAATGAACTATAAAAAAATAAATTAATAATATCATATCAATAATAATATTAATAGTAATAATAATATTATTAATAATAACGTAATAGTATTATTAATAAATAATAACATAATAAATAAATCAAATGAAAGAACACTCCTTTTCTAATTACAAAGTATATAGAGGAATACTAAAATTGAGAAATAGAGAGGGGGAATGGAAAATAAGATATATGGCATTAGTCTGCAAAGTTCAATTGAGAAATTTAAGATAAATTATGTGAAGTCCCAATAAGGGACATTACATAAGATGTGGTTGTTGGCTGTGTTGTCATTTATGTCAACTCGATATCTAATATTATGTATTGTTACCAAGAAGATAAATGGAGTGTGTGGGGACGTCATCAATGTGATTTATGATGCACGTTTGTGTTGAACACACTTTGAGTCCACTTGTACCAATGACCAAAGATTGAGAAAGTTCGAAGAATCACCTAATGAGTATCATTGTCATGGTGTCTAAGTTCATAACTTTGATTGGAGCTTGAGGAAATTCATCAAAGTATTGATTCCTTGTGCCTATATATTGATATTTTTACTTTGCATTCGTCCGCTTTGCATGATATGACTGTTTGATTTTGGAGTCAAGATAAAGATTACATTAGACACCATTCTACCAAGTTTTAGGATTCAATCACTTGTACAAACAAGTTGTAAGTATTTGAACTCCGATTTTTAGTCTGTCAGAATACATCTTAGTCAGCTTGCTAGAATGTTCCGCATTCTACTACGATGATGGATATGGCTTGTTGGTAAACAGATTTGTCACTTGAAAATATACGATTTGGCCCAATGGAGTAGGTGGCAAATCGATGTCTCCAACAGTTGGATAGGCCTTTGATATTCGGCCTTCCTCTGCGTTTAGAGGGGCAGCTCCCTTGTAAGATAAAATATGTGATTTTTCAATAAAGATAAGTAGAACTTAGAAAATAGAAAGGAAAACCATTGATAGCGAATGCACCACACGCCTTCAACGTTTTCATAAAAATGATGTAAACTATTAATGAGAGCAATCAAGGACTACGCTTGAGAACTTTCACCAACACAATGCTAATTCAATTATTCATGAATACTCACACCGTACCATGAAAATACTCATAAATGAATCAACACCTCAACAATTCAGATTCCTTCCAAAGAGAACGCCAAATGTGCTTCCTTTATTTCTTTGCACCAAGAAAGTAAGAAATAACTGATTACAAAAACAACAATTGTACACACTTTCCAAAAATTGCTTTGTTATCAGAGCATAAGTGTTCCCTCTCTCCAAATCCAAAAAGTCCCTTATTACATTGAGATTTAGGAATTTATAGCTATTCTAGCATAACCAACTTTTTGGGTTTGTAACTACTCAAAAATTTATTTGTAAACTGACTCTAACTCTAACTCATATCAATAAAAACTCTAAATTCTAACTGCAGTTACAATAAGTGACTTAAGTCACTTTCACATGACAAGTAACACGATTACTGTAGATTTTGTGCAGAAAATAGAAGAGTTGATTTATGATAGGTTGCGCACTGCATCCCTCAATACAAAGATTGTAGATTCTCCAATAATCAACCTCTTTAGAAATGTCCTTTTTAATTGTATCATTATCGTTATCCATTTTAATAGCAGATTGCATAACCTTTTCATGAGGATCCTTTGGTCAACTTGGGTAACCTTCTCATAGTCTCCAATACAATTCCCCATTCTTGCCCAAACAGATCCATGTTCCCTATGTAGAAAATGTCTCATGAGTGAATATGTAACCACTTGTAAAAGAGGTACCCTGCTAATGTTAATTATAATGGCTTCAAGAAATGCCAACTGGTTTGATCAATTTCTCTGCAAATGCTCTTCCAACCATGTACCAATCCAATAAGCTATATGTCCTTTCCAAATCAGAAAATTTTGTTGAGTAGCTGTTTGAAAGGTCAACTGAGGAGTGTGCAATGTTAAGCCATGAACACATTCCTTCTTCAAACTCCTCAAAGTCAAGTTTACCATCTCTTGAGGTATCAAACTCAAATGATATTTTGTCAACGACATCTTTAGCTGTAGTACTACGTTGATGTAATTCAAGACCAATAACTAGCCCATGTAGTTCAGCTTCAGACAAATGTTTATCACCATCTTAATCCAGGTTATCGAATATCCGTTTAGTAATAGTGACATCAAGTTGTCCATTTTCTCGAAGGAGACTTTCCAATCCTTTTTTATGTACATGATGCAGGACAGATGATACAATGTGTTTATGCTTTGCATATTCTAATTGTCTATCTTGAATCCAAGGTTGTATGACCTAACTCAAAAAGGCCGAATCTTTTTGTATCTTGAGAGTCAACTGCAATAGAATTTCTGGAGAAATCACATTTTCTAACAACCAGGCAGGAGCTCCACAAAACTGTCAGTAACATCACAGTTGATCCTGCAAGTAATCCCATTCCAATCAAAACTTGTGTTTCAGCAATTTCTATACTTCTAGATAGACCAGATACGTATTACTTGCATATGCCATGTTGTGGCTGGAGGAATGATGATAATTTTCCATACAAGTCATACACCTTGTCTAATGGTCGTATCTACCACCGAGATGAATGTTGTAGGTTAGAGAACAAGGAGAAGCTGGTCAAACTGATTACGTACCCCATCACTCATGCAATCTTTGGTCACACAAACAGTTTACACACCCCTCCTTCATTTCCTGTAATCATTGTATTCCATGAGACAACGTCTCTATGAGGCACTTTGTCAAACAGAGCGCACGAGTTATATCTAGGCTACCACATTTCTGGTAGGCATTTCGTCATACAGTTTACATGCAAGTTTTGGATCTACATACTTTCCACCAAGTAGCCCGCACATTGCCTATGATTTTAATTTTGAATGGACATCTATCAAGAATATTTCAAGCAATTTAAAGATTTTAAAGCTTTCTTAGCAAACATATTATGCAAAGGTTGCAATCATTGCATTCTATGGGTTGTCGTTGCTTTGAGGAATTTAATCAAATAGTTCGCATTTGCAGTCTGCACATTCACATTGTTTGTATGTAACCTCGGTGATCTCTTTCCCCAATCTATGAAGCTCCTCTAGTGAAGAAATGGCTGTACTTTCGCACAGATTAATAATATCTTGTCGTAGAAACCATTTCACTAATATCAATGTTGAATTAAGCCGCGTGCCTAAATGGTGCATGAATAATGATGACCCCTCTGATTATATGACCTGGCCTTCAAACAATTCGCATGCTTGGTTTGTGCTTTTGAGGTCACAGATCTTCATTGATGGCTTTTGTAAACTAAAAACACATCAAATGGAAGATGATAGAATAGTGGAACCCGTGGCGAAGCTGTATGAGTTGCGTCTGTTGTAATGCTCTTTGTGTGACCATCCCACGCTCCCCTGTCCAGCTGAGAACCAAAGTGCAGAAAATTACCTTTCACATATGAATACTATGGTGGAACCTATTGAGAAGGATGAGTATGCCGAAGCTTTGCATTCTCAAGCCGCTTACTTTGTTTTCAATGGTGCCTATGATAATAAATTTTTTTCTGAGAGTGGCTGAGCAATGTATTTCTAAGATAGTATATCAAATAGTATGACACTTTTTGAAATCACAGTTCATGTTCCTTTAACTTGGTCTTGCTTTTCTTGCTGTTACATTTAAACTCATCTTGGTTGACCTGTGAACTTTATTTCTAGCCGGTAGTTGCCTTGAAGTTGAAGTTTGGGTTGGGAGGTTCGGGTTAGAATTAGGTTAAAAAGTTGGAGTACGGGGAGAGACAGTATGGCTAGTACGTGGAGAGAGAAAATTTGAATGAGAAAACCCAAACCCAAACCTGTACTTCTCTCTACTAGTTTTGGTACGTGGAGAGAGAAAATGTTGAAGAGAGAGAGAGTGAAACTCAAACCCAAACCCCAAACCCATACTTCTCTCTAAAAGTTTGAGTACGTGGAGAGAGAAAATGTGAATGAGGGGAATAAAACTCAAACTCAAACCCCGAACCTCTCTCTAAAAGTTTGAGTATGTGGGGAGAGAAAAGTACGGGGAGAGAGAGAAAGTTTGGTTTTACTTGAGGACTAATCTCTCTCTTTCTGATTAATTAATATAATTAAACCTCCCTATAAAAAGTTTGGGTAACATGGCTTTAATGTTTTGAGAAGATGTTAAGACAACAAATTGGAATACCAAGATATGTTTCAAGATTGTTGGTGTTGATATATGTTGAATTGATGTAGTGTGTTAATATTCCTTTGCACTAGCACTTGATGTTTGGTTTCTTTAGGAGACATTGAGGAAAGTTTGTAGATGGTTTCCAGTGCTATCTCTTTAGTTTAGATAATGTTTTGGGTATTTTTCCAATGTTATGAAGGTTAATCTTTAGCAATAACATTGTTTCTAACTCAACTAGTTGTGATCCATTCAATTAAGATTGATTTGACCCATTGTAGTGGCTTGAAGGCACTGTTATGATATGTTTAATGATTAGTTAAGAACTAGGTTAATTTGCAACCTAATTTGGTGACTGAAGCATATGTTTGGGGGTCGAGCCACTCTGAGTCACGGTGCTTCAAAATTCATTTTGCCAGGTCCTATTTGGGCCTACCTAATTGATGTTCTGTGCCATGGAGCAGGATATATAAGAAAGGACAATTCATTTGTGTAAGTGTTGGATATTAGAGAATTATTGTGATACAAAAAACAAGGCAATAAGAAATAAAAAAACTATGAAGTGTGAGAAATCAATGTAGCAAGTTCATTCTGCTTCAAAGAGAACTACATCAGCTACATATGTTGGATGCTCTTCTACAATAGTTCATTCCAAGCTGTTATTATGCAATCTCTTTGTATCTTGTCCTGAAGAAGTGCTCTCAAGGTTTGCAAGTCCATTCAATGTTGCCCTAGGGAAGTGCACTTTTAGCCTGCAAGTATAGGGAGTAGCGTGCTTCCTTGGCAGTGAACGCAAAAAGTACTTTGTAATAATTGTGTTTCATCTATTTTAATAAGTGTTTACGTTGGATTTAGGTCCTATTGTTCTTGTTGAAGATTTGGAAGATATTTAATGGCTAGGAGAGTGTAGCATGGAGTTCATAGGTTTGTGATGCCCTTTCCTTGATCCCAATAAAATTCACACCTAACACGCTTGTATTGATATGTCTGTAGAAGCTTATGATGCTAGTCATGGTTCAATACAAGAAGGATTTAATTTAGAAAATATGCAGTAGACATGCCTATGTCTTTCTCGCATTCCAAATGAAGAGGAAAATGATTGCAAAGTCATTGTCCTTGGTTGTGGGTGTTGCTGGCAATGAAGAGATTTCTATAAACAGCAATCAAATGGATGTAGCATGTGATATAAACACATCAAGTACTTGTGTTCATTGTAGATAGAGGAAATGCTAGTGCATTCTATGGCACCAATATTAGGGAGAATGATAGTGGGTTCACCTATCTTTAGTTGGGTAAGTTTTCTCTGAGTGAATCTTGTAGTGAGGATATAAATTGCAACTTCTAGTTTGAAAATGAATATAATGACCTTGCCAATTTTTATAGTAGCATGGACAAGGAAGACAGTGTGTATAATTGAATAATTGGTTGGACTACTTTTAAAAAGGGTTTTGCCTAACTAGTCCGCTATTCAGCCTTCTTTATACCTTATCACTTAAGTTTACTTAGTTTTGACACAGGAATCTTTCTAGAAATCTCTAGGCCACATGTGATCTTATCTTAGTTTACCACTTTATGTCACAACATAAGATTAAGACACTTTCATAATCTATCATAGTGTATCTCACTTCGCCCTACATAACCAAGGTGTTCCCTTTGTAATCTCATTCATTCACTTCTCTTTAATAAGAACACAGTTTATTCTTGTCATATTGATCCTCTCATTTTATTGTGGTTTTCATTAAGCCTCTAAATCTGGGGTGGCTATCTTTGTAGCCAAATCTGACATCGCATTAGAGAAAGTTGGGAGCCTTTCAAGCTGGCTTTGTTTAGCCTTTTTGAGAGAACTTGAGTGCAGATCTTGAAGACTTGAGTATGATTTTCTCTTGCATCAAATGACGACTTAGGAAGTTGAGAAAACTTAATAGAAATACCAAATATTGGGGAGGTTCGCTTTGAAGCTTTGTATTGCAGGTCAAAGTTGGAGCTTGCTAGTGCAAATCTGAGCTTTTCATTGCATTCAAAGGGATAAAAAAAGTTAGTTTTCCCTTTTATTGAATTGAAATTGAACAATTAAGGCTAGATATGAGGGTTTGAAGTTGGGAGGTGGTTGCCAGATTTGAAAGGTAGCTGCAATCTTGGAGCATTTTGGGACAAATGTGACCATGCCATTGTGAAAAAGAGGACGGCTTAAACATCACACACTAAGCTTCATTCCAAGACTAAAAGTGTTAAATAGTCAAAGTTGACTTATTGTTTCCAAGCTTAATTTTCTCCTTAGTGTGTGATGTTTAAGGATGACTGTGTCCAAGAGGCACAAGAACCCTAAGATCATTTTTTTTTAATTTGTCAAAATGTGAGCACTTGCCCAAGGCCTCAAAAATCTTCCTCTTCCACAGATGTACAATCAATAGAAGCAGAAATTGTTTAGGGAATAAATTGGCACACCAAAGGATTAGGATTTTTGGAAAAAATCAGCAAAAGATCGGGAAAAATCAGATTTATTAGAAAAGATAGTTGGTGTTCGGATAAAATCTAGATAGGAATAAAGTAGGAAAAATCCAAAATTGCGAGAGTTCAGGATCTAAGATATAGAATTATTTTAGAAAAATATGGACAAAATAAATGCAACAAATAATTATATTAAGAAAATCGTAGGTAGAGATATAGTCAGGGATGATAGAGGAATTAGTAACAAAATTATGAAAGAATTAGAAAAATAATATTCAGATGAAGAAGATGAATCTATTGATGCAAAGTGTGCAAAATGCTAGTAAATATTTAGACAACCTTGGTATTGTAGAAATTTTGCAAGGCTTAGAATATCCAAAATGTGGCAAACAAAGCAAAAAAAGAGGAAGAAAATCATTAGCTGAACATAGAGCAGCTACAGGTCTAGTCGGTAATAAATAAAAAGATTAACAATTTTCTAAATGCAGGGAAGGGAAAATTTCTTCCCGCGGAGCCATGAATCTAACAACATGGAATGTTAGGGGTCTAACAAACAATGGTTACTTAAGCACAATTTAACATTACTTGAATCAGATATAAGTATTAATACAAGAATCAAAACTTCACAAAGAAGGAGAAAAATTTAGAAGAAAGCTAGGTGTTTGAAAAATGGAACTAGTTGATTTAGTAGGTGATTGGTATTATATGGGATCCAAGGAGGGTAGATTTCACTCCACGTGTATCTAATAATAATTGGATGGGGCCAAGAGTAAAAAGCTTCAAAAGCGAAATCCAATTCCTACTTATTAATGTGTATGGGCCAACACCAACAACGAATAAGAAAGAAATATAGAATGAGATTGGTAATTATCTAGAGTTAAATCCACAAGAAAATATTTTCATTGGGGGAGATTTTAATGCAATTCTAGATTCAGGGGAAAACGCAAGTGGATCCACGATTATTAACCAGGTTATGTTAGAATTCGAAGCATGGTTTGTAAAAGATAACCTTATTGACATTCCGACATCTAATGAAGTCTTCACATGGAATAGTAGACGAGCTGGCTTCTCTAATATAGCATAAAGATTGGACAGATTTATATTTAAAGGAAATTTAATAACTTTTAATCATCCTTTCAATACAGTCATTCTCCATAATGCAAGATCTGATTACTATCTGGTTATATTAGAAATAGGTGAATCACACAAACCATCAAGAAACCCATTTAAGTGTGAAAAAATGTGGTTTCTAGACAAAGAATTTCTTAATAATATATATCAATGGTGGTACGAAGAGAAATTTGAAGGATCAAGGATATCTTGTTTTATAGTCAAATTGAAATTATTAAAGGAAAAAATTAAAAAAGAGAATAAAGATCATTTTAATAATATATTTAAAGAAAAATTAGAGAATGAAGAAGAATTGAAAAGCTTAAACGAAGAAATTATTAGGGTAGGAATGGATAATGAAAAATATAAGAAAGAAAAAGAACTTCTAGCTAAACAAGAAAATCTCCTAGCAAAAGAAGAAATATTCTAGAAAATCAAGAGAAACATTGTTGTTAGAAGGTGATGGAAATACAAAATAAAAATATTTTCACAATAGTACTATTAATAGAATAACAAAAAAAATCAAGGATAATACAGGAAGGGTAATTGAAAACCCAAATTAGATAGCGGAAACTGTTGTGAATAATTACACAAGTATCCTTTTAATAACTTCGAATCATCAAATTTAATAGCTCAGAATATGATGTTAAGATCTATTCCAAAATTAATAACTGTAGAAGATAATAAAAAGTAGAATAAGAAATTTACTAAAGAAGAAATTAAAGAAGCCCTCTTTCAAATGAAGTGCTAGGGGCAAAACTTATTGGAAAATGTTTAAAGAATATAATAGTAAATGGGCCAAAATTTTGTATCATAAATATTTAAACAATAATAATCCTCTGCCTTTGTTCAAAACTAAAAATCCTCCAAAAGGTTCAAGAATTTGGAACTTTATGTTGAACTATCGTCCAATAATAGCTACTGACTTAACTTGGGATATCGGTTTAGGGCATGATGCAATATTTTGGGAAGATTCTTGGGATGGGCTCCCATCTCCAGATAGTGCAAATCTGTCTATAAACATAAAAAACACTATCATCTCCGTGGGATAAGAATATGAGTGATTATAAAATTAAAATTAACGATAATCAGAATGGAGGATGGCAATGGAAAACCCCAGATGAAATTGTACTTTCATCATAGGAAAAGTACATTTTAAATCAATTTTAAAAAGTAGGTAGGGAAATCATAAAGAAAGGAAAGATAAATTAAATTGGAGAGCCTAGAAAGACGGAAATTACAAAGTCAAACTAGGGTATGAAAAGATAATTAATTCTCGACAATGGGATAAGATTGACATCCCCCTAAATCTTTGTTGGGATCTAGTGCATCTTTCGAAAGCAGGTATCTTCCTTTGGGCTGCTCTTCAAAAGAGAATTCTAATAGTAGATAGGTTCACCAAGATGGGTTTTGAAGGACCATCTAGATGTCCACTTTGCGAAAATTAATTTGAAATGTTTGAATACTTGCTTTATGATTGTCCCTTTGCTAAAAATTGTTGGTATTGGTTATGTAAGAAATTAAATTGGCAAACCGCTTTCCCTGATAACCTATTAAACTTTTTGAAAAGTTGGCCAAAACCTTGTTGTTCCAAGGTTTATTGTAATTTATGGAAAATATCCCCTTCCATACTTCTAGGGGAATTATGGAAAGAAAGGAATAGAAGAATTTTTTGTAATGAAAATATGGAGCTAAAATCCCTTTTTAATAAAGTGGAGGTTTGTATTATTGGGGCAGCTAACAATAATCTCAATAAGTCATATAATGAGGAAGGTTATTTTCAGATTGGGATGCAGATATGCATAAAAATTGGTTTAAACTAATTAACTCTCCAATGATATACACAAAATCCAACAAGATAGCTAGGAAAGAATGTAAATGGGAACTTTCTCCTGCAAGATGGTCAAAGTTAAATTTTGATGGGGACTCTAAAGGTAATCTAGGTCCAGTAGGCATAGGATGTATTATTTTTTCAGATAATGAATCTTGCCTAGTTAAAACATGCCAAACCTTTAGGATTAATGACGAATAACTTAGCCGAATTAGAGGCCCTGATAAAAGGATTAACTCTAAGTAGAGAGTTGGGTATTAACAAATTAGTTATCAAAGGGGACTCACAAATTATCCTAAATGCATTAAGAAAAAGAAAGACACCAAACTGAATCCTTAATTCGAAACTTGAATATGCTTTAGCCATTGTTGATCAATTCAAAGACACAATCATATAACATATTTGTAGAGAAGGTAATAGAGAAGCAGATAATCTTGCTAACAAAGGGGCAAATGGAGAAGAGATTCTAATAAGACAAACTAATATGTGATAAGTTAGACACTTGCTCTTGAAGCGAAATTGGTTTAGAATTCTTACAGTCAAAATAGACATGTTAATTTCTTTTAATAGGTTATGTATGTCTTTGTATTAGCTGTATGATTGATCAATTTAGTTGATATCATGAAAGTTCATTAAGTGACCTATTTTTGCTAATTCTAAGTTTTTTCTTATATACTAATTGATTTTAAAATTAATTTAAGAAGAGATAAGTTCCATTTTTTTGTTCTAACAACTTGATCGTAGCCAAGTTTAATTTTCAGGTTATATTTCCAAGGACTTATCAAGAGTAAAGCTATAAAGTTGAAAATAAAAGACAGGTGCTAATTGGTTAAATCTATCTAAGATATTTATGTAAAGGATACACCAAGGATACTTACCCATCTCTAATCTTTGGTGCCCAATTGAGATGGTTTTCCTAATCTAAACATAATCTGGGGCTTCATGGCCTTTTATAAAAATAAAATAAAATAATATCATAGGTATATTACAAAATACATACTATACATATATAGATTATTTACAGAATACATAATAATTACAGAACTGTATATATATAATGTATCAAATATTTGCAAGCATTTTATACATATTATTAATTTTTCTATACATTTTTCAATAGCACATATCGAATATACATAAAATTTACACATTTTCACTAATGCATATTAAATATACAATTTTGATATACAAAATACAAACAACTGTAAATAGAAATTCCATGCAACAAATTGGACAATACAAGAAAATTTGGGAAATAATTCTTGTTGCAGCAGCTAGTTCAATAAGAATAAATTTGAAGAATGCCATGAATGCTGTCCATCTCTGGTTGCTGTCTATTTCTGGGGTGTGTGATTTTGAGTTGTGCATTGTTTTTATAAGAAACAGTGGAGCTTTGTTGGCACATTTAGGGTTTTTAGAGTCCATTTTTCACATGATTTATGGTTTTTGTTGACCGCATGCAAACCCAATTTAATCCTGACTTAAGCTCGATTTCATCATTTTTGGTTTTCATCTCCTTTTTTTGCCAAAAAATTGTTGGCCGTTGTTGACCAAATTTCCTTGATCTCTAACTAATTGGGTATAATCAGGGTTTTTTGCTGATTTATGCTTCATATTGTTTTTGAATAATAAAGCAGCCAAAACAAGGGGGCTGGCCCTTACATAAGACAAACTGGCCTACAACCAGCAGATTACCATCCAAACAAAAGTTTACCCTTACTACTGTTTATCAAGACAAAAACATCATTCGAAGGAGCATAATAATTAAATATACCAGGCATCCTACCAAGATAACTTGTAATAATACTACTTAGAAGAAAGGAGTTTTTAAACAAAGTCGAAACAACCTTTAAACTGACTAAGTCCTTAAACCAGCAAGCCAAACAAACACATAAAACCAAGAGGAGCAGACCCTAATTGGGCTTCTTCTCAGCCTTCCCTTTGAGGAGGATCTTCGCCCAATCTTCTACCAAGAAATCGAAAAGCATCTTGGAGTCCTCCTGAGTCAAATCCTCCTCTTGGTTGTCCTTCAGCAGGTGTAGGGTAGTGGCTGCCACATGTGTCACCTTGATGGTGAATTTTGACAAAAGTCTGACCCTCTCCTCCAGGGCCTGCATCCTCTCTCTCAGCTCTTTAACCTCCAAATTGTGGGTCTCCACGGTATTCTCCAGCTTACCACTCAAATTTCCCTCCACCATGTCCTTGTTGTTATCGTGTGAAACCGGGGGGCTAGAAATAATATTTTCTTTAGGTATCGCCCTAGCCGGGGAGGACACTGTCGTAGGGGAGGGGGCTCTTTCCACCATTTCCGGGAATTGATCCTATGTGAGGTTCACCCTACCCATGGTAAGAGAAGCGGAGATGTGGGTCACCTCTTTGCTCCCCTTATCCTCACCACCCAAGCCTGACATAGAGGAGTCTGAAATTTCCACCTCCTTATCCTCCTCATTCCCCACCTATCCATGGTAAGAGAAGCGGAGATGTGGGTCAACTCTTTGCTCTCCTTATCCTCACCACTCGAGCCTGACATAGAGGAGTCTGAAATTTCCACCTCCTTATCCTCCTCATTCCCCATGCCATAGTTCGACGTCTTTTGTTTCACTCTTTTTTTGGGGTTGGCCATCTCTTTAGAATCCTCCTCCGCGAAGCGGTGGTCCTCATTTTCCTTTTGGCATTCATTTTCATAATTCTTCTAGACCTTCGTCTTCCACCTCTAACCTCTTCTTCCGATTCCTCTAGATCCTTCTCCTTCCCTTTCTCTGTTTTCACTTTTTTTCCAAGAGGGGTATTCTTTGTCTCCTCAAGGGACCCACTTGGTGATGGTTGGGGGGTAGGGGCTCTAGGGCCGGTAATTCTCAGAGGGATATGGTGGGGGCGGGGGTTATAAAGAGCTAGGATATCAACCTCCACAATTCTAGGGGGTAACAAGGCCAAATGGAATTGGTAAAGGTGGAACATCAAACCTTGGTGAAGGATTGTATAATTAATATCCTTTTTCATTTTTTCCTTAACATCTGAGACAATATCAACTAATTCATGTAACAAGAAGAAAGGAATAGAAATACTATCACGATGGCGAAAATGATTTAGGAGTGGAAAATCGTAATAGTAGCACACTCCATACCTCCCTTCCGGGGTGAGATACTTCATCAGCACCAAACAAACTTCATTCCATGGCTTCAGAAGCTTTTCACGCAAAAATCCACCATGATGGCAAATGGGTTGTTCACCCTCCTGAAAGAAGCGATTCAAGCTGGCTTCATCCGCAACCCTAGATACCTTTTGCCATTTTCTCCCCTTTATCGCAAGGCCTGTTGCCAAAGAAATAATTTCGTCTGACACCTGAAATGTAATCCCATTAACTGTTACCTTTTTGTCATCCTAGGAATTCACAAATTGCTAAGAACAACTCTCATCAAAACCATTCAGTGCCTCCATGGACAGGACCAATCCCCCCTCCTTTAGCATGTACCGGGTTAGGGTTTTTCGAGCACTGTCCTCAATCATCAAAGGCTCAATACGCAACAGATCTCCCCCCATTGCAGAAACCTTCATCATAATTCTCACTCCTTTCAAAGCTCCAGACCAGAGGCAAATTTTAAAATCATAGTCACACTTATGCGAAAAAAGAAGTTGCACAAAGTACTTATAAAAGCCTTGACTGTCATGAATACCCGTGTCACTTCTCGGATTTGTTATCACATGTCAACTGCCACTTCCCCTATACCATTCTATTTCATCATCTCCAAGAAGGTGAAGCCATTTGAAATTTGAATTATTACTTGGCGTCCAGTACAAAATTATGATAAAGTAAATCATAAAAAATACTCTCGAATCATACTTCAATTTTCTTTCCCTTTTGAACCACGCGAATTTATTATTGGAAGTACCCTTTCCATCATTTTTTGCCATCTGTCCATAGTGATCCGGCCCTGTCTGTTGACTCAGCACTGAGTTGTCACTAAGAACCATATAATCTTTCCAAGTAGACCCAATCATGGGTAATTGTCTTTATTCACTAATGGTTTTACCAAATTTGGTAACACCCCTATTTTTCTCCAGCAACGCAAGACACTCAGACCCAGCGCCGCCATCGCGTTTGCCACCCCTTTGCCCTCCTGGTAAATATCCTGCAGGTGATATCTTTTCAAGATAGTTAATAAATGCCAAATTTCTTCAATCACCCTTTTGATCGCTCAATCAACTTTCATGTTGACTTTCACTGTTTCTACGACTATCTTCGAGTCTCCTTCAATCACCACATTTTCCCATCCCACACCAATTACCATTTTCAAGCCCAAAACGAGAGCAGCCTCCGCAACATTATTAGAGGCTTACCCTAGATTACTAGCATAGGCCAACAACATTCTACCATTGCTATCTCTAACCATACCCCCTTTAGCAGAACCCTCCCTTCTTGCCATGCCATCAAAGTTAAGTTTAAGCCCCTTTACTTTTTGGTTTACGCACAGTATCCTAACCAGACTCAACCGGTTCTTCTCCCCCGCCCCCCCCGACCAAAGGAAGTTTTTTTGGTTTTTCTCCAATTTCTCAGTCATAGCTTGAGAGATTTTGAATAGGGAGAGGAAGTAAATAGGGATACCTTGGAGTGAAGACATCAGGAGTTGGAGCTTACCCGCACTACTCAAAATTTTACCTTTCCACCCAATCATCTTCTTTTGCATCTTTTCCAAAATAATGTTCCAAAAGTGGTTACTTACCTCTTTAACAGTCAATGGGAGCCCCAAATACGTGTCTGGGAGGGAAGCAGTATTGCAACCTAGAATATGTAGCATCCTTCTCTGAATATCCGACTCAGTGTTGAATAAGAACATCTTGCTTTTGTCCATGTTAATTTTCTGGCCTGCATTAACAACATAGATCTCTAGGACATTTTTGCAAGCAAATAAGGAGTTCATTGCTTTCCCTATAAAGTTATAATTGTGCATAATAGTTATAATTTTAAAATTAGTGTATGATACTAATTATATATTTGATCTCATCAGAATCCATGGGGCAAGGCATGTCGAGAGCACTGCTCATATTGAAACTGCGATTTAGAAGAAATTTGTTTGTTGCTTTGACACACTCAAAATTACAAAATGTTTCCATGACAATTCTGCATTGACTTCGCTTCCATCCTAGAATCAACCATATTTTTTAGTGATTTTGTGAATTTTGTGAGTTTTTTTGTAGGATGATTTTAATGTGCTTCAAATGCAAAAATACCATTGAAAATCGGGTCATTGGTCTTTTTATGAATCAGGATTTTTTCAGGGAAACTTGGCTTGCTATAGTAGTCAGGATTAACTGGGTATGATCAGGATTTTTTTTGCAAATTTCTGCTTCTATGGTACGATCATTAATGCCATAAATGCAGTTGGTATGGTAAAAAAGACTTAGTTTATTCATTTTTTAAGTTTTCTGAACTTTTATTAAAAAATTGAAAGAAAAAATTAATTTAAAAAAAATAGAAAATAAGAAAAGAAAAATGAAGTACCTGCACAGACAAGTATCTGTCGAGGCCAGTAGTGGCTATGTAGACAATTATTTAGTAAATCATAGCACAGAAATACATAACTTTTCCTTAAAAAAACTAAGTGTCACCTAGGTAAGATTTACTAAATGACTGGTTGCATAGCCATTGCCATCGAGGCCTTGCACAGGGGTATTTGTGTACTAAAACGGAGCAACATTTCTTTAATGAAATTAGAAAAAAAAAGGTGTACCTCTGATTGGCTGTAGCCTACTTGGGGGTGTGAGGTGATGCCAAGTGGACCCCCACTAACTTTAGTTTTAAACAAATTCGATAAAAAATTCTGTTTTTTAGGCACCTTAATCAGATTAGTAGGATTTTTTGTTGAAGGGTTAGAATTGGTGACAGTTACAGCAATGGCAGAAGGATATACTTTTTTAATTCTGCCCCCCACTCTCAACCCCACTCTGTCCAATATGATGTTTTTGTTTAGGTATTCAATCTTCAGATGAGCATATCTTAGTCATCTAGTCTCCTTTCCGGAGAGGTTTTATTTTTAGGTGAGAATTCACGCTCTTCACAGCTGTGCACTCAGGCTATGATTTTGGTGCTTGGTTTTTCCAAAAATTGCATATTCTCACAGGTGTTGTTGAGTAGTTCTCATCTTGAGAACTTCCAAGGTTTTTCTATTTGGTCCCATACAATAACATTTTTGGGGGTTTTTTTTTGAAAGCGTATGTTTTTTTCTGGACTTTATGGCAGTGTAGTCTAATCGATCTCATTCTGTGTAAAAATTGTACTTTGAGCTTATGGGCACAAAATTGCATACAATTCACTTTCTCTCATTGTGGTGTACTTTTTCCCAGTCTTTACTTATCATCAAGCTTCTGGCATTGAATACTAGTATGATTCTGTACATGTTAAGACAAAGATTAGGTGAATTAGTTCAACAAATGAGGTGGTAGATATTTGATTTTATACTAGTGATTTCCCCCCTAATTTAGGGTTATTTTACGCTCTTACTGTCATAGAAGACTATTTTAACTGGCTATGCAAATGTAATACTCCATATATTGGATTTATAGGTGTAAAGCACAAAATTGCATACAATTCACTTTCTCTCACTCTTTAGCCCTGCCAACGAACTTATCCTGTTGTCTAATTTGAGAGTTACAACACACAGCTTGGCAAGTCCTTAATGTGTTCTTTAAACTTTAGTAGTGAAAATCTATGTCAAAATATTATGATTTTTTCAGATTATTAAGACTTAATCATGAAAAATTCTTAGTCCCAGTTTGGGTTCGGTTCCAAGTACAAAGTTCGAGAACTGGTTTGCAAGTTCATCAAAATTTTGGAAAGGGTTTGGGTTCGTTAATACAAAACATATAAAAATTATAAAAAATATGTGTATATACATATTTATGAAGTATGAGTTAAAATAATTAACGTAGCATAGTAGCATAAACACATTTAAATAACAAAAACGTAATAAACTTGTAATCATAGTGATCTTACCATCATATAGTCATAGTGCTCATACCATCATATAGTTCAACATCAAAGATTCAAAACATTAAAAATAAATTGTAGCATCAAGTTCAAGTATCATTGTTTCACATTCATTGTTCAACTAATGTAATACAAATCTATTAATATTCTAAGTTCTTCAATCTTTATCTTCTTCATATTCATCTTCTTCTCCTTCATTTTTTTTCTTCTTTGGCATTAGTTGACTCAGCAATAGAGCTAAGGCCAATGGGATCAGCAGCAGCAACAATGCTGTTGGCATCAAATTCTTCAAAAAATGACAATGAGAGGCCACAAAGTATGACAATGAGTGGCCATCAAAAGCACTTCGTAACAACCTTTTAGGGTTGTGGATGCCAACAACTTAATAAATTTTGCGAAAAAAAAAACACTTGTTTGCCGTCCACGGGGCCTAGAAAGCATGTGGTTCGAACTGGGTTCGAACTTGGTTCAATTTTTTTTGGCCTGGTTCACCTTGGTTCAAACCAGATTGAATCAGATCGAACCAGCAGGCAAAAAATGGAACCCTGGTCGAACCAAGTTCGAACTGGACCTGAACTTCGAACTGGTTCGAACTTTTGCAGGTCTGGGGTGGGGGAGGTACCCATGCAACTTAGGAAAGATTGGTTTGAGGTTAGAGAAATAGTGCACTAGGGTTGGGGTCAGGGGATAAGCAAAAACTTGCTGCATAGATAAGAAGAAAACTTGGAAATCTTAAAATTTTGACCGAAATTGTGATATGTGTTATTTTTTTGGGGAATAAAATAGCCAAAATTGAGTCCACTTATTTGGTAAAAGATGTCTTAACATTAAATTTTTAAAAAGATAAAATTGGGGGTTATTGACAATTCTCATAATAAATTGACTGTTTTCTTACTCTGCTTTGACCAATCTATCCCATTTGTTCACCTAATTTGATCCTGCACTTTTACTCACAATTGTGTCCATGTGGATCAGCACCTGATTTCCACCTTGATCAACACCAGATTTCACACTAAAGCCAATTCCATTCCAAAACGTGATTGTTTCAAGTTGACCAAAGTCATACAAATTGAACACTTAGAATTGCCTGTTTAAAGGCCACTCCTGGGACATTCTTACATTCGTAGTACATCACTTCGAACCAGAAGAGCACCTCCTAGTAACTATCCAAGAACATTATGAGGAATCAAAGAATTCTTTTCAACATCATCCATTTATCTTGTAATTACTTAGTGTGAACGTCAATTGTAAAGGGGCTTGCTGCTTAACTAAGGCCAAATAAAGTAAATTATTTCAATCCTAGCACAACCACCTCCCAAAGGTTTTCCAAACACTGCCTTGAAGTAATGTAGGTATTGAAGTAGAGGAATAAAATTTAATGCAGATGGTTGACACAGACTATATCATAGATTCTGTAATGTCTCATCCTTAGACTATTCAACAAAGGGCAGATGGTTGATCTGTTACACGAGTTCTCGTAGGTCAATAGTATGGATGGGGGACCCATTCATTGGTTTATGGAGCTATGCAGGGGCTTTCTGAGCCATTTTGAGCAGTTTGGGGCAGTCTCCTAGATTTTAGGAGAGATTCCTACCTTTTAGGGGTTGATGGGTAGTTGACTGGAACATACAGGGGATCTTCAGGATCATTCTGGAGACTTTGATAGCAGTTATCATTTTTTAAGGAGCACTGTTTTTTAGGGGAGACTGTTGGATCCGTGGATACATGGCTTCAGTCAGATTACAGTTGTTAGTCCAGATGAGCCTTTAATAAACTGATTGAGAAATATTAAAAATATTCTTATGCTGGATTAAATAAAACAATACTAAACTTATATGGTCACTTTAATATAATAATAATAATAATAAAATTAATAAAACCATGGCATATTTGCGTAGGAGTTGATTATATTTAAAAGGGGCCATTTTATTAATGGTAAAATAAAATAAAAGTTTGTGAAGCTCTTTAAAATAAATAAACAAGAAAGCCTATAAGTTTGAACCTATTGGGAGATGAAGAGAGAAGTTAAAAAGGAGATATGACTTCATTTTGGGCATTTCAGGTTATTATCAAAACAGAAAACTTGTGTTTTGAGCTGTGCTAAGGGTTTGAGGAAAATTTATGCTTCCAGGAATGAAAACTTTTGGAAGTGGAGGAAGCTGGACAAAAGCCCAGCTTACCTGGTGACTATTTCAAAAGAAATCAGGGATGTTATCAGAGAGGCATCAAATTTGAGGAGAAACCTTCGTTGCAGATTTTGGGAGGCAGTTTACTGAGATCAGAATTTACATATCAGGGAAATAGCGGCAAATCTATCACATTCCAATCATTTTCAGGCTGGCTGTACAGACCAGGCAAATTCAATATGCCCATTCCTTGCTGGGTATTAAGTTACAGCAGCAGCAGGTTCTCAATGGTCAGATTTGGTGACACCTTACAACAGATCAGGTAACAAGAAATTCAGATCAGATTTTGCTGAAGTAAATTTATTACAAGTTGCCTGCTGTCCGCTCATATTTCTGGCTATACAGTACCAGTTCGGGTATGTAATTATCAGTTTGCAGAAAATAAAAGAAAACCAGACTATCCATTGGTGAATCTGTTATTATTTGCAAATTATTTATTTTCAGAATTTGTCAGGTTAGATGCATTTTCATATCTTTCAACCATAGATCAGAATTGTGTTTGAATTCATTATACATTCAGAAAATCACAAAAACGATCAGAAAACAACCAAAAAGACAAAAAGAATTTGATAAAACTTCCTAAATTGCTGGCCAAAGACAATTCAAAACCAAAAACATCAGAAGCTTGCCATTGAATCCGGTTGGGGATCTTTCAGATTCCAAACAAGATTGCAAATTTGGAGAATTTTAGAGGGGCATCAGGGCAGCTTGCAGGAGTGGAAAAGGAACAGGGAAGAAAACACACAACCAAATACTAAAACAGGGTAATAGCGTGAATCAGGCATACATGAATTTAGGCATCTAGATCTAGTGGTTGCAAATTGTACTTGGACTTGGAACTATTGGAAATTAAAATCACAGCATCTCCACATACAGCTTCGTTAAGTGAATCAAGAGGAATGGGATTAACTCTTAAGAAGTAAAGAAGTTGGCTATGCATAGTCCCTTGTGACTTTAGGGTTGATAGATTTCCAAGGATTGGCATACCCTAGTTGGATATGGGAGGGATGTTGATCTGGAAGATGTGACATTGATTTACGAGGAGGCTGAACAGGGATTGGTTGGGATTCCAACGGATGAGGCAATGACTTAGATTCAGGCACTAGTTTTGATTTAGGCAAAGTTTAGGTTTTGGCATAGCAACAATAGATCTCATTGTCTACATTTTGTCATTTTGTAGTTGTAGACTTTCAGATATTCATTTTGTTGTTTGTACATATTGATAATGAAAACTAAACTGATTAGATATTGAAATTTCAAATTTTGTTAATTTGTATAATGAGCTGTGAATTCTCAATTTAGCTCCAATGTTTGATAAGATGGCTATGTATTGAATGCAATGAATGCTTTATCATATGAATGTTTGAAATCCATATTTTAGAATTCTGCCTATTTTTCTAATTGTCATTCCCTGCTGTACCCTAAAGAATAGCCTACTGTCTCATCTGTCCCAGAAATGTGCCTGTTCCCTGTCAATTCTTTTTTTTTCTATTGAAAATATAGAATCAACTGGTTATAACAAGGTTCGATCACCATCTTTTACATCAGAAAAAGCAGAATCAGTGTATGATATTACATGGCATGTACAGTATCTATGTATACTTTCAAAACTGTACATAAACTTTTAAACAGGCCTATACATAATGATCAAATAATTTACTACATAACCTGACAAAAATATTTTGAATTCCTCTGTTAACTCCATTCATCTTCATCAGCTTGATCTGCATGTTCCCAGTGAGAACTATTGTTCCATTGACCATCAGTAGCCAGCCCAGATGTGTTTTCACCAGAGGCCTCTGCTGTGTTCTCGTTCCCTTCTGCTATCTGAGTTTCTATTCTGTTGTCTTCTTCAACACCAATTGTGTTGTAGTCAGTAGGTTCAATATGTCTTGGAGTTTCCATTTGAGTCCTTTCAACTTCATTTAAATTCTGGGTGTCATTGGCAAAAAGGATGGTTGCACCTTCTTTCAGCCGGCTATTGAATCTCTCCTTTGGAATCTGAATGTTGACTGAAACCTGAGACATAATAGTAAATTGTGTGAGTTTATAATTAAACTCAGTAAGGACCCTTTTTTTGCCTTGGAAAATCTCCTCATTTCTCTGCCTCCAAATAAACCAAAGAACTTCAGTAGTAAGAACAATCCAGAAATCATTGAGCTTGCAATCATTCTTATTGTGGACACTTGGTGGAATATAGATCCGAATGACTTTTAATTTTATCTCTATCATTGTCCTAATGTTGGTTCATGTCTAAGAAATTGCCTCTTCAAGTATGGAGGAAATATATATGAATATGGCATCATGATGTGACCTGGATATAAACAACATTTTAAAATTGGAATGAATTATTCATAGATCCACCAAAGTATTGGCTTGGACAATAAAGAATACCAGTTTTCAATCTCTATAATTGTACAAGGCTAAAAAGCCTTTGCAGGGTTTAAGTTGCCTATATATCTTTTGGGGTTGGATAGTTACAATCATAGTTTCCAGGCTCAGACTCGGCAAGCCCAAAATTCTCAACTCGGCAAATACTTTGATGAAAACTCAGCAACTTAGAAAAGAACTAAATATAAAATCTCTTAAAGAACTTTTTTCTGTAAAATTCACAAAATGTATAAATTAAAAATTGACATCTTGAAAGAGAAAATGCATGGTTTCATAGCAAAAAGAGGATGTGAAACACATTTTAATTGATGTTTTACTTGCATTGACATTTTTACCCATGATTTTTTGTGTCTATAGAAATGCGAGAGTTAACTTGTGAATATTCGCCCAGCAAAAAATAGAGTACTGCGCAACCTGGGGAGTGTACTAGAGAGTTTACAAACTATGGTTACCACCACGGTCCTTTGAAACTCTCTTTTGACAAAAGTGCCTTCAAGTGATGGCAATGGAAAATCATGTTTCATCCTTCTTTAATCAGTCTGTCCATGACAAAAAATTTAGTGACATTATTTTGATGAATAAGAGATTAGTAGTTAAATTCCATAATGAGTCAGTAAAGGTTGTTTTTAGTCATGACTACTTTACTAGTTCAAAGATGACCTTGGGATGGTAGGAGATATAGATCATACCAATTACATAAAACATCAAGACATGCAACGAATCTAACATGGTTTTGATGGTTGTTCCAGATGATATTTATTATCAGAGGATATCATCTTCGTTTAATTTACAATGACATAGAGGAAAATATCGAAAATATCAATGAAGCTTGTTGGCTGTCGATAACCCTATTCTAGTTTTGCATGTCATGATATCATCTTTGTTTAATTTTCAACGGCATAGGACAAAATATCGATGAAGCTAGTTTTGCATGTCATACGCGAATTTCCTCTTTTCATTGTAATGTCATTATAATTAGTTTATAATTCTCTAGTTTATTATAATGTCATAGTTCTTGGCAATTCTTAGGTTGGAGTTGTATTAGCTCTCCATGTGTTCTGTCTTAATGCACGTTATTTCTGCACGGCCCTCTTTTGTATTTTGATGATATTACTTCAATATTGTGGTTAACTATATCCATCTAATAATCTAGACAGAGAGAGAGCCTGTTAGGTGAGCTTGCAATCATTGCCTGATAACCTGCTATCTGCTGAGTTGAAAATGAAGTACAAAGTTGCTTTCATTGTTAGTATTATATAAAGTTCCATAGTTTCAGCTTTATTTCGGATGCAATATTAGGGCTATCTTCTCTGAAGCTTGGTCGTACAACTTAATTTCACAAATTCATCAGGGTAGTATTAGGTCTCGGATCCTCTTTAATACGGATTCTTTAGTAGAATTTGATGTCCCAAAATTTGAATTGTTCCATATATTTCATATTTCTTAATGGATAAAATTAGTTCAAATAATCAATAAATCTGGGATGACGTTTAAAGTCACCCTTTTCTTGTGATATTTGCAGCCTATTTGCATCGTCAAGGTTTTTCACGAAGAGGTTCAGAAGTCCCGAATTTCATGGCAAGTAAGACAAGTATAACTGAAGGTTAAAGCGGAAGTTACTTTTTTAAATCTCTGAAGCCTCTGGATTATGTGCTTCAGTGTATTTCTATTAGGTTGTAGAGTCTGTTGTTAGTGATTCTTTATTAGAAGAAATCGCTCATGTAAGGGATATTTTTGAATAGCACTTGGTCCCTGCCGGCCATGCGTGCTTGCTTGAAGAGATTTTTTAATTTCAATGGGGATGCAATTAAACTTTTATACTATATAACAGATGGGAGGCAGAGTTGATTGGTGGGATTCAGAAGTGCTATGTATTTTTAGACGTTTAAAATCATAGATTGTTGTAAACTTTGTTCCACATTTTTTTTTTGGTTTCATTATTTATGAAATTTGAGTTTTTGAGTGAATTATTTTCTTGTTTTGCGTGGTCGTTTTGAAGGTAAGAAATTGCAATATTGGCATGCAGTGAAGTATGACACAACCGGACAATGTGTTGAACAGGGTGTTCATTTTTTTATGTTCAGTTGACATAAGAACTTGTATACATGTGAGATATATTTAACTTTATTAAAGTTTGGAAGGCCAATTGGATAAATTGCCATCATATTTTATATAAATTAATTAAACTGAGTGTTATTTGTCTTTGTAGTTGACGCTGCTTGTTAGTCCTATATATAGGAAGTTTCCTAGTCAATTAACTTTTTCCAATTTCTCAATGTGACATTCCAAAGTATAAATTGTCTTTATATTTTAAATCTTTGTTCTTACAACAAGAGCTCTGATCGAGCTTTAGTCCCTATCTTATGGAGGAGGGTTATAAATATCAATAAAATTTAATTAACTAAATAAATATGAAATATGATTTTAGTTGTACAATTAAAAAACTATTTTTATTTGAGTATTTGATTTTTCTTAAAAATAGATTCAGATTCAATAAGAAGTGAAATGTATGTACACTTTACCTTAAAATGAAATTTTGAAATAAAATTGTAGATACTAAAACGAAAATGTAGGTACGATGCAATATGCACATCATTACAAAATTTATAACTAAACTAAATTCATTTTATATAATTGTAACTGTATAATCTCACATCTCATTTATTTAATGAAAAGAAGTAAATCCAATGCAGTGTTCCATTACTTATGAATTTGTGTTTCCCTTGTCCAACATAACTTGAAATATTGAAATAATTAATAGTATTATAAAAAATGAAAATTAAGCTTTATTTTAAATAACATTTAATGGGAAAACTATATTCATATGATCTAATATTTGATCATTTTCGTTAACTAAAGATAAATAATATTTTTACAAATTATTAAATATATATATCAAAGACAAATAATTCTAAAAGCTATTTATTATTATTATTAAATAAGGAAATCAGCGCAACTATCCCAAGCCTGTCGACGAAAAATCCCTTAAAAGAAAACAGAGAAAATGCTACGCAAGCAGCAAATAAAAGTGAGCGTGTGAAGCAGATAATCACAGAGTTGTAAAAATGTCTCAAAGGGTTTCAATGATTGGCCACCCCCCAAATTTTTCGGGCTCGATTAAAGTTTCGACCGAAATGCAAGCACAACACAAATAGCTTGACAATTTTTTTAGATTTTTCATCACTGTACATTTTGAATGGCTAAGCATTCAAGGATTAGCGAAATCCAAAGAAAAAGCTGCCAAAATAACGTCAGGCACACAACCAAAGGCAATATGATTCACCTTCCATACAAATTATAGCAATCAAAGGAAGAAATATTGAAAGAGAAACAGTAAATGCTCGTTGCACTATCTCCTTTTGAAAGCATGGATGTAAGCCAGGCCACGACTTCTCTTCTTGATCTCCACTTGAATGAAGAGTTGAAGGGCTTGGCAAGGCCAGGAAGATCAAGGAACTCTTGTGATACGACATAGACCATATGCCTCAGGCTCCTCTTTGTACCTTCAACCGCCAAAATTGAATTCCCGCTCTGATCTTAAGATTATAGTGCACAATAAATTGCTACTCCCACTCCACAAATCGCTTGGCGCCCATGGTTTTCTAAATGGCTTTTGAAAAACTTTGCAATCCTTTTGCATAATAACTAGGCAAAATTTGAAAGTTCAAAGGTCCAAGTGCTTGACACCTTCCTAAATTCTCTAATTACAACGATCCTTTCCTATGCATATCCAATTGCTGCCACATCTTTTACAGACGCTAGAGGTAAGGTAAGGTAAGGTGGTTTTATAGTCTACGACACTATGTCATAGTTTTTGGGTTTACATATGGTGACAGTGATATGGGACTGCCTCGTACTCTTTTTCGAGAGGCGCGTGGTGCTACAAACGAAGCATACATACCCTACCCCTCAGTGGGATTTGAAGCAAGAGGTTTCTAGCAAGTCTAAACTATGTAACGTGGCAACATCTGGTATCCACAGAGAAAATGTGGAACGACTGTACATCTGTTCTTTTTTCCATTCTTCCAATAGAATGTGCCAACTATGCTAAGATCCTAATAAATTCTGACATTATAACATTCATTGCATCCTTATCTTTGGAATTTCTCAATATTTTCCAATTTGAAAAAAAGAATTTATGCCCAGAAAAATGGCCCTTGACCAATAAGGAAATTTTTTTTTTGTTCCAATAAATAAATTTAAAAATATTCAGTCTACAACTTTAATTTAAGAAATGATGATTTTTTACTGGAAAAAAGAATAAATAAAAACATTAGTTCCCTGCCTTATAAGAGAGGGACTAGTAATAATCTTTGGCCCGAGTTTTGCAGGGGTAAAATTGATTGTTTGACACTGATTTTTATAGAAAAATAAGCTTATTGAATGTTCTTCCAAGTTCTATGTAGTTTTGTTACTTTCCATTGCCGATAAGAACTAGACTCTTGACCACGACTGGGCTCTTTCGTATATTTGACTGACTCCACTGCTGCTGCATCCGTAGAAAAAACTGAATACATTGCTTTACAATAGCAATTGCTCTGTCCTCTACTTTATTTAGGGCAGCACAGGTTTCCATCGTTGACTACCAACTAGCTCGTACAATCAAAATTGGTGGTCAAATTTAGGAATTTTGCACTAAGTGTTCGGATTTTGTACCGTGGCTTATATTTAGGAAACCTGCAACATCATTTGTAGCACGTGAAGCAACCTAATTACAAAAGTAGTGAAAAATCGTTGTCCCCAAAATCTTCATCATCTCCATGATAACAATAAAAGATTATGCCTTTGTTGGACGTCTTTGGCTTAAGTAACTCTCTTTATCTTTCTTGACTTATTAGTCCCTGCATATTTGTTATAAGTTTATTAGATTTCTTAAAAAGTCATGTTTTTATCTTCCACAACAACAATAATGTCTTATCAATATTAATATCACAATTTTTAGTTTTAATGTTAAACAAATTTTATATTTTTAATTTAATATGTATTGATTTATTACCTTTTTCTAATTGGTCCGTTGCATTTTTGCTGGAGTTTATTTTATTTTCCTACTTCAAAAAATACAATATTTTGTAAAAGTCCGCTAATTTGTGCAATTCAAAAAAAATACTAAGTTTTAATGTTAAACAAATTTTATATTTTTAAATTAATATGTATTGATTTATTACCTTTTTCTAATTGGTCCGTTGCATTTTTGCTGGAGTTTATTTTATTTTCCTACTTCAAAAAATACAATATTTTGTAACATGCATTAATGAATTCATTAATTACAACTCTATCTCTGCGACAAGTTCATTATTAATTACAACTTTATCTTTTGCATATTTGTCACAAGTTCATTAGATTTATAAAATAATTACTACTTTATCTTTTACATATTTGTTATAAGTTTATTAGATTTCTTAAAAAGTCATGTTTTTATCTTCCACAACAACAATAATGTCTTATCAATATTAATATCACAATTTTTAGTTTTCAAAGTAGTTTTTAAAAATGTTAATATATTTTAAAAATTAGTTTTATATAAATCAATAATTATTATATTTAATTTTTTATTAAAATATATTATTGCTATGAAGAATTGTATTGCTTTATATATATATAGACTTAGTATATATTAATTAAAAAAATAAAAATTATTTAATTTCTAAATGTAATAAAATTATAAATTTTTTAAATTTCTTGGTTAAAAATCTATTAATTCAAATCTCGTGATTTTACAATGCATTACATTTAGTTGTATATTTTAAGACAATCGCTAGTCGCCACACTATTCTATAAAACTAAAATTTAAAATATCAATTAAAAATTTAAATTAAATTTGCTAAAATTTATAACTTCTCTTTTCAAAACCATAATTTTAAAAATATTACGTCTAATTTGTTTCCCCCAGCTCTCAAAGAGCTCTTGTTATTCTAGGTTTGAAAGTTTATTTTGTGGCAACATTAGTTACGTAAAAGATCGATATTCAATACTATGTACATCCCAGGAACAATAACGATGAAAAAGATCCAACTCCGCAATTTGTTCAGAAACATTAATGGTTTGGTTATTTGCACTGTGAACAATGCATTCACACCATGCTACAAAGACGAGTTAAAATTATTGGCAAAGAGTATGGACCCGGCCTCTTGCTGCGTCCGATTTAACCGTACCGCATTATATATATTTGGGAAAAGATACATAATTTATACATTTATGTTTTATGACTATCTATATAAGAATATTCTGACTATCTATATATAATTATTTCAAATAATAAATATTGATGTTTATATAGAGTATATGAATTGTTTTTATAATATATTTAAGAAAAACAACATTTCTATATTTCTATTAAGTTAAATAGGAATATAGAGTTAAAAAATAATAATTTGTTTTTATTATTGTAATTAAAAAATAGACGATTGTCAAAGGGCCCTTGGTCTACTGGTGAAGTTGAATGGCTGACAAAGAGCCCACCAGGGATCAAGTCTTGCTGAGTGCAAGGTCCAAAGACATCAAAAAGGAATGAAGGTCGGGATCGTGCCCCGGGCAAATTTGGCAGCGTGGATGCTCCACAGTCCTTGGCTCTTAGCTGAAGAGGTTTCAGGCACGCGTGGGCTCGTATCGGGTACCTAAAACGTCTTTGTGGATGACCTCCATAAAAAAAAAAAAATATAGACGATTTCTAAATTGAATTATTTTATTTGACTTTGACATTTAATAAATATTTTATCCTAATTTTTATTTAGCTCTATTTAAATTTTAGAGAATAATTTAATTTAAAACACAAGTACATATCAATTTATATGTTTAGATGTTAGACTTTTTATTATTTTGATAAATTTCCATATTCTTAAATATGATTTTAAAAAATTACGATTCTAAGATGTATAAAATATATAAAAATTATTAGCAACATAAAAGTTATTTTTCATTATATATATAATTAAATGTTTATTATTAAATATGATTTAAAAAAAAAAAAATTTGCGATCTTTTAATAAACTCCTAAAATTACACATATATAGATCATGTTTTTAAAGTTTAAAAATCTTAATATTTTATATATAATATTATTAAGTTATTTTAAGATGTATAAAACATAAAAAAATATTAATATTGTAATTAAAAAAATTTGAAATAGTTAATTTGTATTCATAATATACTAATTTTGAATAAAATGTTATTTAAAAAAGAAATAATTTATATTTAGAAACTTTATTAAGAATTACTATTAATTTACACTTTAGAATTTAGATACTAATATTAACATCAAATTTACAATATATTATTAAAAAAATTATATTTAAGTCATAACTAATATAATTTAGTTTAATATTAGTGTAGCTAGAGATAATATATATGTACTATTAATTGAATTATTTGTTTTCTCTTAATTTAACTTATTGTAAAAGTGTACCACAAAATACATATCTTTTTAAATAATTATAAATTTTCTAGTATAATATAAATAAAAAATATTTAAATCAATAAAATAATTAATAATTAATAATAATATTGTAATACAAATGTACATTAAATTTTAACTATATGCATTAATTAAATTATTTATGAAATTTATTTATATTTATATTTATATTTACTTTTATTTTAAATTAAGTTAAAAATGAAAATTTTAATTATTATTTTTATATAAATTGATTTCCTCTACGAAAATTTAAATAAAGTTATATAAAATCAAATAGAATATAGTAAAAATCAAATAGATTAAGTTCAATTGAAATATATGATTAAAAAAAATAAAAAATTACACAAATAAATAAATAAATATTCTTATGTTCTGAGTGCTAGTACAAATGTAATTAAAATATATATTCATAATAAACGTGCACTTGATGAAATGAAAAATTGAGGTAGGGTCAAATCAAATCTGACTTGCAGCGAATGCAACAATCACGGGTATAGTTCTTATGGACGGTATGTCATTTAGGGATGTCAAAATACCTCCATGGGTACAATTCTTATGGATGGTAAGGCATCCAGGGATGTCAAAATACCTCCTTGGATAACTATTGCCCCTCTTGCTAACCCATCCCTACGCTTTGATAATACAATAAATTTTGCTTTTAACTTCAGAAAAATAAATGCATTCCCTCCAAAACAATCTCATTCAAGTTGAAATTAACATTCTTTAGTGACTATTTAACAAGTTTTAATTTGTCAATTAAAATTATCATATATTTAAAAGAAAATTCTATAAAAAATTAAAGTTTAATGATACGTTTTAAAAATAAGTTAAAATTTGAATTTATATAATAAATTGATATAATTTTAAAAGTTATGTTAAATATTTTATGTGATAAAGACTTAATATTTTCAAAGAAAATCATGTATAATTTTTTAAAAATAATTGTTGATAATATAAGATAAGATAAATTTATTAATGTCCAATAGGAGACCAACAAGGGTCTATGGGACTAAAAACTTTCTGAACAAGACGCAAAGAACCAACAAACCGCCAAATAGTGGTCGAGCAAGCAAGCAAAAGAGAAAATAAATTCAGATACAAGATGCAGACTAAGGGTTCGTCCTAGGCTGGAAGAAGAACAACACTAGAGGATACAAATCGAGGTGAGGGAGAGCATGTAGTCATCTTTGAGATCTGTTGGTGGGTTCACGCTGATGAAGATGAAGATGAAGATAAGCCCTATGGGGTTGCACAGATTAGGAGTAAAAAGTGGTGGAGGTATCCGTGGGCCACTTCACACCCCGTCCACAAGGCAAGGTGAGAAGAAGTCTATAATGAGCTGCTCTATGACCTGCTTCAGGGGGAATAAAAGTTGTAGGGTGTGGTCATGAAGCTGCATCACCTCTCGGAGATAAAGAGCCAAACATCTCTGATTTGTGTAGTTGAAGAAGGAGGTCAATGAGTTGCACTTTTAAATAAACAAGAAAATCTCCCTTTGATATCGTAATAAATAGGGCAATGGAAAATAAAGTGTAACTTAGTCTTGATCTCGACCAATGTGCATAGTCTGCAAATACGACCCTCTCTATCAATGTGGTGGTTTTTCTGGGCTCATAGACGGTGGGAACCAACCCTAAAAGATCCTAATGTGAACTGAAAAGCATGGCACCAACTCTGAGATAAATATCTAGATCAAGCAATAATCCCATCTTGCATGTCCAAAAAGTGCTCAGCATAGAAAGCCATCCTCAGACTTAAACCCCTAGGTAGGTTAGTCCAAGTCGTAACGAGGTACTATTTGTAGATGTCAAGTTTGACTTGCTTGTTCAACTCCTGTCTATAAGGGACAAGATGAGCATGAGTGTCTAACAAGAACTGAAAGGGAGGTAGGTGATCAATGTCTATCCCAATGGAGCTAAGAAGGGATGTGGCTTGGGCATACCATTAGAACTTAATATTAAAAAAGTTAAAATTATATAATTATTAAGAAGTACATAATAGATATAAAAGTAACCTTTGTAGTTTATTAAGTAATTAAAAAAAATTAAATTAAATTAAAAAAATATAGAGATTTAATCATCATAACTCTTTTTCTTCTTCATTTTTTTTCCTAATATCAATCACATTGAATTTAATGATCAAATTGGTTATAGCAATTTTTTTGTTTCAAAACATAATTTTTTTTTGGCAAAAGTGGCAAGCCACAATATGTTAATAAATAATATTGATTCAAGGTTCATGAGGGAAAGAACCAACAAGAAATCCCCCAATCCTCACAAAATACAAGAGATTACAAAGCTTGAGGCTCATAAATGAACTCATTACAATAGGTAGTAAGAGAGAAAATGCCCATATAAATGGACTACAATCTATGATTTCAAACTCCTAACTACCAACCCAACCAAAAAGCTAATTGGTAAGAACTTGAAATATGAGCTCCACAAAGGACATGTTCAAGAAAGTTATGGTATGAAGCAAGTGTAGGTTGACCCAAGTTGAAATTAACAAACAGTGAAGCAAATCATTCAACTGAACTTTGAACTGGTGAAAGAACATGAGCCAGTAATCAATCACAAAACCATTAGACATCACAATTGATAGACTCGATCTTAGACCAATAGGCATAGTTAGAGTCCCAGAAAGGAGTGAAGGTGAAGATCAGATTGGTATCAAAGGGAGAAGAGGTCATGCCGGTAGCCATAGAAAAAGCCTAGATAGCAGTTGTTGTATATGAATTAAAGATAACATTTCAACCTAACCCCATGTAGCCCAAAGGCTGAGTGAACAACCTCGTGGCACCCTTCAATTGGCAAGTGAGGATCATCCTAGTATTAAAAAATGAGGGCTACAAGAGGCATGTAAGAAGCTAGTCATATCATCAAAATTTTTAGGAGGACTGGCCTATTCTTCCATGGGAGCCACAGTGTAGTCATCCAATTCCTCAACTAGTTTGAAGTTGGGAAAAGCCATAGACAAATCAAAATTAACTTTATGATGAAGAACCAACCCACCAACAAAGGCTGTTGCTCTGGTGGACAAACACAAGAGGGGCAACTGCTGCATGAAGGTGAAAGTTGTTGGTTGGAACACAAGAATCACATGAGACAACACCCAACCAAGTGAATGACCTCAATTGAAATTCATGACCTGAGTATGGTCAGAATGGCCTAGAGCTTGGAGAAAGTAGCAAGACACATTTCAAAGGAGAGCACTTGACCCACGTTTGGTAAAGTAGGCTTTAGCAGATGAATGTGACGAATTCGAATGGAGTTTTTCAAACCATCCATGATGAGCTTGCACTCCCATTTTTCTTTCAAGGGTTCTCGTGGAAAAATGTCGGCTACCAATTCACATCCACACCAAAGATCATACGATTTGATAAGCTCCAACTAGTCAATACTAGCCCTAATTTGAGGACATATTATAAAGTTGATGATATCTTCAAGATCCTCCCAACACTAAACAAAATCCATGATATGGGAAAGAAAAATTGAGGCCACTTGTGATGGGAAATGGATCATTTTTCGGATAGAGCAATCACTTCTACCCCAATAATGTACTTTATGGCGTTGGAGCAAAATGGACACAAGCATAGGAACACCCTGAGCAAGATGTGTGTGTGAGATGGGGTCCTCAAACGACCTTTCCCACTTGGAAAATTGGAGCCAAATTCTATAGTTTCTTGGAAAGTATACCAATTCTAGAGAAAGGAGAAGGACAGGTGAATGTGAATGTTACCCAGCTGAAATGATTTATAGAAATTCACACGACAAGGCGATGAGAGTTAAGTGTGACACGAAAGGAATGTACATTAACGAACAAAATACCGTGGTGAAGTGGAAATCCGTTATCCACATGCCAACCATATTTTCTTTTGTGGAGTTTATAGAAATAATACCATGAGCTGTACCCCGTATAAATGAGCAACTAAACATTTATGAAAGAATAATCAAGTTGATTTGATTGGAGTGATCGACACCACAAAATCCCACTGTACTTGCAACAAAGTAGATGGCGAATGAATCATATGTAGGAGAACTAATTATGTTCGATAAATGCCTAGAAGTATGGAGAAGGGATGAATCAATCAGTCACAAACTGTTAGAGGGGGGCATAACTAGTTGCAAGTCTTATAGACTACACTACCAGGGAGAGGTGGCAACAACAATTAGAGGTAGTTGGGTGTTGCAACTAGTCATAGGTCTGAAAATTGGAGCACAATTAGATGAAAATTGGAGCACAATTAGATGAAAATTGAGACGAGCAATCTTAACTTACACATATTCGATCAACAGGTTGCATGACAAACAAACAACCGCTACCCAAACAAACAAGCAAACAACAGATACCAAATCAACCAAGTAAACAAGTGGTACCAGATCAACCAAGCAAACAACCAATACCAGATCAACCAAGAAAATAATCAAAACTAGATCAAGAAAGTCCTAATTTGTCCAAGTTGATAGCCGCTTGTAGGCAAGGATATTTAGAATAAGTCACTCTTGAAGTTGATGAGACTAAGATAATGTTGTCACAATCGATGTTTGCAAGAGTGCCCACCAGATCATTACCTTCATGAAGCACGTGAGAAAAGAAGATTGAGGAAAATGAATCAATCATGGCCTAGGTGTGATGGAGGATGTATGCATCCTTCCAACTCCCAGATGATATGGAATTCTTTAGAATAACTAAGAGGGGAGGGGGGGTGAATCAGTTATCCAAGGTCCAAATGTACAAATAAAACATTCTAGTGCTTAATAGTTTCATATCCATAAAACCAAATCATGCATGCATCCATTAGATCATCCAATACTTTAACTTAGTAGGTCACTATCCTAGGTGAAAATAACTTTGCAGAAGTGTAAACATGAAATACTACAATCTCATTCACACAATTTGACATAGGGATTTTACGTGGAAACCCAATTTGGGAAAAACCACCAGTAACATGCTATCCAATTTCACTCTTCTGAAGTGATGCCCTATTAAATGTTACAATACACACTATTAAATGTGACCTGGTTAAAGGATTTCAATCACCCTATTAGGAATGAGCCTTGTTAGAGGACTTTAGAACATTCCATTTGAATGTCACCTAGTTAAAGGATTTACAAATGACTGTTAGGTCAACCTTAATCCAAAGGATTTATCTAGACTGATACAGTTAGAAAGTAACAACATGACTTGATCTGATAATAAAATACAACTCACTTGCAGATTATAGATCTTTGGCTCAATCCTCCATTCTACTTGGCATTCATATTCTTCATCTCTAATAACTTGTTCACTCTTCATGCATTCAAACTCTTAAACCTTCTTTCTTTGTATGCCAATTGATGTCTCTTCTATTCGGCCACCATATGAAGCAACACTCTAGACTTCTTGTCTTTCGTAGGTTCTCACACATGAAAACCTTTTCTTCTAGCCTACTATTTCTATAAATAGATAATTTAGGTCTTTTTCTATTTAACCATAATCATCAATTTTAGGGTTAGGTAAGATTCAATGAATCTACCCACTTTTCCATTTTAGTCCCTCTAGAAACTTCTTGTACAATCTTCCTTGAATTTGTTTCAAAATGCTTTATCTTGAATTCTGTGCCATCAAGTCATCATACTTATCTTCCACATGCTTCACATAATTCAAGAAATTAAATTAGTCAGCTCAGATTCCTCAAATATTTGATTTAACACTTTTTGTTGTCTCTCAAAATGTACACTGTTCACTCGGCAATAATAGTCTTTTGATGCTCGGCCAACACAGAGTTGCTCGACACCAACTATGTTTTCTTAGCTTGGTCACTACTATTATTTCCTTGATGCTTGACACCTACTAAATACTACTATTATCTCTCTCTACTATCTTTGTCTTTCTTAATGTGACCTCTTTCTTATATCTCCCTCTTTGACAATAATGCCAAAGACGTGTCATCTTTTCATGCAAATATAATCAATTTAGGTTCTCCCTCTGTCACCTTGCATGTGACTGTAAATCTTTTGAATCAAATCTGTCATTACTTTAGGCAGCTACTAAAGTAAGATCCACTACACCAAATTCTAAAATATGACATTCAAGTTAGTTGATGTAGGGCACTACTCTTGCTTCTTAACTAGCTTTGAATAGGGATATCACCCCCAGTTTATGTCTATGATATTCATGGGCATCCTTGGGTAAAGCTTTTGTGAATATATCATCTATCTGTTCTTTTGTATTCACATATTCCATTCTCACTTCTTTCTCTTGAACCAACTCTCTCAAGTAATGATACTTGATTTTAATGTGCTTTGTCTTTGTGTGCACCACATGGCTCTTTAATATGTTTATAGGTATTATCACAATAAATTACCACATGTTTAGTAATTTCTTCCTTCATTCCTTTGAGTAATTGTTTGATCTATACCACATTTGTACAATTTACTATAGCAACCACATATTCAGCTTCCTTAGTGGATTGAGATATACAATTTTGTTTCTTATTAGTCTAGGTGACCAATCTCTTTCCTAGGAAACATGCTCCACTACTTATACTCTTTCTGTCATCAATGCTTCCAGTCGAATCAACATTTATTTAGGCTCTTAATTCAAACTTATCATTCTTCTTGTAGTATAGATCATAGTCTTCTGTTCCTTTCAAGTATCTCACAATCCTTTTAACAACCATCAAACGATTCTTCTTAGAATTTGTAGAAAACCTTGCAACAATCCCAACAACTAATGCAATGCTAGGTCTACTATGTACTACATATTACAATTTGCCAATCATAGACCTGTACAATGTTTGATTTACTTCAATAGAACCATTAGTTTTGGAGAGTTTGTGTCTTGTCACCATAGGAGTGCTAACAGGTATTAAATCTTCCATACCAAAAGTTTTCAGTATTACCTTCACATTTGAGTGACGTAAATACCATATTTCATTTGATATACTTACAAACCAAAAAAGAACTTTATCTCTTCAAACATAGACATCTCAAATTATTTCTTCATTTTATTTGCAAATGTCTTACACAATGCATTTTGTCCTCTAACAAATATTTCAGCTAGTTAAATCCCTTTACCTCCTTTTGTCTTCAAGTACAAATGTTTGTTATCATCAATCTTCTCAAAACCAATCTTCACAAGATAATTGAGAAGCTTTTTATACCATGCTCTTGGAACTTGCTTTAAACCATATAAAGCTTTGTGTAATCTACATACCATGTTCTTGTTGCTTGGATCAAAAAATCCTTCTAGTTGTTCAATGCAAATCTCCTCTTCTAGTATACCATTTAGAAATGCTGACTTTACATTGATTTGATAAACTTTGAAACCTTTGTATGCAGAGAAAGCAAGCAGAGTTCTTACTCCTTTCAATCTTACAACTGGGGAAAATGTCTCCCTATAGTGAATTTCATCTTCTTGTGCATATCCCTTGCAAACTAATCTTTCCTTATTCCTTGTGAGTCCACCATTCTCATTCGGTTTTTTTCTATACACCCACTTGGTTCCAATCACATTCTTGCTCCCTGGTTTGGGTACTAGAGTCCATGTTTTATTCTTCTCAATCTGATCAATCTTTTCTTTCATGGATTTTCTCTACTCTTCATTCTCTAATGCATCCTTCATTGACTTTGGCTCATGCATACTCAACAAACATGTATCACTTCTCAACCTATTCCTTGTCATTGGTCTAGCTTCTTTATCTCCAATAATGTATGTAGCAGGGTGATGTCTTATGACATACTTTAACAATCTTGGTTCTACTCTTGTTTCTTCAATGGGCCTATCAACTTCAAAGTCACCATGCACTTCTCTATCAAGTAAATCGACACTCCTTTCATGTAGATTGATCTTAGTATTAGAACATACCTTGGCTTCTATCTGCAACTTAGCTCCTAAATGCAACTCGATTCCTAAATGCAACTCGATATCAATTGTATGTGACTCGACAGTCGCTGATACTTGTTACTATTTATTTACACCTTGGTTCACATCCTCATTAGCATCCATGTCTTCATAGTAGTATATGAAGGTTTCTTCAGGTTCCTTCTTAGATTCAGATTCATGTACCTCTGTATATTCATCAAACTTCACATTTTCACTTTTCACAATTTTGTTAGTGTTAGTATTTAAACACTTATAAGCTTTACTTTTTGTGGAATAGCCTTGGAATATATCTTATTCACTTTTAGCATCAAGTTTGCCATTCTCGATATCCTTAAGAATGTAACACTTGCTTCCAAATACCTTAAAATATTTTACATTGGGTGAGTATCCATACCATAGTTCAAAAGGTGTGGAATTCGTAGCTTTCTTCACTTGTACTCGGTTCAAGGTATAAACAACTACACCTAAAGCTTCTCTCCAGTATTTCAAAGCAACATTCTTCTCCATCATTAGTGTTCTAGAATAGTCCATTACAAATCTGTTCCTCCTTTGAGCAATCCCATTTTGTGCAGGGTTCTAGGTGCAGAAGTCTATCTCTTTACATCTTTGGCTAAGTAGCTCTCTTGTCTTCCTTGAGTTATTACTGTAGGTTTCAAAGTTTATTTTGTGGCAACATTAGTTATGTAAAAGATCGATATTCAATACTATGTACATCCCAGGAACAATAACGATGAAATAATGCTCCATGAATACCCATCCAAAAACACAATGACCACTCTTGTTGCAATCAAATTGACTCAAAGGCTATGTGGTTGGAAAGTAAGTGCCAAAGCATGATAACAAAGATCTTATCACAAGATCCAACAACACAATCTATACAAAGCTAGGCAAAATCAGAAACATAAATTGTTTGGTTATTTGCACTATGAACAATGCATTTGTACTATGCCACAAACATAAGTCAAAATTATTGGCACCGACTATGAACCTAGCCTCTTGCCGTGTCCGATTTAATCGTACCGCATTATATATTTTTGGGAAGACATACATAATTTATACATTTATGTTTTATGACTATCTATATAAGAATATTCTAATTATCTATATATAATTATTTCTTTATAAAATAAATATTGATGTTTATATAGAGTATATGAATTATTTTTATAATACATTTAAGAAAAACAACATTTCTATATTTCTAAGAATTTAAATAGGAATATAGAGTTTAAATTTTTTTTATTTGTCTTTATTATTGTAATTAAAAAATAAACGATTTCTAAATTGAACTATTTTATTTGACTTTGACTTTTAATAAATATTTTATCCTAAATTTTATTTAGCTCTACTTAAATTTTGGAGAATAATTTAATTTAAAACATAAGTACATATAAATTTATATGTCTAGATGTTAGACTTTTTATTATTTTGATAAATTTTCATATTCTTAAATATGATTAAAAAAAATTATGATTTTAAGATGTATAAAATATATAAAAATTATTAGCAACATAAAAGTTATTTTTTGTTATATATATATATATATATATATATATATATATATATATATATAACAATTAAATGTCTATTATTAAATATGATTTTTAAAAAATATTTTGTAATCTTTTAATAAACTCCTAAAAAATACACATATATAGATAATATTTTTAAAGTTTAAAAATCCTAATTTTTTTTTAATATAATATTATTAAGTTATTTTAAGATGTATAAAACATAAAAATATTAATATTATGATTAAAAAAATTTAAAATAGTTAATTTGTATTCATAATACACTAATTTTGAATAAATTGTTATTTAAAAAAGAAATAATTTATATTTAGAATTTTTATTTAGAATTATTATTAATTTACACTTTAGAATTTTGATACTAATTTTAACATCAAATTTACAATATATGGTTTAAAAAATTATATTTTGATACAAAGCCTAGGTTATCTATTATTTTAATTAAGATTAATTACTATCATGTGTTAATCACGAGTAGATTCAAACCCAAGACCTCTTCAATGAGAGGCTCACAATTTACCAATGCGTTGTAGGCTCTTGCCTTAATTAATAATAACATTATAATACATATGTACATTAAATTTTAACTATATGCATTAATTAAATTATTTATGAAATTCATTTATATTTACTTTTATTTTAAATTAAATTAAATGAAAATTTTAATTATTATTTTTATATAAATGGATTTCCTCTACGAAAATTTAAATAAAGTTATATGAAATCAAATAGAATATAGTAAAAATCAAATAGATTAAGTTCAATTGAAATATATGACAAAAAAATAATAATTACACAAACAAATAAATAAATATTCCTATGTTACTAATTCTAGTATACATTTAATTAAAACATATATTCATAAAAACCATGCACTTGATGAAATGAAAAATTGAGGTAAGGTAAAATCAAATCCGACTTGAGAGAATGCAACAACCATGGATACAATTCTTATGGACAATATGGCATCTAGGGATGTCAAAATACCTCCTTGGGTATAATTCTTATGGAAGGTAAGGCATCCAAGGATTCCTTGGATAGTTGTTGCCCCTCTTGCTAACCCACCCCTACGCCTAGATAATACAATAAAATTTTCTTTTAACTTCAGAAAAATAAATGCATTCCCTCCAAAACAATCTCATTGAAGTTGAAATTAACATTCTTTAGTGACTATCAAACAAGTTTTAATTTTTCAATTAAAATTATCGTGTATTATGAAAAAAAATCTATAAAAAATTAAAATTTAATGATACGTTTTAAAAATAAGTTAAAATTTGAATTTATATATTAAATTGATATAATTTTAAAAGTTATGCTAAATATTTTATATCATAAAGACTTAATATTTTCAATGAAAATTATGTATAATATATTTTTTAATAATAGTAGATAATATAAGATAAGATAAATTTATTAATGTCCAATGGGAGACCAACAAGGGTCTATGGGACTGAAAACTTACTGAACAAGAAGCAAAGAACCAAAAAAGCACCAAAAAATGGTCGGGAAAGCAAGAAAAAGAGAAAATAAATCCAGATACAAGACACAGACTAAGGGTTCTTCCTAGGTTGGAAGAAGTCCAACACTGAAAGATACAGACCCAGATGAGGGAGAGCTTGTAGTCATCTTTGAGATTTGCTGGTTGGTTGACGCTGATAAAGATGAAGATGAAGATAACCCCTAAGGGTTGCACAAATCTGGAGTGAACAATGGTAGAGGTATCAAAGGGTCACTTCACACCCCGTCCAAAGGGTAAAGGTGAAAAGAAGTCTGTAATGAGCTACTCTATGGCCTGCTTTAAGGGGAATAAAAGTTGTAGGGTGTGGTCATGAAGTTGCATTGCCTCCCGAAGATAAACTGTAAAACATCTTTGATTTGTGTAGCTGAAGAAGGAGGTCAATGGGCTGCACTCTATAAATAAACAATAAAATCTCCCTCTAATCTTGTAATAAATAAGGCAATGGAAAATGAAGTGTAACTTAGTTTTAGTCTCAAAAAATGTGCATAGCCTACAAATACGGTCCTCTCTATCAATGTGGTGGTTTGTTTGGGCTTGTAGATGGTGGGAACCAACCCTAAAAGATCCTAACACGAACTGAAGAGCATGGCACCGATTCTGAGATAAATATGTAGGTTGAGAAATAATCACATCCTGCATGTCAAGAAAGTACTTAGCATAGAAAGCCATCCTTGGACTTAACCCCCTAGGTGGGTTAGTCCAAGTTGTAATGAGGTACTGTCTGTAGATGTCAAATTTGACCTACTTGTTCAACTCCTGTCTAGAAGGGAGAAGATGAACAAGAATGTCTAATGAGAACTGAAAGGGGTGCAGGTGATCAATGTCTATCCCGATGGAGCTCAAAAAGGATGTGGCCTGGGCATACTAGTAGAACTTATTATTAAAATAAGTTAAAATTATATAATTATTAAGAAGTACATTATAGATATAAAAGTAACCTTTTTAGTTCATTAAGTAATTTTTAAAAAATAAAAAAACAATAAATTGAAAAATATAGAGATTTATTCATGATAATTCTTTTTCTTGTTCATTTTTTTCCTAATATCAATCACATTGAATTTAATGATCAAATTAGCTATAGCAATTTTTTTGTTTTAAAACAATTTTTTTTTTTTGCAAAAGTGGAAAGCCACATATATGTTAATAAATAAATTGATTCAAGATTCATGAGGGAAAGAACCAACAAGAAAACCCCCAATCCTCACCAAATACAAGAGATTTCAAAGTTTGAGGCTGATAAATGCACTCACTACAACAAGTAGTAAGAGAGAAAATGCCCATATAAATGGGCTATAATCTATGTTTTTAAACTCCAACTACCAACCCAACCAAAAAGCTAACTGGTAAAAACTTGAAATAAGAGCTCCACAAAGGACATGTTCAAGAAAGTCATGGTATGGAGACAGTGTAGGTTGACTCATTTTGAAACTAACAAACAATGAAACAAATTATTCAGTTGAACTTTGAACTGGTGAAAGAACATGAGCCAGTAACCAATCACAAAACCATTAGACATCATAGCTGATAGACTCGATCTTGGACCAATAGGAATATTCAGACTCCCAGAAAGGAGTGAAGGCAAAGATTAGACCAATATCAAAAGGAGAATAGGTCAATGCTAGTAGCCATAGAAAAAAACCAAATAGCGGCTATTGTATATGAATCAAAGATAACATTTCAACCTAACCCCATGTAGCCCAAAAGCTGAGTGAACAGCCTCGTGCTACCCTTCAATTGGCAATCGAGGATCATCCTAGTATTAAAAAATGAGTGCTACAAGAGGCATGTAAGAAGCTAGTCATGTTGACAAAATTGTTTGGAGGACTGGCATATTCTTCCATGGGAACCACAGTGCACTCATCCGATTCCTCAACTAGTTTCAAGTTGGAAAAAGCCATAGACAAATCAAAATTAACTTTATGATGAAGAACCAACCCACCAAAAAAGGCTGTCGGTCTGGTGGACAAACACAGGAGGGGCAACTGCCTCATGAAGGTGAAAGTCATTAATTGGAACACAAGAATTGCACGAGACAACACCCAACCAGGCAAATGACCTCATTTGAAATTCATGACCTGATTATGGTCAAAATGGCTCAGAGCTTGGAGAAAGTTGCAAGATACATTTCGAAGGAAAGCACTTGACCCATGTTCTATAAAGTATGCCTTAGTAGATGAATGTGGCAAATTCAAATGGAGTTTTTCAAACTATCCACGATGAGCTTGCACTCCCATTTGTCTTTTAGGTGGTCTCGTGGAAAAATGTCAACAACCAATTCACATCCACACCAAAGATCATATGATTTGATAAGCTCCAACTGGTCAATGCTATCCCTAATTTGAGGACATATTATAAAGTTGATGATGTCTTCAAGATCCTCCCAACACTAAACAAAATCCATGATATGGGAAAGAAAAATTGAGGCCACTTGTGATGGGAAATAGATTTTTTCGGATGGAGCAATCACTTCTACCCCAATAATGTACTTTATGGCATTGAAGCAAAATGGACATGAGCATAGGAAAACCTGAGCAAGCTGTGTGCGAGATGGGGTACTCAAATTACCATTCCCACTTGGCAAATTGGAGCCAAATTTTGTAGTTTCTTGGAAAGTATACCAATTCTAGAGAAAGGAGAAAGACAAGTGAATGTGAATGTTACCCAACTGAAATGATTTATAGAAATTCACATGACAAGGTGATGAGAGTTGAAGTGTGACACGATAGGAATGTACATTAATGAACAAAATAAAATGGTGAAGTGGAAATCTGTTATCCACATGCCAACCATCTTTTCTTTTATGGAGTTTATAGAAATAATGGCATGAACTATACACTATATATATGAGCAAATAAGCATTTATGGAAGAATAATCAAGTTGATTTGATTGGAGTGATCGACACTACAAAATCCCATTGTACTTGCAACAAAGTATATGGAAAATTAATCATATGTAAGAGAACTAATTATGTTCAATAAATGCCCAGAAGTATGGAGAAGGGATGAATCAATCAGTCAAAAACTATTAGAGGGGGGCGTAACTAGTTGCAAGTCTTATAGATTACACTGCCAGGGAGAGGTGGCAATAACAATCAAAGGTAGTTGGGTGTAGGCAACCGGTCATAGGCCTAGCAATTGGAGCACAATCAGATGAAAATCGAGATGACCAACAAACAACCGCTACCCAAACAAACAAGAAAACAATCGATACCAAATTAACTAACTAAACAAGTGATACCAGATCAACCAAGCAAACAACCAATACCAGATCAACAAAGAAAATAATCAGAACTAGATCAAGAAAGTCCTAATCTGTCCAAGTTGATAGTCACTTGTAGGAAAATATATTTAGAATAGGTCACTCTTGAAGTTGATGAGACTAAGATAATTTTGTCTGAACCGATGTTTGCAAGAGCGCCCACCAGATCATTACCTTCATGAAGCGTATGCAAAAAGGAGACTAAGACAAATGAATCAATCAGGGCCCAGGTGCAATGGAGGATGTATGCATTCTTCCAACTCCCTGATGATATGTAATTCTTTAGAATAACTGAGAGGGGGTGTGAATCAGTTATCCAAGGTCCAAATGTCAAAATAAAATTTTTTAGTGCTTAACATTTTCATATCCATAAAACCATATCATGCATGCATCTATTAGATTATCTAATACCTTAACTTAGTAGGTCACTATCCTAGGTGAAAATAACTTTGCAGAAGTGTAAACATGAAATACTACAAACTCATTCACACAATTTGACATAGGGATTTTATGTGGAAACCCAATTTTGGAAAATCACCAATAACATGCTACCTAGTTTCACTCTTATGAAGTGATGCCCTATTAAAGGCCACCCCTGTTAAACGTTACAATACAAACTATTAAATGTGACCTAGTTAAAGGATTTAAACCACCCTATTAGGAGTGAGCCTTGTTAGAGGACTTTAGAACATCCTATTATAATGTCACCCAATCAAAGGATTTACAATTGATTGTTAGGTCAACCTTAATCCAAAGGATTTATCTAGATTGATTCAGTTAGAAAGTAACAACATGACTTGATCTGATAATAAAATACAACTCACTTGTAGATTGCAAATCTCTTGTTCAATCCTCCATTTTGCTTGACATTCATACTCTTCATCTCTAACAGCTTGTTCACCCTTCAAGCATTCAACCTCTTAAGCCTTCTTGCTTTGTATTCCAATTGTAGTCTCTTCTATTCGGCCACCATATGAAGCAACACTCTAGACTTGTTGTCTTCCTTAGGCTCTGACACATAACCTTTTCTTCTAGCCCACTATCTCTATAAATAGATAATTTAGGTCTTTTTTCGTTTAACCACAATCATCCATTTTAGGGTTAGGTAAGATTCAATGAATCTAGCCACTTTTCCATTTTAATCTCTCTAGAAACTTATTATACAATCTTCCTTGAATTTGTCTCAAAACAATTTATCTTGAATTCTGTGCCACGAACTCATCATACTTATCTTCCACACTCTTCACATAATTCAAGAAATTAAATTAGTCTTCTTAGATTCCTCAAATCTTTGATTTAACACTTTTTTCTATCACTTGACATCTACACTGTTCACTCGGCAATAACAACATTCTGATGCTCGATCGACACTAAGTAGCTCGACACCAACTATGCCTTCTTAGCTTGGTCACTATTGTTATTTCCTTGATGCTCAACACTTACTAAATACTACTCGTATCTCTCTCTACTATCTCCATCTTTCTTAATGTGACCTCTTTCTTATATCTGCCTCTTTGACATTAATGCCAAAGACTTGTCATCTTTTCATGTAGATATAATCAATTTAGGTTCTCCCTCTGTCACCTTACATGTGACTATAAATCTTCTTGTTCAACACTGTCATTACTTTAGGAAACTCCTAAAGTAAGATCCATTGCGCCAAATTCTAAAATATGACAATAAACTCAGTTGATGCAGGGCATACTCTTGCTTCTTAAGTAGCTTTGGATAGGGATATCACCCCTTGTTTACCTCTAACATATTCATGGGCATCCTTGGGTAAAGCTTTTGTGAATATATCATCTAGTTGTTGTTTTGTATTCACATATTCCATTCTCACTTCTTTCTCTTGAACAAACTCTCTGAAGTAATGATACTTGATTGCAACATGCTTTGTCTTTGCGTGCATCACATGGTTCTTTGATATGTTTATAACACATGTATTATCACAATAAATTACCACATGTTCAATCATTTCTTCCTTCATTCCTTTGAGTAGTTGTTTGATGTATACCACATTTGTACAATTTACTTCAAAAACCACATATTCAACTTCCATAGTAGATTGAGGTATACAATTTTGTTTCTTATTGGTCCAGGTGATCAATCTATTTCCTAAGAAACATGCTCCACCACTTGTACTCTTTCTATCATCAATGCTTCTAGCCCAATCAACATCTATTTAGGCTCTTACTTGAAACTTATCATTCTTCTTGTAGTATAGACCATAGTCTTCTATTCCTTTCAAATATCTCATGATCCTATTAACAACCATCAAATGATTTTGCTTAGGATTTGCATAAAACCTTGCAACAATCCCAACAACTAATGTAATGCCAAGTTTGCTATGTACTATATATTTCAATTTTCCAATCATATATCTATACAAATTTGATTTACTTCAACAAAATCATTAGTTTTTGAGAGTTTGTGTCTTGTCACCATAGGAGTGCTAATAGGTATTGAATCTTCCATACCAAAAGTTTTCAATATTTCCTTCACATACTTAAACTGAGTGACATAAATACCATATTTCATCTGATATACTTGTAGACCAACAAAGAACTTTATTCCTCCAAACATAGACATCTCAAATCCTTTCTTCATTTCATTTGCAAATGTCTTACACAATGCATTTTGTCCTCCAACAAATATTTCAGCTAGTAAAATCCCTTTACCTCCTTTTGTCTTCAAGTACAGAATGCTTTTATTATCAATCTTCTCAAAACCAATCTTCACAAGATAATTGTGAAGCCTTTTATACCATGCTCTTGGAGCTTGCTTTAAACCATATAAATCTTTTTGTAATCCACATACCATGTTCTTGTTGCTTGGATCAACAAATCCTTTTGGTTGTTCAATGTAAACCTCCTCTTCTAGTATTCCATTCAGAAATGCTGACTTTACATTGATTTGATAAACTTTGAAACCTTTGTATGCAGAGTAAGCAAGCAGAGTTCTTACTCCTTTCAATCTTGCAATTGGGGAAAATGTCTCCCTATAGTCAATTCCATCTTCTTTTGCATATCCCTTGGAAACTAATTTTTCCTTATTCCTTGTAAATCCACCATTCTCATCTAGTTTGTTTTTGTACACCCACTTGGTTCCAATCACGTTCTTGCTCCCTAGTTTGTGTACTCGAGGCCATGTTTTGTACTTCTCAATTTGATCAATCTTTTGTTTCATGACTTTTATCCAGTCTTCATTCTCCAAAGCATCCTTCACTAACTTTGGTTCATGCATACTCAAAAAACATGTATCACTTCTCAACCTATTCCTTGTCATTGTTATAGCTTCTTTATCTCTAATAATTTATGTAGAAAGGTGATGTCTTCTGATATACTTTAACAATCTTGGTTCTGCTCTTCTTTCTTTAATGGGTCTATCAACTTCAAAGTCACCATGCACTTCTCTATCAAGTAAAACAACATTCCTTTCATGTACATCGATCTTAGTATTAGAATGTACCTCGCCTTCTATCTACAACTCAACTCCTAAATGCAACTGGGTTCTTGAATGCAACTCGGTGTCAATTGTATGCAACTCTATAGTCACTGATACTTGTTGCTTTTGATTTACACCTTGGTTCACATCTTCATTAGCATCCATCTCTTCGTAGTAGTATATGAAGATTTTTTACTCTTTAGGTTCCTTGTTAGATTCAACTTATGTACTTCTGTATATTCATCAAACTCCAAATTTGCACTTTCCACAACTTTGTTAGCATTAGTATTTTAATACTTATAAGATTTAATTCTTGTGGAATAGCCTAGGAATATACCTTCATCACTTTTAGCATCAAGTTTACCATTCTTGATATCTTTAAGAATGTAACACTTGTTTCCAAATACCTTAAAATATTTTACATTGGGTGAGTATCCATACCATAGTTCAAAGGGTGTGGAATTTGTGCCTTTCTTCACTTGTACTTGGTTCAAGGTATAAACAACTATACTTAATGCTTCTCTCTAGTATTTCAAAGCAACATTCTTCTCCATCATTAGTGTTCCAGCACAGTCCATTATAGATCTGTTCCTATTTTCAGCAATCTCATTTGTGGAGGGGTTCTAGGTGCTGAAGTTCGTCTCTTGATTCCTCTGTCATTATAGAATATCTCAAACTCATTTGATGTAAATTCCCCACCTCTGTCAGATCTCATACATTTCAATATTTTTCCAGTCTCCTTTTCAACTCTTTCCAAATACCACTTAAACATTTGAAAAACATTAGATTTTTGTTTCAAAAACATAACTGTCATCATCCTAGAATTATCATCAACAAATAGGATAATGTACTTGTCACCTTTGTAGCTTTGTACATCAATTGGTCCATACAAATTAGCATGAACTAATTCCATAATTTATTTTGAGGAGTGAATATTACTTTTAAAACTAGATTTTGTCATCTTACCTAACTGACATTGTTTGCAAATCACATTATTAGGTTTCTTCAATTTTGGAAAACCTCTGATTGTTTTCATGTTACTGATATTGACTATGTTATCAAAGTTAACATGGTACAACCTCTTGTACCATAGCCACACATCATCAAATTCTACAACAACTAGGGATAACTTTAAGAAACCCCTCCCGAGAAAAATATGTAAAATGCTGGCCAATTCAACATTAAATATGCAGGAACAATTTCTAATTGAGGCTGATTTTTTCATTCAAGGCAAGGGAGAAAATTATTTTCTATTGGAAAATTTTTCCTTTTTGTATCAAAATTTAATAATAATTGTGGCGAATTAAATTTTTTTTTTTTTGGTATGCAAAAAAATGTTGGCGATTTATTTTGTCGGTCATAAATATTTTCGTAATGTAAGAGACGAATTAATTATTTCATATAACACAAAATATTAATATAGTTTGATAATACTTTATTTTGAAAGAGAGATTATTTCAATTTTTGATGAATTTATAGAGTCGCAAGTGGTCCATGGCCAACATGCCAAGTGTACACTGTACAATGTACTTTTAGTATGCCAATCCATTAAGATTCAATTAATAATGTGCCCTTTTTTTGAGCACTTGGTTGTCATCACATTTAATTTTATCATTTTTATGGTGAAAGGAATTAATTTCAATCATTGATGTAATATAGATCAATGGCTCCAACTCTATTTCGGGTCTAATTTTAAATGACATATCATAAAGTCTAAATCTTCCTAGAATTAGGACACGTGTCCCAAAGACCAAAACATAAAGTAGTTGGCTAAATAGGGATAGTTGGAGACACATGTCAGTAAAATGGTAGGAGATGCTCAACCTGAGGGAAAATATTATTTTATTTCAAGGGCAAAATAACATTGTCCAATAAGAAAACATTAGGGAAACGTTGGCGAAAATTTTAAAATAATTGTGTTCTAAATGTAGATTACATTGGTGATTGGACCTGGATTTGGACTAATTATGTGTAAACTAATGAGTGATTAGCCTTGGATTTTAACCCAAATTATTCAATATCTCGATGACATGGTTGAACCCATGTGTAGGTTTTATTCGCCAAATTGCAATTTCTCAAAGAGACATAATAGCCAATTGGCAAAGATTTTCCACTAAAAAAATCACTGACCAACAAGACAAGTAACATAATTCATGTCAAGATAAAATAGATTATCTCTAGTTTGATCTCCATTTCTAATTAGTTTTCCATCAGCGTTATAGATCTTTTCTTTCTTTTTATCAAATTCAACTTTGCAACCTAAATTATTCAATTGTGACACACTCAACAAGTTATAGTTAAGTCTTTCTGCATAGTGAGCATTGTTACACATGATCATTTTTGTCAGTTTGATTGATCCTTTACCTTTTATCAAACATGGTGCATCATTACCAAATCTAACACTATTTACATTGTAATACTCAAGGGTAATGAACTTACTTTGACCTCCTGTCATGTGATGTGAACATCCACTGTCAATGATCCATCTATCACTTTTGTTCACATAAGATATCAATGTAGTTGCCTCATCTTCATCAGAATCATCTTTCATAGCAACATACACAACTTCAGCATCATGGTCATCAGATCCATCTATTGTTTCCTCATCAACAATGTAGCAAGACTTCTTTCCTTTCTCTTTATAATATTTTCTATTCTCATCTCTTTTACCTTTGTATTTATCTCCACTTCTATTCTTCTTCTTCTCTGGACACCTAGCAACAATATAACCAACCTCATTATAATTGAAACACATGATAGGTAGCTTACCTTTGTATTTTCCTTTGCCTCTATGAAATCTCCTCACCGGTAATGCTTCAAGCTCTTCTACATCTTCTTCATTTGTATCATTATCACTAGAAACATGCTTGGCCTTTTTCTTTTTCTGTTTAGTTTCTTTTAGTGTCAGTTTAGCTTTGAAAGAAGATTCAACATTTTTAGTTTTGAAATTACCAAAATTTGAAAGTTCAAAAGCAACGAGTCTACCTATCAGTCCTTTAAGGGTTAGATTACTACTAGGAACACACATTAGTTCTTGTATGGCAGAGACTCTAATAGCATAGATAGGCAGTAGGGTTGTCAATACTTTGTTGATCACAGCCTCATCTTCAAAAACACCATTTTCTCCTTTGATAGCATTCACAATATCTTTGACTCTTGTACAATATTGGACTATAGTATCACCTTGCATTCTCATGTCATCAAACTTTCCTCTTAGATTTTTACCTTTGACTCTCAAAACTTTCTTATCTCCTCCATAGATCATCTCTATAGCATCCCACATCTTCTTAGCAAAATTGCATCCTTTGATGTCATCAAACTTTGAGTAGCTTAGGGTAGATGCAAGCTCTAACATTTCTTGATTGTATTCTTTCTTCTTTTTTAGATCATCAACAACAAGGGCTTCCGTAGGATCAACATGGCCAGTGGTGATTGTAGATTGTGCATAATCTCTAAATCTTGCTAGATGTAGCTTCATCAAACTTTTTCGTGCATGAATGTTTTTCTTGTTTAGTTTGGGTGATGGTAGACTTGATGGATGGGAGAACAAGGAAGTGTTGAGGTAAAATTAGGTTTTACTCGGGTGAGGTTGAGCTATTTACTAGGTGATAGAAAAGAGAATGGGGGAGTGATTTGACAAGGTCACATCAAGCAGGGGAGTGAAAAGCAGGGCATGCATTTGAGAAAAGGAAAAGAAGGACTGCACAAAAATCATAGCCCTGTCAAGTCTCTTAAAATCTCTATCAGACCCAGCTCAAAAATTGGACCAAGTATGCCAAATCCCATCTAGGTGGTCATAGCTAGCATTAGGATAAAAAAGGACTAACTTTTTCCACATGTAAAACCAGGCCTCTCGTTCATCAACTACCCATTTAAAGGGCAACATTCCTTCCTTGTTAGAGGCTAGAAAAACCATGTTAAAATCCCCACAAAAAACCCATGTCGTAGGTGGAAAATGATCTGCCAACCAATGCCACAGGTATGAACGATCAACATCATTGGGAACATAAATGTTAACAATACCAAAAGAATGATTCTAAAAAGATAGCAAAATCCAAACCACCCTGTGCCAAGGGTCAGAACTATGTGAAATAACATAGGAATTTAAACGATGTGAGAGAAGAGTAACAACACCACTTCGACCAACTTCATGCTGAGAAGAAAAAATGACACTATCCAACCAAATAACATGACAAGCTAAGGTAATAAGAAACCCAACAATTTTAACTTCCCAGAGACAAAACACATAAGGATCAAACTAAGGCTTGGTATCATGAATAGAATATTTTCTAGGGAGGTTTGTCAGCCCTCACACATTCCATGAAAGGCAATTCATGGTAACCCAATGTGCATGTCATCCTCATCCCCTAGAGAGGATAAGTTGTTTTACAAAAAGGAGGGAGTCTCAAATGAGGGGTCATTAAGAACAACAACCCTCTGAAGCTTCTCCCCATTATAAAAAAACTCATCGCAACCATCTAGGCTGTGAGACCAGTGTAGCATTTGTTAGGAAATCATTGATGACACTTGCAATGCTTGAGTCCAAAGAGGGCATGGATTTGGGTTAGGAATTCCCATTGTCCCTTGGTCTCTAGGGTTTGAAATAGGAGGCAGAGGGAGCAATGGAACTGAGGATTCTATGAGTATTTGGCTTGAGCTAGATTTACCATGATCCACAGGCAAAGAGCTTACCTTAGACATAGTCAAACCCTTCCCCATTTTCACCATTGTAGTCCATTCATCTTTCTTGGCAACCATAGCAGGCTTGGCTTCCAAAGCAGAGGGGCGGTTACAGTCCAACAAGGGACAACCCCTAATCTTATGCTCAGTTGACTGACACCGATAGTAGGTATTCAAAAGGTTAAGGTAAAGCACCTTTTGAGTAAAGGTAGTACCACCTATCTAGATTTCCACTGTATCCTTGAGGTCCCTAGATAGGTCAACCTCAACACAAACCCTACATTAGGATGAGTGTTGAAAAACTTGTTTAGTTCAAGACACACAACCTTACTGATAGTTTATTCAATATCAAGTAAAAAAGACTAGCAAGGAATGGGAAGCCCAAGGAACTTTACCCAAACAGGTACCTTAAGCTTCCAATAATCTAAAACAACAAAATCTCGCAACCAATGTTGAAAAACCAAGAGGGAGGACTTGACAGTCTAGAGGCCATGCACAAAAACATGTTTAGCTTGGTCCACATTGCCATAGAAAAAAAAAAAATCCTTTGGTAAGGCTTTGAATGCCTTCAAGGGAAACACCCTAAGGTGTCCAAACCTTGGAAACCCATTCTTGTAGCATGCTTTTAGAAGGAGTACAACCCATAAATACCCAATGAGGGTTTTTTTTTCTAGCCATATGCATGCACTATCAAACTCCTTGACATTCAAAATAATATTAGGAGAGGAATTGCCTCATGAAACACCTTGGGAATGAGCTTGTGTGAGGGCTTGGTTAGTAGAACCATTTTTTCTAGTAGCAACAACGACCCCAACACTAGCATCAACTTCTGGGCTGAAGAAGGATGAACTCATTATAAATGAAATCTTATTCCTATAGTAAATGCAGTATGAAAAATGGCAGAAACCAGTGAGGATTCAGACGGAGGCCGTACAAACCCTAGCAGAGCTCATCTTGGAAATATTTTGAATAGTGTATTAGTATATATTTTTATCCTAGCTTCAAAACCCACAAATTAGAATGTCAAAAAGATTAATAAAATGCATAGAATTCATAAGTGAAAAAGACAAAAAATAAATATAAACACTTGAAAATTCCAATGGAGACCTATAGGTCTTTTGTATGGGGGAAAAGAAAATATCTCGTGTAAAAGTTAGAGAATTCATTTAATTTCCTTCCTAAATTAACTCCTAACTCTAAAAAAACTAGTCTTCAAATCTATGAGTTGAAGAAGTAAATAACAATTCACGATTCAGTTGGAATTCTAGTGCATCTAATCTATTATTAGTAAATTATAAAACTCTTTTTCTGAAATAATCTATCCACCTTACTGTTTGGGAGAGAATAAATGTGTTTAAAATATATAAATATACTAACTCTATTATAAATCCAAACCTATTAAAAAGCATATTCAAATAAATATAAATAAATAAAATATAATTAATACTTATATAGGGGGAGTAACCTAAGGAGAGTCCCACCATCCCAAGTCCCTTCTAGCCGCAAGTCTCGGTGTGGTAACCTAGGCACATAAACATGTGTGTAGAGAGTGGAGAAAAATAAAAGTTGTTTAAATTTTTTAATTCACTCCAATGATGTGAAGTGGGTACCGTAGTGGTACTAACTGTGGAAGTTTTGTGACCCCACACAGGGGGGTCACATGGACTCCCCACATCATCCTACATCTTTCCAATAAAGTGCATGATCAACAACATAAGGAAGAGGTTGATATTGAAAAAATAATAAACTCACTATTTAAATCGTATCTAGCACATTTAGTGCGAGTTCTTTTGCATTGGAAGGAATTAAAAAATAAAAATAAAAAATAAAAAATCAAATTTTGGAGAGGACCATGACTTCACCCCATTCTCCACTCCCTGTCTCTATCTAACCAAGAACTTATACACGACATACTAGGATTGTTATAAAAACTAGCACTTGCACTAGGATAGGGTGCAAGTGTATAGCCAATAGGTTTAGGAGTTACATTGATTTTGCATATTATTTAGTGCATAAATAATTGTGTTAAGGTTGAAATATTTAGAAAAAATGGATGCATGAAATAGGTTGTCTCTAAAATCATTGTTCAAGTCAACTGGGAAATTTCATCTTTATTTTGGTCAAAATGCTCTGTAGGACTTGTGAAAGCACAATCACTTGTTTACACAAGTTTTGAATTAAAGATAAAGAAATTCAACTACATTTCTCAACTTCCTAAGTTGTAAGTGAACCCTAAAATAAAAAAGAAATAAGACTTCAATAAAATATAATAAATGGGACCAAATAGTATATCAACTAGATTATTAATTCATTTGACAACATATGTCGATATGTATATGCATTTGTTGTGGATAAGTTCCACACAAGTAGGGAAGAACACTAGTAACTGAATGTGCTCTAATAGTTGTGCACTAGATTTTATAAATTAAAAGTCCATTAGAAAGTCATCTGTGAGCCAATAATTATGATTTTTTCAGAATAAAAATTTAGCAAATTAGATTAATTGTGTAAGTTCATTAATACCAATAGGTAGTGCACCATTACTAATATATTTGTATTAAAGTATTAGATCAATTGTGCAAAGTTTTTGGTTGTCTATGTGAATAGGTAATGGTGAAAAAATGAAAAAGTATCATAGAACACTTTGAAATGACAACTTTTTAACCCTGCAATGCTCAACAAACTCATTAGGAAGCATCATTACTACTTAGAAGCCAAAATATATTGTTCAAGCAATTAGGTCATGTATTCTATTTTTTCAAAATCCAAGTTATATTTTAGACTCTACGAGTATACAAAGTTAGCTATGCATATATATATATATATATATATATATATATATATATATATATATATATATGTATGTATGTATGTATGTATGTATGTATGTATGTATGTATGTATGTATGTATGTATGTATGTATGTATGTATGTATGTATGTATGTATGTATGTAAATAAAATACATTAAAAAACAAAAATATTATCTTTATAATTTTACACTATTTGATCACCTACTAAATGAAATATACATAGAATCAAATAAATATTAGTTAGTCAAAGGGCCCTTGGTCTACTGGTGAAGTTGAAAGGCTCTCAAAGAGCCCACCAAGGATCAAGTCTTACTGAGTGCAAGGCCCTCGACATCTAAAAGGGATGAGGCCGAAATCGTGCCCTAGGAAAATTTGGCAGAATGGATACCCCTCAGTTCTTGGTTCTTAACCAAAGAGGCTAGGCGAAACAAGACGAACCTCCATTAAAAAATTTAAAAGAATAAAAATTATTTAGAGAATAAAAAATGTTAATAGTTGAAATGAAACAACCTTAATATACACACCCAATCAGAAGAAAAATGTGGTAAAAAAATACACTTATTAACAGAACAATTATTACCAAGGATCATTTAATTTTTAATTTTGATACATATCAAAACCTCCAACACATATCAGAACCTTTGAAATAGGATATACAGACTCTTTAGCAACCATTTGTCTAGAACAAATCCTATATTAAACTACATTATAAAAAGCATATTATCAAACCCCTAAATTATATTAAACCTTGTAACATTAAAATCCACACTTTCTATTATAAATGATCTTAAGCAGTTGAGATGGCCCCACATGAAAAGTCCTCCTCTCATGGAAAATATATTAAAATAAAAATAATGCATTGTTTTGAAGTGACATGACCAAAAGCATGAATGAGCTTTAGCCCAAGTGAAATCCTATCGGCTAACAAAATTAAAATAAATAAATTATGGGGTGTTCCAAAATGGCCCTCACCACTATCCTTATCCCCACACTACGTTTTCGTGAATCTGGAAAAAAAGTTTAACTTTGTTTTGTGTTTAGTGCATTTTGGATGGGTATTAGCCTATCATTTATTCCCATTGGTGTGTGAAGAGTGTTAACTCAGTGCTACCGTTTTCCACTATTTTGGAATGGAGCACATTCTCCAAGTGGAGATCATGTTTGTCACCTTCCTGCTTGTATGGATGCACATGCATTAGGAAATAAGATAGTGTAAGTTTGTATAAAATTTATTTAATTTATATTTTTTAATGTATCTTGTTTATATTAATTTTTGATATGTTATTTTATATTTGATATGTTACTTTATACATACATACATACATATATATATATATATATATATATATATATATATATATATATATATATATATATATATATATATATATATATATATATATATATATATAATTTAAAGCACATGTCAATTTGTACATAAATATTTTCATCAATAATTAATATTAAATGGATTCATTGTTTAATATTATTGAAATGTTAGATAAGTATGTACAATTTGATAAATGTATCAATTCATAGAAATTATTATTATTATATTCATGAAAAATAATAATCATCTAAATTTAATTAAATATTCTATAAAGTAAAATATTTATAAGTTAATCAATAAGATTAATAAATGTTGGATAAAACTTAATAAGGATATTGTACATTTGTAAAAACATTTTAATAAAATAAATAATATTATATTATGAGTGCAATTGGGTATTGTTGGCCAAAAATGCCCTCCCACCAAAAATTGAATTCAAATGTCTAAACCCACCCAATGGTCATAATTTTTAAATGTTCAAACATTTGAATAATGCACACGGATACATACAAACTTTGGTTCATCTATTTATCCTATGTCTTAAGCTACTTGCATGTTATATCTTTAAAGGCTTTAAGTTGTGACCATGCGATAGCCTTCATTGCATGGTTGCAAGCAGTCAGAGCTTAGCTATGTTTCCAACAATGATGGTGCGAGGTGGTTCCTCTCAATAGGTAGTGAAGCATCGGGGCATTTCTTATAACCGTAGGATATCAGTTGTGACGTCGCGTTTCCTTTATCGCATGGTCATAACAGATTAAGTTTTGACCATAATTAATGGTGCGACAAGGCAAATGCCTTTGTTTGCTGGGTCACAAGGTTAAGACAACTAACCAATGTTCAAGTGGCGACAAGGTGAATGCCCTTGTTCGCGTGGTTGTAGAGGGTTAGGCACAAACTAGAGTTAATAGTGCGATGCAACGATTCCACTATTTTTGCAGGATCACAAAGGGTTAAGTCTAATCTAGTGTTCATGTTATAGAATGATGATATACCTTGGACCACATATTCATAGGGGTTAAAATAAAATTATGAGTTAAGGGTGCGAACGTGCAATAGGCCACCATGTGGATATGTTGGTGATGTGATAGTTTGATGTCTCGATGAGTTGGCTTGAGGATGGGTTCTTTTTTGGTTAAGGTGTTGACATGGATAGTAGGGTAATCGTGTGTTTTTGACTATCAAATGTATAAAGGATCAAAGGTTGTCATTATGACGTTATCAAGAATTGCTCGATCTTTAGCCATAGTGACATAACGATAGGTAGATGCATGTCTTAGTGAGCTTAGGTGGTGAGTAAGTAGTTGGCAATGGTGGTTAAGTTAATTTTTACAAAGTTATGGGAATTTCATATTAAGTCAAGATTCAAGTTGTGACGACACGAATGTTATGTTGGCAGTTAGGTCCCTATGGTTCGAAGGGTTGCTGATTTTTTTTGTTAGCCAAGAAGACCTCGACAATGATGCAAAAGCTTAGAACCATGCAGTCATCGAGTTGCTTTGGTTAGTAAGAAGTGTTGGGAAAAAGTTGCGAAGCAATGATAGTGGTTGGTTTAACTGAGTTCACAGTTTTGCGGGGCAAATATCTAATAAAGGTATAAAGGTGGTGAAGGTGCAATTGGGATAGGGTGTTCAACTCATGAAGACTTTGTGAGTTGGTGAAGGGAGATAATATCTTTGGTCCACATGGCTCATCCTGGTTGCTTGACCTAGTTTGATACTGAGTTACACTGATTTGTCGAGCCTGGAGTAGAGGAAAAGGGTTTCCTCTGCACAATTTGATCTCCATGATCGATCCCAACCACTCTTGAGTTATTGCCATGCTAAAAATTCATGAAAGACATGTTGCCTGCCTCCAAGTTATCCATTTGAAGGGTCTTATGCATTAATGACGCCATTTATGTCACTTTCAAGGTTTCTTCTAGCCAGGGTTTGATGATTTTTATTCCTTTGAAGGTGTACTGGATCAAATCTATCATCTAGATCTCACCCAATCACCTTTTGACAATCTTAAATGCATGAATGAATTTATGAAGCAATCTATGAGTTATGTTTGAGCTATAAAAGCACATTTTGTAATCTTTGTTAGGATCGATCCTTCTCTATTTTTTTTGGCATTACTTTGGCATGCACATTGTAAATCCCCCTTGCCTTTGAACTACATGACATTCTGTCTTATCTCTTTCAGCCATTGATGTAATGTGAGACTCTTTTTCCTCTCATCAATGTATTGTGGTTGTTTGTCATTTGCATGACTGTATCTCTTTTGGCCTATGAATGATATATAGTTAAACTCTTCTTCCTTGCGTCATTTATCTAGTTATCCAATCTGCATGTGATTGTTTGATTAAGCAAGTTTGAATATGTATTTTTTGATATCATGATAGTTAACTATGCATGGGAAAAGACATGGTTTGACACTCTATTTTGGTGCATCACCTCCTTAGAATAGATTAGATAGTTTGCTTTCATGAATTCCTTCTCCCTATTCCTCTTCAAGTGTAGTTTAGGTGCATCATGATAGAAAAGGAAGCCAACCTTCTTCGGAGACTTAACCTCATTATTCAAGTCCCACAACTTGGAGGCTTTTTCCTTGTTTCACAAGGTTTCCTTTAGGTAAAAACTTTAGCCAAGTGTGCAAACTTTTGTGAAAACAATTATTTAAACAATCTATGATTTAAAACATGAGGAATATGATGAAACAATTACCATGTAGTTGTATTGTCAATTGGAACCTAGTTAACATTTGTAAACTATAACTTAAATAAGAGAATATGTTTATGCAAAGCAATAAACAAGAATGTGTCTTTGTTCCATAATTTAAGGAAAGAAAAATTGAAAACTTGAAACAAAAAATGAAATACATGGAATTATAGAACTTTAGTAAAACCCTTTAGATGTATTGGACTTAAACATGTTATTATGACATGAGAATGAAAGAAGGTGAGAATGTTGTGCAGTATGTGAACCGAATCAAGGAAGTAGCGAGTGCAATCAAAGATGCTCAAGGAGTCATTAGTGACACTAAAGTTTTTATATGTAGTATCTTGCCTATCTATGTTATTAATGTATTTTTAATTAATGAAGTTAGAGCTATGTTTGCTAATGTTCTTACTCTTGATGGTTTAGTTGTTCATTTGGTTGCATTTGAATTGAGTAATTTTGATAATAGTGTGCCTAAACTTAAGAATACTTTCAAGACTTCACTAACCATTGGAAATTCAAAGAAAGAAAAGAATAGTAAAGATGAAAGTGAGTCAAGATCAAAAGATGACATAGATGATATTGAAGCATTTCTTGCAAGGAGTTTACCCAAAGTTAAAAGGAAATTACCTCTAATATGTTTTACGTGCAGTGAAGTAAATCATATTGGTACAAGATGTCCTAACAAGAGAAAATATGATAGAAATAATTAGAAGGATCATATGTATATAAAGAACAAATAATACTTGAACAAAGAGAAGAAATCATGCTACATTACTCAGGAGGAGTAGACTGAGTCAAATATTAAAGATGTGAAAGATGGAGTGGAAGTGGTGTATGTTGCTGTGAAAGAAGACCTTAATGAGGAAAGGTATGAGGATGATAAATCTCTTGTTTCACATATTATTAAGAATGATACATGGATCATTGATAGTGGATGCTCACAACATATGATTGAAGATATTAGTAAGTTTGATGAATTTGAGGAATGTGATGGTGAAACTATTAAATTAGGGAATGATATTCCATCTCCAATAAAAAGGTACAAGTTTATTGATGTTGAATAATAAAATTAGATGTGATGATGCATATTGGGTGCATAGACTAAAATAAATTTTTTTGAGTGTTGCTTAGTTGAATAATGCAAGTCATAAGTTATATTTTCAAAATAGGAAAGTCAAGATCTATGATGATGATGGTAATCTGATGGCACTGGTGAGAAAACTATAGGTAATCTATTTTATCTTGATGCTACAGCTGATACATACTTGTTTGCAAAATTTAAAGATGTGTGGTTTTGGTACAAATGGCTATGTCATGTAAATTTTGAAAATATAATCAAGGTCAGTAGAAAGAGAATAGTTAGAGGATTACCAAATTTACATAAACTTGAGAATGCTATGTGTAAACAATGTTAGCCCGATAAGATGAAAAAGTCAAAATTTTTCAAGTAGTACACATACTTCTAACAATGTTCTAGAACTACTACATACTAATTTTTGTGGACTAATGAGAGTAGAAAGCTATTATTGTGAAATATATTTCATACTGTTTGTTGATGATTATTCTAGGATGATGACAATTATGTTCATGAAGTTGAAGTCACATGCTTTTGATATGTTCAAATGGAATAAAACTAGAGTTGAAAAAGAGGCTAGTGAGTTTATGTCTATTGAATTTACTAAATTTTGTGCTGAGCATGGTATTAAGAGACAATTTTCCACACCAAGGACACTACAACAGAATGGAATTGCTAAACGAAGGAACACATCAATTGTTAATTGTGCAAGAAAACTTCTGATTGAAAAAGGAATTTATCAAATCTTTTTGAGAAAAGCCATTAGAATTTTAGTTTACACTCTCAACCATGTTCAACAAAAGAAAGGAACAAACAAGACACCTTAGGAACTCTGCTATGATCATACACCTAATGTGAGTTATTTCAAGATATTTGGAAGTAGATGCTACATTCACAAAGATGCAAGGAGTGGTATATTTGATTCAAAAGAAAATGAAGGTATTTTTCTTGGTTATTCTTCTAAAAGAAAGACATACAAATATTTGAACAAGGATACTAACACAATGATTGAAAGTAAAAATGTAAGAATTGATGAGTTTGTAGACAAAAATAGTGAGGAAAGAAAAAAGAAACCAAATGATCACAATTTTTTATTATCTATCTATAAAGATGAACTTGGTGTAATGCCTAAGAAAAAATTGAGTCACCAAGCATCATTGTATGGTACCTGTGTCATAGATAGAACATACCAAGCATGATGTTGATTCCCAACCAAGTGAAGATAATGCTAGAAATTAGAGAATTGAACCTATACTAGCAAAATATGTGAGAAAAAACCATTCACCTGACTAAATCATTGGAGGAAAAATTGTTGGAGTCATGATAAGAAGTAAGTTAAAAGAAAATACATGTTTAATTGGTGAGTTTGAACCAAGAAATGTGAAATATGCACTTGAAAATGAAGTTTAGATTAATGCTTTAAATGAAGAGATTGATTAGAGTGAGAAATACAACACGAACACTAGTACTGAGACCAATTGATAAGAATGTGATTAGAACAAAATGGATTTTTACAAAAAAACTAAATAAAAATGGTGAAGTTGTGAGGAACAAGGCCAAATTAGTTTGCAAAGGTTGTGCCCAAGAAGAAGGAATTGCCTATGATGATACTTCTTCCCATGTTACAAGATTGGAAGGAATCAGAACTATTTTGGCTTATGCTACTTACAAGAAATTCAAAGTATATCCAATGGATGTTAAGTCACCACTTCTTAATGGAATAATTGAAGATGAAGTCTACATAGAACAACCTGAAGGATTTGTTGAGCTAGATTAGAGGCACCTGGTTTGAAAATTGAGCAAAGCTTTGTATGAACTAAAGAAAACACCTAGAGCATAGTATGAAAGGTTGAATTCAATTTTTATTAAGATTGAATTTTTTAGAATAAGTGAAATTAATAATCTATATTTGAAAAGAAAAATAGAAAACATGGTGTTGATTGCTAAAATTTTTGTGGATGATATTATATTTGGTGGGAATGTTTTGTTGTGTAAATCATTTGCTAATCAAATGAGCAAGGAGTTTGAAATGTCTATGTTTAGTGAGATCAAAATTTTCATTGGCTTAAAATTTTATCAAATAAAAGATGGTATATACATGACTTAGTCTAAGTATGTTAAGGATATTTTGAAAATATCTGGGATGGATGAGTCAAGAAAAATTGGTAAAGCTATGGTGACTGAATGTAAATTATCTAAGGAGGATACTACTACTGAGGTAAATGAGACACACTATAGATAAATAATAGGAAAGTTACAGTATGTTCTGCATAGTAAACCTAATATTTGTCATGTATTTGGAATAGTTGCAAGGATTTTTTCTAATCCTAAGGAAACACACATGATTTCTATTAAAAGGATATTTAGATATCCAAAGAGAATTGCATATTTTGGATTGTGGTACAAACAAGATGGCTACTTTACACTTAAAGTCTACACTAAAGTAGATTGGATTGGAAATATGGATGATAGAAAGCGTATAAATGGTGGATCTTTCTTCTTAGGAGAACGATTAATTATTGATTAAGCAAGAAACTTAGCTACTTATAACAATCTAATACTGAAATTGAGTATGTTGTTGCTACAATTAATTACTCTAATCTTGTTTGGATTAATAATTTTTTTGAAGGAATGCAAGAAAAAGTTAATGCCATTGTTACTATTTATTTTGAAAATACTATTGCAATAAATATATCAAAAAATCTAGTGATGCATGCAAAAATTGAGCATATAACTATCAACTATCACTACTTGAGTAAGCAAGTGCAATAGAAGCAAGTGAGCATTGAATATGTGAAATCCAATTAATTCTTTTTAGACATATTTACCAAGACATTATCTAAGGATTATTTTGAGTATTTAAGAGGAAAATTAGGGGGCCCTTCCCCTATCCAAGATTCATTAAGAAAAGATGCATGTTGCATCAATTCATGGTGTACCATCTTAAAATGGATGCACTTTTATTTTAAAACCTTTTAGCACCCTTTCCATAATGCCTTTCTTATACTATGGATGTACCCATTCATGATTTCCTCTTTTCCTTATTTTCTTCCATTTTTTCTAGTATTACTTCTGGTAATTATTTGTTCTTTCTATAACACTTCTAACTTGTTCTTTGGGACCATGTCAACTTAGGATGACCTAATTTGGATTAGGTTGACCCTAGGTTGACTTAGTCTAGGACTAGGTCAACTAATCAACCTAGTCCCTAGTAATTTTAGGGCTTGGGCCCTAAAAGACCTTGGGGGTTTGATTACTTTTATTGCACTCTCCCATTATCTTATATTATTTTCCCTCCTAAAAACTCATATATAAGGAGTCTTGGAGGCTTCATTTTCATAATATGGTGTTCTCATTCTCATGCATTCAAGCTCAAGTAGTCATATCCGTTTGAAGACAAGAAAGCTATTCAAGGTGTTCAAATATTCAAGAAATGACATTTCTATCTAGAATTTAAGGATCCTTTGTGGAAATTTTCTCTTCAACATCTAGCTTATTAGTGGTCATCAAGGGAGGAGATCTACATTGAAGAATTCATCATGTTATACATTCATGTACACTCACATCCATAGAACCATGATGTGATTTTGGTAGATCCATTGCAAATTGTGGAGATACCCGACATTCCTAATTCAAGATTTAAAACACATTACAAACAAAATCCTTATTGACAAGGGTTTTGAGAAAGGTGATTCCTAACATTTATCTTTTGTTTTAATCATTTATATTTACATATCTCATTTACAATTAATTCCCTAACCTAAGGCTCAACCAATGAAAGCCGCCATCGAACCCAACAACAAAAATCCTTCATTTTCTATGTGTAGGAGTAGGATAACATGATTTTGCATGCATATTTTTGGAGAAGTTGGTTCTATTATCTATTGTGTCATCAGACTACATCAACTTCATCGAAAGACATCCTTCCTCTAGGTTGACCTAGTGCTTTCTACCTTCCTGCAAAATGATTTATGAGTTTTGTTTCTTTCGTTGATTCATTAGGGAATACATAGTGAAATATTTAGAAACATGCTCAGATCCACAACTTTTAGAGCTAAAATAAATCTTCTTATAAATACTATAAGGTGAGTCTTTTATGTTTATTTTTACATATATAGATCTATATCTTAATTGGGCTAATTGTATATACATAACATCTTGATCTACATTCTTTAAAGAAATTGGTTGATTTTTCAATACACATAATCCTATAAGGGCCAACAAGAGTATTTCCTTGTATTTAATTCCCTTTTATAGCTCAAATTTGGTATTGGTGCCCTTCTTCCTTTGGGTTCTAGCTAATCTGATTTAGATTGTAAGTGGAATTATTTTCCCTCACATACATATTTGAATGGCTTAGTGGCCCCAAAAATGGGAGATCTACAAACCTATTAAAGTGTCTCCCTTCCCTACCCTAAAATTTTTGGTGAACTTGACATCGTGCTCCTTCCTTAGTAGAGTTGGATTGCTTTGGGACTTTAAATTCATTTGGTGAACCCAATGTTGCGCCCCTTTCTTATTAGAGTTGTTTATTTGGGTGTCTACCTTCTTTTGGTGAACTAAATATTGTGCCCCTTTCTTTTTAGGGTTGAATTTTTTTGGGTGTTTACCTTCTTTTGGTGAACCCAATGAGTCCCCCTTGTTTTGGTTTTAGATCATAGAGTTAGATTTGGATATCTTGTGTTTGGTTAGATCTCTCTTTTATTCTTTTTATTGAATTTATGTGGTTATATTTTATTATATTTTCCTTTTCTGATCTCCTCTTTTATGAGCTTAATTACATGAATTCCAACCTATAACATTATTGTTAGGAAAATATGTAGACTCATGGGATTCTTTGATCACAATTCCTCTTTTCTTCTTGGGATTCAAGATGATACTAACATATTTTCTTATGATCTTAATCCTATAATGGATCATAAATCTTCTCACTCATCCCATGATGAAGAAGAAACTTAAATATTTCCTCTTTCACAAGTTGATAAACTTTCTCATGAATTTTATAAATTGAAAATTAGAATCTTGATAATGTTGCTGTTATCAAAGCTATTAAGAAGCTTGTTAACAATGATGACAATAAAATATCTATCTTGCATGGTATATGTCATATTACTAATACTTATGCTAAGTCTTTGATGGATTGTGCTTAAGAGTTAGTATACCCTCCTCCTTCCACAATTGTTAACCCTTCTATTTAAACTTCCACCTCTCTTTCTAGCATACCTACATATGCTCCACCTCTTTTGATTACTTATACAAAAATTTCAACTCCTTTAAATGTTGGTCTTCCTAGCCTCTCACTTCCCATAAGTGTTTTTCCTATTTCTATTCCTTCTTCATCACCTTCATATAATGTGGCTCCTTTTAATTATTCAAATCATTTACCCATTCCTTCTAATCCTCCACTAACATCCTTACACATTCCTTCCAATTTTTATAACTTTACCAATCCATCTAGCATACCTATACCTATTAATGCATCATCTAATCTTACCACTAGCACCTTGGTTGAAACCATCACTGCATTGCAAAAATAAATAACTCATTTAACTCAATATAAGTATGAAATTTCTAGATGTGACATTGCTAATCCCCTTCCTTAGATATCCTTCACATTGTTATACCACAACATGTTGAGGTACCTTGTCTTGAGACTTATAAAGGTAAGTGAGATCCCATAATTCATGTTAAAACTTTCCAGACTATTTGTAGTGATTTTGGTCACAACTATAGGCTTATGGCTAAGTTGTTTGCACATACTTTTAGCTATAGAGTCTTGAAATGGTATCTCTCTACGTACTTATTTAATTAATTCCTTTCAAAATCTTTCTAATGCTTTCATTCAATATTTTTAAAATAATATTGGTCAATAGATCTCTTTAACTAATTCAATGCATTGCAAGAAAAATGTTAAAGAGAAGGTCACTAATATTATTGGTAGCTTTAAAAATTTGTATTCGTATATTCCTTATCTTGTGCCCGATCATGATATTCAACACATTTATTTGTAATTTATAGAAAGACGTTAGAGATAAGATTCTCCTTATTAAATATACCTTATTTTCAAATTTATATATAGTGTTTTGTCATTACCAGTTACAAGTGAGTCACCTCAAGAGCTCTACTCTAATAGCTCCTATTTCTAGTGATAAGTGTGATACCACCAAAAAATAAAATAAGTTCAAACCTTGTCTTTAATATGTCTAAGCTTCTTGGCCACTTTAAACATGGTATTTCCCTCTATTTTAATATTTCACCATTCAAAGACTCATTTTTTTGGTTTGGATGTTCTAGCCACACATTTTCAAATATAAAATGGTAGTTCCTCTTCCCTGATAGAGGGTCAAAAAATAATAATAAGAAAGTGATCTAACCTGATGCAAGAGAGAGAGCTAAGGGAGAAAGAATATCTAATAAAATAATTATGAGAGATGAGATACCTATCTAATCTTACCTGAATGAGATCATTCCCCACTCTTTTGTTTGTCCAATTTTAGTTATCTCCTTCTAAATAATTATCTAAAAGAGCATGTAGATTGATGAAGTCCATCAGATCCATCCCACTATCAACCTAAAAAGACACCTTTCCAAATTTATCATTATCTCTCAAAGGAGTATCAAAATCCCTCATTATTACCCAACTATCATGTAAACATAATTCTCAAAAAAATCCAACAATTTCCAAAATTTGATCCTACCATTTGTAGTATTGCAACCATAATTATTTGAAGTGACCCATATAAAATCATCCTTGACATGATGAAATTTAACAATTTGAAAATTATTCTAAATAATTAGAGTACTAGGATACAATTTTGGTTTCAAAAAATTGCCGTACCACTAGAAGTGCCCTTAGAAATACTGCATTACTGTACACAACACCATAGTTCTTAAAATAATTCTCTACTTTTTCATTTAATATTTTAGTTTCTTGGATTAAAATAATATCCAGTTTATGGTCATATTGTCACAAAAGTTTACACCTTTGTCTAATTTTTTAACCTAAGGACAACCTTTGGAACATGGAAACAACCTCCAAGCTGTGGGACTTGAATTGTGAGGTTGAGTCTCTGGAGAAGGCTAAATTCCTTTACTATCAGGATGCACCTAGCTACACTTGAGATGAAAAGGGAGGATGAATGCATGAAATAAATCTACCGAATATAATCTAAGAGGTGATGCACAAAAATAGTTTTTTCAATCATATTTTTGCCTAACAATGCACTAGTCATGAACATACCCTCAAAATATACTCTGATTCAAACTTGTTCCAATCCAAAAACTATACATAGATTTCAAACCAAATGCAATACCATAAGGAAGGACTTCACTCTATAACATTAAAAGGAAAAGTAAATACTATCATGCAACTTAAAGGGTAGAAGAAAAAACATTAACAAGGCAAGGAAGTTCTATACTTATTATTAATGGTGAATGAGGTAAGACAGGGAATACATTCATGCATAGACAAAAGGGAATTACAATAGAATAGAATACTATTGCTAGAGAATCATAAAAAATGACTAACCCTAACAAACATTACAAAATATTCTTTTATAGTGCAAGCATAACTGAGATAGCTTCGACTGAAAGTCACTCTACAACCACTTCCATTAAGTTCCTAAAGAACAATCACAAGGTGACCTAAACAATAGATTTTATTTGGTACTCTCTCAAAGGAATGAAAATCATCAAAACCCTAATTGGAAGAAACCCTGAAGTGATATAGATGATTCCATTAATGCAAAAAACCTTCCAAATGAACCACCAGTTTGTAAGAAACATGTCTTTTATAGCTTCTAGCATGACCATAACTTGGGAGTGGTTGAGACTAATCATAGAAATTGGATCGCGTAGAGAAAACCATCTTTCCTCACTCCATACTTTCCAAATCATCAAAATTCAATAGTCAACCAGAAGGTGTCACATGAAACAATCACATTGTTTCTTTTTGCTGGCTTGCCAGCTTTCTTTCCTCTTATGTTGACCTTGACTACCCATGGTCATGGTTATTTTTAACTAACACCAAATGCCTATGACTATGTGATCAAACCATATGTTAACTATTATCTCTTAGTCACTACCCTAACTTAGGGTTAATATTAACCTACAATGACCAAGCGAATAAGGTGTTTCATGGCCTCACTATACTAACTATAGGTTAAGCTTAAACCTCTATGACCAAGCGATAATTTAAATCCTTAATTGCATTTGCACTATCACTACCTTAACCTAAGGTCAACCCCTTAACCTTGTGACGAAGAGAAATAAAGAAACTGCTTGATCATAACTCTAACTATAGTTATGGCTTAGCTCCTCATGATAGCACACTAGCCATAGATCTTGGAAGATCTGAAGATGTAGAATACATCTTTGAAATATCTAGGATTTTGTCCCTTATGTCACTATCACAACTTAACATGTCATCGCACCGTCCCTGGCTAAACTCAAGGTTTTTTTTACTCAAAATGACTACATGATGCAAAGGAATAAAAAACTTAGGATGTGAACTCTAGTCAATCAAATAACTCATGCAATTGAGTGATGAAGGAAAAGCATATACCTGACCCACCTAACAACTTGACATCCACATAAACCCTCAAGAAATCAACACGAAGAAACTAGCACTAAATTCACCTGGGGAATTGATAACTTTTTAAACCTTGGTAGCCCAAAATTAAAGAACAAACCCACATGACAACACACAGTCCATGTGTTAAGTTGTCATTTCCTTGAATTTTTTAAAGAACAAACATTGTTGGAATGCAGGAAAGCGATGATCATCGATCATTAGATGGTCAATAGTAGAATAGGCTAGCCCACCAACTACATAGCTAATGCCCTTAGTTGGTCTAGTTATCAGCCTCAGCCAATGAAATAACACCAAATTGGCACCATGTGCCAACATGTCTTGATAACTATTTGAAAATTTCTTGACTAATCTAACAAGCTTACCCTTTGCAACTTTGATAGGAAGTGACATCTTAAACTCCACGTGGTGACTTGTCACTTCCCCACATTCTCTAAAGACCTTACATCTTTAGAAAGCATAAAAGTGATGACTATGGATCATCTTGCATCTGAAGGTCATGATCAAATAGGGAACAAGAATACTTTTTTAGATTTTGTCCCATCTAGAAATGAAAACTGGCATAACTCTGACACATTCAAATTGTGGTTGGTGACTTGAAAACAAAGGCCCCACCTAGACATGTGACAGAAAGTCTCTTCCCCACATTGCTTAAAGCATGAAAATTTTTGGAAAGTGGGTAAGTGACAAGTCATTGTTTGAGATCGATGACAAGTCATTGTGGGCTTGAAAAGGTTAAATAAAACATGAATTAAACCAGTGGCATAGGCTATAAGGCTTATGACCAAGGTTTAAAATATATTTCTCGCATGTCCTAATATTTGAAAATTCAAATATCTGAACAAATGTTAGACATTTTTCCAAATATGAAATATGAATTTTGGTGGGAGGGAAAAATAGCTAACAATTTTGGCGACTCAAAGAAGATGCAAGCCTTTTATGCATAATGAGTGGCTTGCACATCCATTGGGCAGAAAAGTCATGAAAAGACATGAAGATATGTGCACTATGAAACCCTAAAACTTTCCTTTGCAATTGAAAAATAGGAACTCTACAACTGAAACTAGGAATCAAAACCCTTTGTAAACTTTGGAAAACACCATATTCTCATACACTTCTTGGAAAAATAGAAACAACTGAAAGAAAACTAACTATATACATTGATAAAAAAACAATTATTAAGATATATTCCATTGACTTGAATATGCAATATTTCACCATCAGGCCTGCTTAGCTAGAAAACATTTGCCTAGTTGCAATTGATAATCACACAAGGACCACTCCATATTGCATCAAGTTTTGAGTGCCTCCCTGCCTTTGCTCTATTTACATCCCACTTGACAAAAAGATCTCCCTCTCTAAAAATTATGACCTTAGCCTTCTTATCAAAGGTCCTTTTCACCTTTTGCTGATGAATCTCAAGGGTATACCTAGCTTGATTTATTTTTTCCTTTAGCTCCATCAACTCTTCTATCCTTACTGTCATAGCATCATTTCTAAGCAATTCTAACTGATGGGCCATTTCTAGGGATGGGAACTCCAATGAGACAGGAATCCTTGATTCCCTACCATAAACCAAAATGAAAGGTGAATTTCCAATAGCCCTCTTAGGTGTTATTCTATCAGCCTACATGGTTGTTCTCAATTTTTCTGATGCCAACATCTTTGATTATCTTCAATTGTCCTCTTAATGATTCTGACCAATTTTTTTTTGGAGGACTCAAATAAGAAATTAACTTGGGGGTAGTAATTAGAAGAAGTGCTCAAGTATATACCATGATCTACTATCCATGCACAAATCTGAGCTCCTACAAAAGATTTTGAATTGTCTAAAATAATAGTAGAAGGAGCACCAAACCTTGTGATGATTCCATCTATAAACCCAAAAACTAAGTTCTTAGTAGCATCTTTTAATGCATTTGCCTCAGTCCACCTAATGAAGTAATCTGTAGTAGCTACAATCCATTTATGGCCAAAGCTGGAAGGAGGATTAATGAGACCAATAAAATCCAATCCCTATTGTACAAAGGACTGATCCACCTGAATGGGATGAAGTGGAAGAGTTGCAAGCCTTTGTTTACCTAAAAAGAAAGAACACTTTCACACTTTATGAAATATCTATGGTAGTCATGGAATAGAGATGGCTAGTAATATCTTGCCTTCATTATCTTCATGGCAATTTTTCTTGCTAAAAAGTGGCCACCATCAAGACCATCGTGTAATTCTTTGATCATCCTTTCAGCTTGCTTTGAATATATGCATCTTAGCAATGATCCATTGAAGTATTTCTTGAAAAGAACACCATCAACAATAACATAGGGGATTGACTACAACTTGAACTATCTTCTTTTTTCTCTATCTAGTTGTTGAAGGCATCCATTTCCTGACAAGAAGGTCATCATGTTATATATCCAACTCCTTGGATTATCATCTCTTGTTCCTTGTTGCTTTTCTATTACTAAGATGACCTCTTAATTAGATTCTTGAGATGAGATCATCTTCTTGTACAATCCTTTTCCTCTCATCAACTTAATGATCTAGATGTCCACATCATATTCGATCATCTTGGTGATCCAACCAGCTCTTTTCACATTAATATCCTTTCTCAAAAGGAAATCTTTCACACTTTCATGAGGCACTAATAGATGAATCTTATTGTGACATAGAAGATCAATGAACTTCTTCAAAGATCTTATGACTAAAAGGGCTTACTTTTCCACATAGATATATTTTATCTTCATATTCCTTAAGCCCTTCACTAAAGAAGGAAATGTGCCACTCTTCATCCTTATCATTCATTTTAGTCAAAACAATATAAATACTTGACTCACCTCCTAAGGTATAAATGATGAAATTCTTATCAAGGTTTGGATTAATAAGAGTTGGGGTTGAAGCTATGGCTACCTTCATCTATTCAAAACTTTCTTTCCCTTCCTTGGTCCATGCAAAAACCATATTCTTTTTAAGCATAGCTGTAAGAGGTTTTACCATGGTAGCTAAATTAGGAATGAATCTCCTCACAAAATTTATTCTACCAAGGAAGTTTTGTATCCTCTTCTTATGAGTAGAGAGTGGGTGAGCAAGGATCACCCTTGTTCTTTCTAGATCAATGGTCAGACCATCCTTAGATAAATCCTAACAAATTCCCTTGGTTAGTGGAAAAGACACACTCACTTGGGTTTAGGGACACATCATATTCTCTACATCTTATAAAAACTTGTCTTAGATGGTCGAAATGGTCTACTACATTCTTGGAATAGATTATGATATCATCAAGGTAGACCAAAACAAACCTTTCAATCATGTTCTTGAAGGCCATCTCCATTTCCTTTTGAAAGGTGACACCTGCATTAGTTAGCCTAAAAGACATCTTATTATAAGAATAGGTGCCCCACTTGGTGGTAAAAGTTGTCTTATGTTGATCTGACTCTTGGACAAGCACCTAATTATAGCCTAAAAAACCATCCAATAAAGAAAATCTTTTTGAACTACTAACCTTGGATAGCATCTATTCCATAGAAAGAAGAGGGTGATGATCTTTAAGAGAAGCCCTATTAATGTATCTTAAGTCTACACACAATCTAATCTCCCCACTCTTCTTCCTAATAGGAACAAGGCTAGCTACCCAAGAACAATGCTTGATAGGAAATATAATATTGGCCTCTATTATCTTGGATAAATATTTTCTCATTAATGGTTCAATCTTGGGGTTAACTAGCCTCTGCTTTTGTCTTACTAGTTTCACATTTTCTTTTAAGTCTATGGTATGCTCAAATAGGCTTAGGTCAAAATCCTTTAGATTGTCATATATCCATGCTAACACATCACTAAACTGTTGACATAGATGAATGAAATTTCCTTGCTCAATTTCAACACATACCTTTCCCATGTTGCCATCAGCAACTACAATTGGTATGTGATCATCTTTGTTGGTAGCTAGATTCATACCTCTATCCCTTGCTTGGTCATCAAGATTGAAGACACTTTCTAATGTGATTAGACCCTTAGAAAATTTATTAGAACTAAGATTTATGATTTGATCCCCATACTAATCATGCAACCTTAACTAGTTTCTACCTAAAAACTCTACTTCATTCTGCAAGAAACTCACAATTTGGGCATTAGAACTCAAACACTTGCTAATTGACATTGTTATTAGGGATAGTAGGCCTAACCACCACTCTAATTTGCTACTTCTTCTCCTCTTCAATGCTCTTTGGCACATCATAAGATGTATCCATTGTTGCAATTCTATCATCATGTCTATTTTCTTTTCTAGGAATGCTTTGAATATTAAATGCATTGAAGCCTTCAAGAAAATCCCACACTCTATGTTTATAAGACTTGAGCATACCACTCTTGTGACATTTTGATTTCTCACTTGGTCAACAAAAAACTTACTATCTCCATAGATATTCAAGGCTTGGATTCCTCTTTTTTGAGCAAGTAGGAGACCTTGAATCAAGAATTCATATTCTACTATATTGTTTGTGCAACTGAATTGAAGCCTAAAGGAGAAGTAGTATTTTTCCTAAACATGGTATATTTGCATATTCATGAGACTTTAAATGCAGAGTGCAGGTAAAATGAGAATGAACTAAACTAAACCCAATAAATCATTGTCAAAATATAAACTCTACGAACATGCCATATTTCCCTAGCTATAACCACTAAGAATGCTCTTAGACTAGTATCTAAATGATAGTTCTAGAATGAGAGTATGCTTAAAATGCAGAAAATGTATGCAAGATCTATGACTAAATATTGATTATATGGTGTAACAATTCTAGAATGTTGATATCTGATTGTAAAGATCATTAGATTAGAAAGATTGTTGAAGAAGACTATGTGTTTACATCATTGTTTTGTCACTGATGTCAAACCTGCTATTTGCTGGTAAGACAATTCCTTATATGTTCCAAGTACTATCACTTAGTTGATTGATGAGGAGGATTTCATCAAAAAGATGCAACAAAATTACCTAGAGGAAAGGTTGAGTTATGATTATGTAATGAAGTACAATAATTAGTTAAGACAGTGATAACATAATGTATTGATGATCTATTTGAAGTTATAAAATGACTAGCTACACTTAGAAAGCTTAGAAGAATAAAGTTGACCAAAGTTCATCTACCAAGCTTGACCATGTGGATAGTAGGTGCCTAGAAAAGTTAGTTCAAGCTGACCAAAAAGTTAGTTGGAGCCGAGCAAAAGAAAATTCTAGTGGATGCCAAGCAAGTTAGTAGATGTTGAGTAACACAATATTTTTTGGGCATCAGAAGATTGATAATGCTAAGCTGCTACATTATGAAAAAGATCAAAGATTCATCAAATAAAAGCTGACAAGTTTGTTTTCTTGGAACTTGCAAATCAGGAAGAAGATACGATTGATGAGCTGGTGGCACATAATCTTATGTAAACCATACATTGTATCCTACGTAATCCATTGAAAACCCTAATTTTGATGATGGGTAATGAGCGAGAAAATGTTGTAATTTCCTATACATAGGAATGTCTAGTCACGAAGCAAAAGAGTTAGAGAGTTTTATGTGAAAATCTGATAAGGAGAGGGAAAGGGGTTGTGCTTCATCAAGTGACCCAAGTGAAGAAGTTTGGAATGACATACTAAAAAAGAAGGCTTAAGAGGATGAATGCTTAAAGTGTGAACAAGCTGTCAGAGCTACAAAGAATGGAAGCCAAGCAAAGTTAAGGACTAAACAGAGATCTATAATTTGCAAGTAAGGTTGTAAGTTGTAACAGATCAAAGCTCTAATGTTACTTTCTAACAATTGTATTAGCCTAGGGTAAATCATTTGGAGTAAGATTGACTTAACAATCATAGGAAAATGATTTAATAGGGTGGCATTCCAAGCGAATGGCCTAAAGTCCTCTAACAAGGCTCACTTTTAGCAAGGTGACTAAAATCCCTTGACCAGGTCACATTTAATAGTGTGTATTGTAACCTTTAATAGGGTTGACCTTTAATAGGGCATCACTTCAAAAAGAGTAAAAAAGGAGTAGCATGTTACTAGTGGTTTTTCTCAAATTGGGTTTTCATGTTAAATCATTGTGTCAAATGTGCTGATGGATGTGTTGTGTTTCATGCTTTACATTTCTACAAATTGATTTGATAGTAACATGTAAGTTTTAGATTGATACACAATGAATGCATTCATGGATAAGAATGTTTTATGGGTTCACTAAATTGTGAAAAGTTTTATTTGTACATCTTGACCTTAAATAACTGATTCATCCCCCCCAGTTATTCTAAAAGAATTCCAACAATTGGTATCAGAGCCATCTATTTAAGAGGATTAGTTTTAAGGTACTAGAAGCACAAAGATCAAGATGTCAAAAAGAGAAGTACCCAAGCTCAACAGAGATAACTTTCCTTCATGGAAAAGTTTGATGAAGCTGCACCTTGCAGGACTTGGAGATTATACACAATCTTGTATTTTGGTAGAGCATGTGGATCCAGCAGGAGCCCTAACTACTGAAGATATGAAGAAAAAGAAAGAACACAATCAAGCAATGTTGGAGATTGCCTCTGGCGTAAGCTATGCCAAATTTGATGATATCAAAGGCCTTAATAGTGCAAAGAAGATTTGGGATGCCCTAGAAACCATCTATGGAGGAGACAAAAATGTTCAAAGAGCCAAGTTAGAGAGTCTGAAAGGTAAGTTTGATGACATGAGAATGGAAGAAGGTGAGAATATTGATCAATATGTTGCTAGGATAAAAGAAGTTGTTACTTAGTGCAATAAAATGTGCTACTGGTAAAATAGATGATGATACTATGCTAAGTAAAGTCTTGAGGACATTATTGCCTATTTATGCCATTAGAGAATCTGCAATCCAAGAGTTAAGATGTATACTAGGAGATTATCTAACCCTTGAAGGTTTGGTAGGTAGACTCACTATTTTTGTGCTATCTAATTTTGACAACTACAAACTAGAGAATATTAAATTAGCTTTCAAAGAAAAATTTTTATTGAAGGATTCTAAGGAGGTAAAGAATAAGAAGAAGAAAAGAAAGATAAAGTATGCATCTAGTGACAGTAACACAGATGAGGAAGACATTGAAAAATTGGAAGCATTGCTGGCAAGAAGATTTCATAGAGGAAAAGGAAAGTTCAAAGGTAAGTTACCCATCATTTGTTTCAATTGCAATGAAGTTGGTCATATTGCTGCAAGATGTACACAAAAGAAGAACTATAGAGAAGGAAACAAGCACAAAAAAAGAAGAGAAGATGATGGAAGAGACTACAGAGACAAAGGCAATAATTCATGCTCCATTGCTAATGAACATAACTCTGATGAAAATGATGATGAAGTGGTATATGTTGCAATGAAGGACAAATTAGATGAGGATGAGGCAACTGCACTTATGACTTGCGTGAACAAGAATGGCAAATGGATCATTGATAGTGGATTCTCACATCACATAACTGGAGACAAAAGTAAGTTCATTACCTTAACTTGTTATGATGGAAATAGTGTAAGGTTTGGTAATGATGCACCATGTTTGATAAAAGGAAAAGGGTCTATCAAACTCACAGACAAGATTTCATATGACAATGCTTATTATGTTGAAGGATTGAATTATAACTTGTTAAGTGTGTCACAATTGAACAATTTGGGATGCAAAGTTGAGTTTGAAAATAAATCTGCTAAGATATATGACACAAATGGAAACTTGATTGTGAAAGGTGATCAAACTAGAAGTAATCTGTTCTATCTGGATATAGAAGATGCTACTTGTCTTATTGAAAAATTTGATGATGTATGGCTTTGGCACAAGAGATTATGTCATGTTAATTTTGATAATTTGATTAGTATCAATAACATGAAAAGAGTTAGAGGTTTTCCTAAGTTGAAGAAATCAAATAATATAATATGCAAATAATGTCAGCTAGGCAAGATGACAAACTCAAGCTTATACCTCTAAGGAAATACTTGAAATTGTTCATACTAACTTGTGTGGACCCATTGAAGTGTAAATCTACAAAGGAGATAAGTACATAATGATATTAGTTGATGATTACTCTAGGATGATGAAAATCATCTTTCTAAAACAAAAAATTGATGCTTTTCAAATGTTTAAGTGGTTCTTGGCAAGAGTTGAAAAAGAAATAGGAAAAAGTCTGAAATGCTTGAGATCAGATAGAGGAGGAGAATTCACTTCAAATGAGTTTGAGATGTTCTGTAATGATAGAGGAATCAAAAGACATACATATGCACTTAGGACCCCTCCACAAAATGGAATTGCTAAAAGAAGAAACAAGTCTATAATGGACTATTGTAGAACACTCATGATGGAGAAGAATGTTGCTCTAAAATACTGGAGAGAAGATGTAAGTATTTTTGTATATACCTTGAACTGTGTGCAAGTCAAGAAAGGTACTCATTCAACACCTTTTGAACTGTGGTATGGATATCCACCTAATGTGAAATACTTTAAGGTATTTGGAAGAAAATGCTATATTCTTAAAGATGTTAAGAGTGGAAAGTTTGATGTAAAAAGTGAAGAAGGTATATTCCTTGGTTACTCCACAAGAAGTAAAATTTAAAAGTGTTTAATTACTAACATTAAAAAAATTTTGGAAAGTGAAAATGTGAATTTTGATGAGTTTACAGAAGTACATGAGGCTGAACCTACAAAGGAACCATAAAAATACAAATCATTTGTATATTTCTATGAAGGAATGCCTGCTGAAGAAGATGCTACAAATCAAGTTGTAAACCAACAACAAGTTTCAATTACTGCCAAGTCATAACCTGTGAATGCCGAGTTGCATTCAAGAACTAAGTTGCAGAATGAAGAAAACACACATTTTGATTATGAGATCAGTACACATGATAGAAATGCTGAAACACCTGACAGAGATGTACACAATGACACTGAAGCTAAGAGACAAAATGTAGTTACAAGAATTGAGCCTAGACTGTCCACATATATCAAAAGACATCATCCTGTAGATCAAATCATTGGAGACAAATATGCAAGGCCAATGACAAGAAATAGATTGAAAAGTGAATCATGTTTGTCAAGCATGAAGGAACCTAAGATAGTGAAAGATGCATTGGAAGATGATGACTGGTACATGGCTATGGAAGAAGAAATTTAGGAGATAGAGAAGAATAAGACTTGGAGTATAGTACCAAGCACAGAAGACAAGAATGTGATTGGCATCAAATGGGTATTCAGAAACAATCTAGATGAGAATGGTGAAGTGACAAGTAATAAAGCAAGACTAGTTTGCAAAGTGTATGCACAAGAATAAGGAATTGACTATGGTGAGACATTTTCCCCTGTTGCAAGAATGGAAGGAGTGAGAATTTTTCTTGCTTTTTCTATATACAAAAGTTTCAAAGTTTATCAAATGGATGTCAAGTTAACATTTCTAAATGACATATCATGGTATGTAAGTTTTCATTTTCCCTTGTTCCACCAAGAGCATGGTATGAGAGACTTCATACTTATCTTGTAAGATTTGATTTGAAAGGAAAAATGATAATAAAAATTTGTACATGAAGATAGATAAGGACAAAGGTATACTGTTATCTGAAATATTTGTTGATGATATCATATTTGGAGGTCAAGATGCTTTGTGTAAGGAATTTTCCAATCAGATGAAGCAAGAATTTGAAATATCAATGTTTGGTGAGATCAAATTCTTTGTGGGATTAAAAGTATATTAGATGAAATATGGTGGGTATATCACTCAGTCAAAATATGTCAAATAAATATTGAAGACATTTGCACTAGAGGATTCCAAACTAGTAAGTACACCTATCATGACAACACTCAAGCTATCAAAGAATGATGATTCAGATGAGGTAAATCAAACATTATACATATCCATGATTGGAAAATTGCAATATGTAGTATATAATAGACTTGATATTGCATTAGCTGTGGGAATAGTTGCAATATTCTCTATTGATCCTAGAGAGAATCACTTGATGGTTGTGAAGAGGATAATGCAATACTTGAAAGGAACAAAAGAGTTTGGTTTATACTATAAGAAGAATGAAAAGTTTGAACTAAGAGCCTACATTGATGCTAATTGGGTTGGAAATATTGATGACAGAAAGAGCACCAGTGGAGGAGCATTCTTCTTAGGTAAAAGACTTGTTACATGGACTAGCAAGAAGTAGAGTTGTACTTCCCAATCTACTGTTGAAGCACAGTATGTTGTTGCTGCTATTAATTACATGTAAACATTGTATGGATCAAACAACTACTTAAAAGAATGAAGGAATAAATCACAAAAGTAGTGACACTTTATTGTGATAATACAAGTTCTACTAATATATCAAAGAATCATATGATGCATACAAAGACAAATCACATTGCAATCAAGTATCATTACGTAAGGGAATTGGTTCAAGATAAAGAGGTGAAGATGGAATATATCAACACAAAGGAGCAAATTGCTGATATCTTCACAAAAGCATTACCTAAGGATGCTTATGAGTATCTAAGAGGTAAACTAGGGGTGATACCCCTATCAAAGGCTATGTAAAAGATAGAGGGAGTGCCCTACATCAAACAAGCTAACACTCATTTAATACAAATTGATGCAGTGGATCTTACTTTAGGAGTTACCTAAAGTAATCTTAGAACTAAAACTAAAAATTAGTCATAAGCAAGGTGACAGAGGGAGAACATTGAAAAATCTACAAAAACCTATATCTGCATATGTTAAAGATGGGAAGTGTTGAGTATATGTCTTTGGCATTGTTGTCAAAGAGGGAGAAAGTACATTAAACTGATCAAGTGCAAGAGGAACAATGGAGAGAATACATCATTAGAAGATCAAAATATTGAAAGAAAGAAAGAGGGAGAAAGCATAAAGAAATTAGAGGAAGGATCAACACAAAGAGGGAGATATTCTGCTGATCAATTTAGTATGAAAGAGAAAAGATATAGAAGGAACTTAGAGGGAGTTATATTTTTTAACCTAATCAAAAGATGGAAGTTGTTGTTAGAGGGAGAAATTTCAAATACAAGTTTTCTTTTTGGTATTGTCTTACTATTTTAACCTAGTCAGTTTGATGGAACAAGATGTTCATCATTTGCTTGACTGAGTTGATCAGTTTGGTTTTCCATCAATGCCAAAGAGGGAGCTTGTGGATATCTGATTGAAAAGATCATCTAATTAGAAAGATTACTGAAGAAGACTGTGTGTTTCAATAATTGTTTTATTACTAATGTCAAACATACTATTTTTTGGTAAGACAATTGCTTATATATTTCAAGTACTATCACTTAGTTGGTTGATGAGGAGGATTTGATCAATAAGATGCAACAAAAGTACCTAGAGGAAAGGTTGAGTTATGATTATGTAATGAAGTACGAGAATCAATAAAGATAGTGATAACATAATGTATTGATGATATATTTGAGGTTATAAAATGACTAGCTACACTTAGAAAGTTTAGAAGAATAAAGTTAAACAAAGTTCATCTGCCAAGCTTGACCAAGTGGATAGTAGGTGCCAAGAAAAGTTAGTTCAAGCTGAGAAAAAAGTCAGTTGGAGCTAAGTGAAAGTAAATTCTAGTGGATGCTAAGCAAGTTAGTAGATGCTGAGTAACTTTTTAGTTGATGTCGAGCACCAGTAAAATCCAGTTGATGCCAAGTGATTTTATAGTTGACACCGAGTAATGCAGTATGTGCCAACCATTAGAAGATTAATAATGCCAAGTTGCTACATTATGAGAAAGATCAAAGATTCACCAAATAAAAGCTGACAAGTTTATTTTCTTGGAACTTGTGAATCAAGAGGAAGATAAGATTGATGAGCTGGTGGCATAGAATCTTATGTAAACCATTTGGGAGGTGAATTCAAATGAATTCTAAGAGAAGTTTCTAGAGAAGAAAAGATATGGGGTAGATACATTGTATCCTACCTAATCCATCAAAAACCCTAATTTTGATGATGGATAATGAGCAAGAAAATGTTCTAATTTCCTGTATATAGGAATGTTTGGTCATGAAGCAAAAGAGTTAGAGAGTTTGATGTGAAAATTTGATAAGGAGAATGAAAGTGGTTTTTCTTCATCAAGTGACCCAAATGAAGAAGTCTGCAATGACATACTAAGAAAGAAGGCTTAAGAGGATGAATGCTTGAAGGGTGAACAAGCTGTCAAAGATGCAAAGAATGGAAGCCAAGCAGAGTTAAGGACATAATAAATATTTGTAATTTGCAAGTAAAGTTGTAAGTTGTATCAGATCAAAGCTCTATTGTTACTTTCTAACAATTTTATCAACCTAGGGTAAATCCTTTGGAGTAAGGTTGACTTAACAGTCATTGGAAAATCCTTTAATAGGGTAGCATTCCAAGTGAATGGCCTAAAGTCCTCTAACAAGGCTCACTTTTAGCAAGGTGACTGAAATCCCTTAATCGGGTCACATTTAACAGTGTGTATTGTAACCTTTAATAGGGTTGGCCTTTAATAGGGCATCACTTTAGAAGAGTGAAAAAGGAGTAGCATGTTACTAGTGGTTTTTCCCAGATCGGGTTTCCACGTTAAATCATTGTGTCAAATGTGTCGATGGATGTGTTGTGTTTCATGCTTTACATTTCTGCAAATTGATTTGATAGTAACATATAAGTTTTAGATTGATACACAATGAATGCATGCATGGATAAGAATGTTTTATGGATTCACTGAATTGTGAAAAGTTTTATTCGTACATTTGGACCTTGAATAACTAATTCACCCCCCTCCCCTCAGTTATTCTAAGAGAATTCCAACATAGAATGCTATTAAATGAGTATGCAATGAGCTAAACATGTGCTAAAATGATACTAAATAACATGAAAAGAAAGCTAAAATTTTATGAAAATGACATGAACTTGCTATAATGACAATGCTAAAAAGATGATAACTTAGAATGTGCCTATAGTACAGATGCCTAAAACTAGGGTCCTTTAGCTCTTGAATTTTCCTCCTATTTATAGGATTTTAGAAGGGGTTGGGGTAAGAATTAGGATTTTACCTTTGACTGGTGGATAGAGGTGAAATTGAAAATATCTCATAATGGACTAGGAGGAAGAGTCCAAAAGACTTAGTTTTGAGGATAAATGAGAATTTTTCCAATTCTTTTAAATGTAAAAGAAGGATTTTCACTTTTGTGAGGATAAATGACTTTATTGATTTAATAAATGTTCTATTTATTTTCAAACTTTTGTCTTCTTCCTTTTCCCATTTTGAATGTCATTTTATGATTTGAATTGTTTTTCTCCTCTTTTTACAATGATTTATGTCTTTTTGATTTGGTATTTGATTGATTGATTGATTTGAAAGTCTATCAGTTTCCCTCTAATTTAATCCCTAATTTGCGTTCATTTGATCGAAATTACGTTGTTTATGTCTTTGCCAATTTTTGGGTGTCTACAAATGCCCCTCTTTGAGCTAATATGCAAAGCATATTAGTTCAAAGACTATCCCGATTCTCTGATTCTAGGTCAAATTCTGATGACTGAATGTCTATTTGATGATGTTTTGACATTTCATGGTTGATATGATGTTTGACTATCAATACTTGATGTTTGATCATCGATGATTTGATGTTTGATTGCTGACACTTTGATGTTTGATTCAATGTTGATGTTTAAAATTCTTCATTTAGGATAACTTGATTGGATACCCCAATTTTATTTGATATTTAGAATTTTGGCTGGGGTAGAACATTTTTAATTTTTTTAAAGAAAATTTTCATGCCTCAGTTTGATATGGATATAATGCCCCCTTAGAAATGAAATTGAAAAAATGAACTTGCAAATTAGGAATATTCCAATTTTATTTCTAAAATGTTTATAATTGATAGATGAAGATGATCAAGTTGGTTTAAACAATACCCAATTCAAGAGACTAAGCCAAAAAAATTTAATGTTGGGTAAATAGGGCGAAAAGGTCATAGAAATGCCCCTAAGGAGGGTTAAATAAGTCAAAAGACTTTTCACCTTGTCATTTTCACACTCCCCTTTTGCTTTTAGCAATTTGGAGCTCTGAGTTAGCGAGGATGGTGGTCCCTTTACGAGAGCATAGATTCATGAGGGGTCATAGGTACAAGCGTCCAACTAACTACAATGCCCCGATAAGTCATCAAGATCATTTGTTTTAAAGATTTTTAAATTTGTACTTGAGTTTTTTGAATTTTACACAAATTTTTGGTGCAAATGTGGTAGTTTAGATGTTTTAGCACTTTTATCTATTTCTTTTAGTGCATTTGAAATCCTTTCATGCATTCACATAATAGTTTAGCCCATCTGCGTGATGAATTAGTGCATATGAAAACCTAGCTTAGAAGCACATTCACGCATAAAGTAAAACAACAACGCATATATGTTCTTTAATAGTGCATATGAATATTTTGATGCATTTGAGGCATACCATATCATATATGAGGCCTAGGGTGGCACTTTTAAATTTTATAGTGCTTATGCCTTGTTAGATAGCACATATGAATGTGTTGGTAGCACTTGCCCATATAATAGTGCATCTGAAGTATGTAATAGAGCTTTTGAGTGTTTTAATAGTGCATATGTCTTTTATAGCACCTTTCTCTGGTCTATTAGCACATACATCCCATGAAATAGTACAAATGAATTATGGAGCACATGTGCTAGTTAAAATAGCGCTAATGAAAATTTGAAGAACAAAAATAGATTATGAGATCTGGATTTAGCATAAGATAATGCAAAAGGGGAGATTTTGGGTCTGTCGAGTAGTGGTTTGTCAAAACAAGAAAATAATAGCAATTAGGTAGTCATAAAGTAATGACTTAAGGTTAATTTGATGATAGATGATTAGAGATTGATGCCCTAGGTCAAGATAAAAAGTAGGGAAACAAACACGTTTGGCTTAGGATATAGAGGAGGACAACTAACAGGCCTAAGATAAAACCCTTGGTTGAGTAGCTAGATAGTGACAATGGATTGATGTATAATGATCACTTAGGATGAAAACTAATGTTGTCATTTGATTGTTTGATAAAAATAGGTATGTGGGTGAAAACTCATGGTGCGGGGATTATATCCATGGCCCTTAGAGGTTGTAGGTGGATTGTTGATCAAGGAGTGATAGGTGATTGATAGATGCGGTTTAACCTGTTTGTTATAGATGCCCCAATTCTAAGTGAATAGATGGCTATTGACAGCTATGGCCAAGTGATGACAGTTGGACCACAACACCTTCCATCTGCCCATGGGTGAGATGACCTTGATGCCTGAGGAGGATCTCGATAGTAGGATACTTGGTTTACTATGATTAGACTATAGATGGTATTGTATTTAGAGACTTTTTTGAAGATGACAACATTGGTGATGACAATGTATCATGGTTCCAGATGTTGTAGTATGAGCTGTTGCCAACGGTGTAAGCTGGATTAATAGGATGAGTTTTATTACCAAATAGACTAGGGTGGGGATGTCTAGTTGGATGGGGCCATTTGATACAGGAGATGATCAATTAGCCATAGAGGTTTTCATGGGGCAACTACATATTGGCCTACTTATATCACGATTTGCATTAGGTTGTATATTCTGGGGCCTCCTCATTGTCAACAAGGGTGATATTGTTATATTTATGGATGTGGGAGAATCTATCCATCACTCACTTGATATGTGTGTGACAAGGTCCTCAAGAGATGCCTTACATATACACATATTCAAGTGTGATTATGTAGCCCCATCTGGGCAAGATAGGGTATTGGCAACAGATATTGGACAACATTGATGAGATCATATGGAGAGAATATAGGTTTATTGAGCCATGGGTCGAGGATGATAATGAGATGGTATATTTTTTTGGCTTGAGATACTTGCTTGGCCAAATTCCCATAGTGGTAGAGAGATTTTGTTTCAGGTGGATTGTGAGAAAGTTTGGGCAACGGTAGGGCATGCTACAGGGATAATCACATTATGCTCAAGTTCAGGCAGAGAGGGTAATATGGGGGCCAACCTTGGAGTATGAGGCTTGCATTGAGGCCTTTCTTTAGATGATAGATACTTCATAACTATGGGCATTGAGAGATGGGGAGGAAGATTTAGGGATGGAGGGAGACTATGCACGATGGTTTTGTGAGCATCCATTCCTAAGATACATGGATCCAACAGAGCCTATTCATGGTATTGATGAGCACTCACGTGGAGAAGAGGATGAGGATGAGGATGGTGGTTGAGGGAGAGGTATAGGAAGGTGTCAGGCCAGAGGGAGAGCTAGAGGTACAGTTAGAGCATGAGGGAGATATAGAGGCTGAGGCAGAGCAACAATGGTACTACCATGAAGGGTTATTGCATAGGGCCCAATGCATAGGCTAGGAGATGTGGGTGTAGGGAGGTTTGTGGGGATCCATGGAAATAGTGGGGTGAGGGTGAGAGGAGGTATGGGTAGTGGTGTAGGATCTAGTCAATGGGACGATGGTGTTGGTTAGGATAGGAAAGAGCATGTTAGGGCTAGGTTACCTGATGATGTGCAATTTGGTTAGTGATAGAGGCTGCAAATATAGATTCCTATCAGAGCTTCACATGGTTTATAGCAATAGGTACCACTGGATGTGCAACCACTACCAGAGAGGCTAAGGGGATCCATAGATATGGAGACTTAGATGAGTGCCCTAGAGGCTCAGATGGGTGAATTAACAAGTACGCTACAAGCTTTTATACCACCACCACCACCACCACCAAGGATAGATGGGGATATGACTAGATAGATGGCCACAACCATACATATCACAACAACAAAAGATGTGACTAAATAGGCTCCAGGAGAGGATAGGAGTGCCCCCAATGAGTAGGAACATTTGGATCAGCCACATACAGATGATGTAGGCAATGAGACACATGGATGATTGTATATCATTTGTCATTGCAATCCTTATCATATGTTTTGTTATTGATGAGGACCATTGGATAGTCATGCTAATGTACTTGGTGACCTTTTGATGTTCATGTGGCTATACTTTGTGATCTTGTTATGTTCATGTGATGTGATCATTTGGATGTTTATGTTGATGTAGTCCATCTTATATTGATGTTGATGTGATCCTTTTGATATATTGTTTGATCTTTTGATTTATGAGATATTTGAGCTTTTTTGTGTTTAGACTTGTGCACTAGTTAGATCATGGACTTATGTATGCATGTGATGGTGTGATTTTATTGATAGGATAGTAGTAGACATTGATGTATTGTGGATTATTAATGTAGTATATAGAATAGCATGATATGTGGATAGTGAATGAAGTAATTAAATGACATGTATGAGTGAAATGTGTTAATGAAATGTACAAAGGAAATGTTAAGTAATGAGATGCATGAGTGAAAAATGTAATGAATAAAAATGTAATGTAATAGTATGAATGTAATGGAATAGGTGTAAATGAAATGTGATGAAATGAAAAGAAATATGGTGAAATGAGATGTAAAATGAAATGTAGTCAAATGAAATTTGATGTAATGTGATGTAATGAAATGAGATTGGATGTAATGAAATGTGATGTAAGGAATTGTGATAAATAAAATGTAATGAAATAAATGTGAGGAATGAAGGGAAATGTGATAAAATGTAATGGAATGAAGTGTGAGAAAATGGAATGTAATGAAATGAAATGTGTAAGTGAAAAGAAATGTGATAAAATGTAATAGAATGAAATGTGAGAAAATGGAATATAATGGAATGAAATATGTAAATGAAAGGAAATGTGATATAATGTTGTGGAATAAATATTGATAAAATGGAATGTAATAAATGAAATGGTAAGTGAAAGGAAATGTGGTAAAATGTAATGGAATGAAATGTGAGAAAATGGAATATAATGAAATGAAATGTGTAAATGAAAGGAAATGTGATAAAATGCAATGGAATAAAATATGATAAAATGGAATGTAATAAATGAAATGGTAATGAATAGAAAGGTGATTAAAAAAAAGGTAATGTGGTGAAATGAAATGAAAAAGACCCTGAAATGCAATGTATGAAAAGTGATGTAATAAAACATGATTAATATGTAATAGATGAAGTGAAATAAAGTGTGAGGAAATGAAATGAAATATGTAAAGGAGATGTGAAAATGAGATGATAATAATTAGATTTAAATAGAAGAAGGAAAATGAGGTGAATGAAAGTGAAAAATGGAAGGAAATGAATGTAGAGATGAACAGACATGTGATGGGACTCAACCTTTGAGATTCAAAAGTCACGAAATGAAACTTGCAACCCAAGTAAGAATAGGTGAAGAAGTGAATGGATAAAATGTGAATGAATAATGTAATGAATTAGTGACCATAATTTTTTGAGATTTGAAGGTCACATAATGCAAAAGGTGGAATAGATGATAGGTGAGAATGAAGTGTGATGCGAGGTGGTACTATTGTGATGAGACCAAGTCCACAATTGTAGAGTGTTAACCATGCACAAGTATGTTGGTTTATGACCTATTGTTGGATAGCCTTACTTGAATTGTTTAGCCTTTTTGTTGATCATTGTTGTTGAAATTTGTGTGTTATCCTGATTTATGTGCCAACCATGTATTTTCAAGGGACCCAAGATGAAAATGAAAACTAAATGAATGCAACTATCTGTCACTTTTTTGTAAAGAGATACAAATTAATTGTCATCATAGAACATTTAATAAAAAGTGACCAAGTACAACCACCACTAGCTCAGCTATGGTGATATGAATATGCTGAGAAGTACCACCAAACATGGACAATGTACATAAAAAAATGACAACTATAGAAAAAAATAGTTATAGCTACAATAAATAAAAATAGGCACACAAATAGTCACATGTTAGATAAAGGACCTCACCTAAGATATTGTGCAAAATTGGTTGAGGTACACATGGCCTTCCAAATGAGAGGAGATGCTTACAAGTGGACACCAATAATGCATGAAATTAGAGAATCACTGGAGTTGAACAGTGAAAAACCAAAGACAAATAAAATATCATGATTTCATCCTGGCATCTCTAGTCAAGTACATCATTGAGGTACTAGAAGTTCATAACAGTAGAAAAACCATGATTTGTGAACCAATAGTGCTAACAATTGTGTGCAATAGTGTCAAGTTTGTCCAATTCTTTCTGGATGCAACTATTGTAGGAGTTTGATAACAAAATGGGGGATGCGTTAGTAGTGATTCACTAGTAGATTCTGGCTTGCAATAAATATGTATCAATGTGGAATAGGGTGTTTGAGTGTTAGAGTTGAGGGGCAGCTATACTTGGTACTAGTGCAGTGGGATACAGAGAGCAAACACATGGTAAGGCTAGTAAAGAATGAGTCTAGGTGAGTGATGACCATAAATAGGCAGATAACATGTAGACGAAATGAAGTATGGTGAAGAGTATAACATGGTCATTGGCTTTAGGAAGTGCTTAAGTGAAAGCATGTTAGACTCACTAGATTAATCATAGAAGGATGGTGATGCTAACTAGGGAAGGTGGGTTAGGAAAGGATGAAGGACAAAGTGCAATCAGTGGACCTTTGGGGAACTAGTGTATTAGTCTAAACTTCAAGCATTAGTTTAGAAGTAGGGTGAATCAAGTCATATAGGAGGGCACCATCACAATCTGAGGATGTGGGGGCTAGGGTAGAAGAAACACCCTTGTCAACATTGATGATGTTGTCAGGGACTATGATGTAGTAGGCATTGTAGGTGGTATTGAATGATAAACCACAATGTAGGTGGAGAATAGTCTGCCTGAAGTGGCAAAGAGTATGTCAGAGGCAACGATGGAGGCGGGGGAGATGAAATCCCTAGAAAAGTCTTTGGGAAAAGCTTTGAGAGAGGTGGAAGATGTTACTATGGGTGAGATGATGAGTGGAGCATGTCAGTTGATTAGTCTCAAAATTTTGGGACAAGGATCAATGAAAGGAGAAGCTAGCTGTGTGAGTGCAGAGGAGCCACAACTAGAGGTAGGGAGTAGAGATCAATCATCAAGTGACATGGAAGAATTATGAAGAATGTTGGATGCAAAAGAGTTAGGAAAGAGAATGTGGAATGGGAAGTCAAAATTTTCTTGGGGTTAATGGAAAAGGCATGAGAAGATGGAGTGCAAATGGAGGCAAGATGACTCCAAGAAGTGGTGAATATGAAGCATGCATGAGTACAATCACTAGAAGCCGAACTGTGGGTGGAGCAATTGCAAGTGGAGGGAAATGATGTGGGGATGTAGGCATAGAGATCATGAGTGCAAAGGTTCTAGGAATCCCTAAAGATGGTGCAAGTGGATTTAGAGAGCACACAAAATGAGTTGGTGTTACTATAGTCATACTCTGAGTCATTTAGGAAGGCAATTGCAAAATCAAACACCCTATCATTAAAGCTACAGGAGTGGTCAGCATTGAGTGAGTCAAAGGTGAGATAGTTGTAGTAGTTGTTGGGTGAGACAAAAGTGGACATGGAGCATTGGCAAATGAGGACTGATCAAATGTAGTAGGAGTAGGATGTAGCACAACAAGCGATCATGTGTCGGGAACAAACAAGTTGGTGGAGAATGTGTTTGTAGATATGCAATGGATGATGAAGGTACACTAGGAAGCCACTTATTATATGGCACTTTATCATTAGGTGTTCCCTAATGAGAATTGATGAGAGACGTAGTTTGTGGATAGGGAATTTATGCAGTTGTTAACGTGTAATTATGTAGTGGTAGATTTATGATTCTCATGAATGTAGGGTGGGTATGAAAAGGATTGACACCAGGGGCCTCTTATCCTGGAATAGGGTCTAGAGAAACACCCTTTATTAGACACCTTGTCCTTCCACCTCCCTAAGGAGGCTAGAATAAATGATCCATTAGATGCTATTTGAATGTAATGCTTTCATTGCCATCATAATAGAATAAAAGTTGTGTTTGTTTTTGTGGCAAGCAAAAGGTTAGCTGGTGTTTATGTGAATGTGTTCGATAAACATTGTGTCATTTTTTTTTTGATATTTTTGTTATGTATTTGGATGTTTTTAGCAATTTGAGGAATATGTGGATGTTTTTGGAATTTTTTTTGATACATATTTGAATGTTTTTGTATTTTTGGTAGATATTTGAATGTTTTTGTGATTTTTGGTAGATATTTGAATATTTTTGTGATTTTTGATAGATATTTGAATGTTTTTATGATTTTGGAAAATATTTAGGAAAGGTGTCAATATCTGTAAAAGTGGGAAGAATATGATCTATAGAGGAAGAAAGACCTTATGCGTGGGGTACTAAATGTCAGTATGGGCTCTCAATGATAGATGAGTACAAACTTGTGTAACATTTGGAGAGCCATGTTGTTTAAGGTGGAAAAAGTAGGAAGTGCTAAACATGAATCATAATTCTGTATATATCGATAGCCCTTACCGATAAGCTTAAGACCAAAGTTGGGATTTTTCTCTAGGTGTGTGTTGAGATAGATGCTCACAAGGCCTATGAATAGGTGTTTGGGCCTATTGGAGGCATTGATGACCAAAAGAGGTCTAAGAGGGGCCTCAAAAAAAGTGCTTGGGGGTCCACAAAGGATGTTTGGGCTTTGAAAAAGGTGCCTAGGGCTTGAAAAGGTGCTTGAGAGCCTAACAAGTCACTAGGGGAGCTTGAAAAGGCAAAATGGGGCCTTGAAAAAGGCATTTGGCCCTAAAAAGTTGTTTGAAGGGGCCTGAAAAGGTGAAATAGGGCCTTGAAAAAGGTGTTTTGGCCTAAAAAGGTGTGTAAGGTCCTAAAAAGGCACTTGAGGGGCTTGAGAATTGAAATAGGGCCTTAGAAAGGGTGTTTTGGCTTGAAAAAGCATGTGAGGGCCTAAAAAGGTGCTTGAGGGGCCCAAAAAGGTGAAATAGGGCCATGAAAAAGAAGTTTTGGCCTAAAAAGGCATGTGAGGGCTTAAAAAGGCCCTTGAAGGGCCCAAAAAGGTGAAACAGGGCCTTGGAAAAGGTGTTTTGGCCTAAAAAGGTGCCTCAGGGGCCAAAAAGGAGGCAACAATCTCTCAAACTTATGCTTACTTATGTTGTTCCCCCTGTTAGGTGATGATGAAAGAATCTGATGGATATTTGGGCCTTTTGGGATAGCATTGATATATTTGTTGAAGGGATCTAGATCAATCATGGCCATTGCAACATAAATAAAACTAATAATCCATCAAGAATTGTTGTTATTGATAAGAGGAAAGAAGAGGGGACTCTATCAAAGCCTCTTGTGCTATTCGCATTGTCCGAATTTTCCAAAACCCAAAGAGATGTTTCAAGACATAACTATGCTTCTTCTTAATGCCATTGAGGCACTGCAGAGGTAATGGAGCCATAAAACATGACATAAAATATTTATATATATTTCTCAATATAGTGGGCCTCACCATTGATTTCAAATTAAAATTAGTCAAGCTACGCAAACTTGTCCTGAACAAGTAGCAATTAGAGATGGACACCAGTTCGATATGAAATCAATGGATCATCAGTTTGAAAAATACATCAATAATTTATGCATAGTTATATACCTTATTTGAGTTAAAGTGAGCCATGTTTGACAGGAATTTTGGGGTGTTGTTAATATTTTTTTAAAATTTTCAACTATTTTTGGCAATTATTACCCCCTTTTGAATGTTTTTGGTAATTTTGGAAATTTTTTGAATGTTTTTGGCAAGTTTTGATAAATTTTGATTTATTTTAATGATAATTTTTGAATGTTTTTGATAAGTTTTGACAATTTTTGAATGTTTTTGATAATATTTGACAATTTTTGAATGTTTTAGATAATTTTTGACAATTTTTGGATGTTTTTGATAATTTTTAACAAATTTTCAATGTTTTTGATAATTTTTGACAATTCTTGAATTTTTTTGAATTTTTTTGACAATTTTCAAATTGGTGGGAGTGAAACGAGGATGTGAGTGAGATTTGTTGGAATATGGGGATAACCCAGACCATGTGAAGGCACCTAAAGAGTCAAGGAGACCAAAAGTGGGCTTAGGGAGCTATATCAGAGACAATGGAGGCAAAAGGAACTTTGAGACTTCAAATGGATTGAATGAGGGCTAGAATGGATATTGGAAATTATTGGTCATGGCGGATGGTTGAGATGTGCACTGATTTTCCTGTAATTCATGTGTGTGGTATTGCAATACATAATCTAACTCCATGCTTCTCTTGATTTGTTGTTCTTCTTTTTTTTTGCTGTTATACTGACTACCTTTTTTGCTATGAATTGTGTCTGGTGCCAAGAAACCTCTGAACTATAACTCACAAGTGTTTTGCAATTGGGTATGTTTGAAATTAACTCAACTATGCTAGGTAAGCCACAAACAAGTAAAATTTGTTTGTGAGAGGGTTGCTTGATTATCCTTCTATATTTGAAGGACTTGTGTTGTTTAGGGATGTCCAAAGGTAATATCTCTCACTCCTTTTTAAACTAAAGGTGGCATTTCTCATCTCTTTTCTATCATTTTTTTTATAGTGTTTTTGATTTTTTTTGGTATTTTTGGTGATGAGGTGTTTCTTCAAAGCCTTAGACATAGAACCTTTTAAGATGAATATTGTTGATGGGTTCTACTATGTCTTCGCTATCACAATATGAGAATCTATAAGTACCAGTCTTGAAAGATCCTATGATAATGTAAGGACCAATCCAATTGGCCTCCCATTTTCATTTCTTTTGCCTAGAAGCTTGATTTTTGGGGTTTTCTTGGAGGACTAGGTCACCAATTTGAAAAACATGGGGTTTTACTTTTTTGTTGTAATATCTTGATAGCTTATTCTGATACACTTTAAGGTGTTCATGTGTTGCACATTGATGTTCTTCTAATAGTTCTAGCTACTCTAGATGAGCCATTATATAGTCTTCATTTGATAGGATGTTATGAAGAGTAACTCTCAAGGATGGGATCTCAACCTCTAAAGGAAGAATTGCTTCACAACCATAAACCAAGGAGAAGGATGTTGCACCTATAGGTGTCCTAAAAATCATCTTGTAGACCTAGAGAGTGGGGTTTAGCTGTAAATTCCAATCTCTACCAATGTCATTGACGATTTTTTTGAGAATGTTGATAATAGTCTTATTGGGGGCCTTTACTTGGTAATTGCCTTGGGGATAATATATTGACAAGGAATGGTGTATAATGTGGAATTTATCACATAATTTATCAATTATTTGATTTTTAAAGTATAAGGCATTGTTCTTAAGAATGGCATTAGGTATGCCAAACCTGTAGATGATATGGTTTAGAATGAAGAGATTTGTTTTCTTGTAGAGTCACCAAGTGGCATCACTTCAACCCACTTGGTGAATTATTCTATTGTGGTGATAATCCATTTATGTCCATCAGAGGAAGGTGGGTGGATGGCCTCAATCAAATCAAAGACCCATTGATAAAAATGCCATGCGGTGGCTAGATGGTTGAGCTCTTGGGCTGGCACGTGAATAAGGTTACCATGGATTTGACACTTTTTGCAAGTTTTAACATAGTCAGTAGAATCCCTTTCCATGGTTGGCCGAAAATAATCCATCCTAAGAATTTTCTTTTCTAGTGTAAACTCACTAGAGTTTGACCCAAAGATGCCTACATGAAATTCTTGTAAAGTGACTCTTGACTCATCCTTTTCAAGACATCTAAACAAAGTACCATCAAGACCTTTCCTATACAACATATCAACCACCAAAATGTAGCTCAAGCTCTATTTGATGAAGTTACATCTTTGGTTGCATGAAAGATTGGAGGGAATGATGTTATCATGGAGGTGGGTGATAATAGGGTTATACCAAAGGGAATCAAGGGTGTCTAAATGGAAAATAATAAGGGAATTGGGTTGGGTAAACACATGTTGAACCACCTCTTCTACTAAGAACTCATACTGATTGTGTTGCTTTGGTAACTGAATGACCAAGGTGGCCATGGCATTTGCTGCTTTGTTCTTATCTCTTGGAATTTGTTCAAAAGTGATATGAAAAAAAAATGCCTTAAATGTGTCAACCATATGTTTCTAAGGCAATAACTTTTCATCTTTGATCTGATATGTATCAATGACTTGATTGATGATCAATTGGGAATCTTGATAAACTTTTAGCACCATTAGTTTCCATTCTAAAGCTAGTTTGAGGCCTAAGACCAAGGCTTCATATTGTACCATGTTGTTGGTGCAGGGGAAAAGTAGTTTGTGGGATTTGGGGATGGTAACACCCAGAGGTGTAATGAACAAAATACCAATGCTTGAACCATAGTGTGTATAAGAACCATCAAAATAAAACTTTCGAGTTATTGGGTCTTTTTGAAGAATGTGCATATCTATAAAATTGGATAAGATAGGATTCAAGCTCTCTATGGGTGCATCTACCAATTGATCAGAAATGGCCTATCCTTTTATTGCTTTCCTATTGACATACTCAATATCAAACTCACTTAGGATCATCACTCACTTGGCCAATCTACCTATTAGTGTTGTCTTGCTAAGAAGATACTTAAGGGGATCAATTTTGGAGATGAGCTTAACCTTATGTGTCAAAAGATAATGGAATAGCTTTTGGGAACAAAAAACTATGGCTAAATAAGCCTTTTCAATAAACGAGTAATTGAACTCATAGTTGACTAGGGTACGACTAATGTAATAAATGACCCTTTATTTTCCCTAGTCATTTTCCTATCCTAAGAGGGCTACAATTGATTTATCTATCAGGGAAATATATAGCAACAATGGTTTGTATGATATTGGAGGTACCAACATAGGTGGATTCATCAAGTAGTTTTTGAGTAAATCAAAGGCCATTTGACACCAATCTTCCCATTTAAAAATTACGTATTTGTGGAGTAAGTGGGTGAGAGGAACATACTTTTCTACTAATTGGGAAATGAAATTATAGATTGATTGAAATCTTCCTTGAAGAGAATGTAGCTGAATCAAGTTCTTTAGAGGTTTCATGTTGACTATAGCTTGTACCTTTTCAAGATAAACTTCTATTCCTTTGGTTGAGACAATGTATCCTAGAAGCTTGCTAGATTTGACACCAAGATCACATTTTTTTGGATTTAGCCTAACTCTGAATGCTTCTAGGCTGGTAAATATCTTGTCCAAAATGGAGAGATGTTCTTCTCAAGTATGAGATTTGGCAAGGATATCATCTACATAATCTTCCATAAAGATGTGCATCATGTCATGAAAGATAGTGGTCATAGCCCACTGATAGGTGGCCCTTACATTCTTTAGCCCAAAAGGCATTACATTTCACAAAGGATGCGCCATACATAAGTAAAGGCTATTTTATCATAGTCCTCTGGTGCTATCCTAATCTAATTATATCCCAAAAATCCATCCATGAGTGAAAACATGGAATGAATCGCTGTCAGATCTACAATGGTGTCAATGTTGGGAAGGGGGAAATCATCTTTAGGACATGCTTTGTTTACATCCTGAAAATCAATACAGATGTGCATGCTAACATCTTTCTTAGATATAGGCACAATTTTTGATAGCCATGATGCATATGCAAAGGGCCGAATGAAGTTGGTGCTGATCAATTTCTCTAATTCTATTTTGACTAGGAGAGCTATGTGGGGATGCATTTTCCTGAGCTTTTTCTTAACCTGCTTGACCTCTAGAGTAATGTTGAGGTGATGAAGGATTAAAGTGTGGTCTAATCCTAGCATGTCTACATAAGACCATGCAAATTTTATTTTCCTTTCTTTGAAGAAGTGAATGAATATGCTTCTTTCTTCTATGTTTGAAGACTATGCCAAATAGATGATCCTTAGTTCTTGCTCTGTACCAATGTTCATATTTTCTGTTGGTTCAATTAAGATAGATGATCTTTCCTTTGAGTGCTTAGGTAAGGTATAATTCATCTCATCTATGGGTGCCACAGTTGGATTTTCACCTTTGGATGTGTCATTTCTATTTTTTCTCAAGATCAACTACAACTTGGAGGTGGTCATTAATGCTTTGAAGTGCTTGGCCTTTTCCAGTATGACTAGGATGATTGATATCAGACCTATCTATGTGTATTTCTCTTGTTCTTCATAGATGAGATGGTTCAACCATGTTAAGGTAAATGAAGGCATCATGACCAGTGTCAAAATTGGGAATATTATGAAGCTTAATTTTATCCCAACCAATGAGTTCAGGATGGATGAGGGAGAGAATTTCATAATATGAATAGGTTTCAGTGGGGTTTAAAGACATGACATCATTAGATGGTTCATATGCTATATCAGATAGGTCTATGACTTGAGCTTCCTGTAGCTCTGCCTCTAAAGTATGGATCCTTTCATCTCGATCATCATCCCCTTGAGCTAGCTGCTCTGGCTGCACCTCCACTCACCCCACTTGTCACTGCCTCAGTGGCACCTCCTCCTCCTCCTCCTCTCTAGTAGGCTATGATCGCATCCTCCTCCTCCTAGAGTACGAGCTCTCTCTAACCTCCATCTGTCTACCTCCATCGCCTCCTTCTCCTCCTCCACCTCCACCTCCTCTATGTCCCCCTACTGTAGGCAATGCATCTGGCTCTATAAAATGTGGAAATGAATGTATTTGCATCTCATATAAATATGTTGGGTCTACTCCTACATCTGGCACATCTAGGTGACAATCCCATGGAGCCCACACTAGAGCCATTGTCTCTCACACTAATGTGTTATAATCCAACATAGGTAGCCATCCCCATGCCTTATCTGAATGAAAATGAGCATAGGTGGTAGTCTCTATAGATATCACTTGTCACTCTGCAAACTATCACCAAACCTGAATGATCACAAATTGCTCCATGATCTCTGAATGCCTACCTACTAGTGGCCTGCTATATCTCATGTAATCTAGCTCCTAGGAATCTAACCACCACTGGCACTCTCATAGGGTCACCATGTGAACACTGTCAACTCATAAAAATATGGGCTAGTTATATGTCATGTCCCCACTATGAGTCTATGGGACAAATCCTCTATAACAAAAAATATAGGGCTAGCTCCGCTCCTGTGGCTACACCCATGGTTGGATCACTATAATATGCTCCCAAGCCTAGATCTGTGCCAACACTACCCTGCATGCCCAGGAATGACCACTATGGTATACTACCTTGTGGAGCTCATGGTACATATCTGCTAGACTAGCTAGCCCCCATGCCATCCTACATGGCCGTGCAATTAGATCTACCACCAATTGACCCCATCCTAGTGGGAAGCCCTTCTAGCCACTGTCTATCACTAAGGCCTAGGCTACAAGAGAACATAACAAGCTAGGAAGAGGGTAATCCACTCCATACTCATCAATAAGTCACTCCCAACTTAGATGGAGGTCCAAGATGGTAATGTCCTGGAACAACTGCTGCATCATGGCTCGTCCCTCCGTCAGGGTTTGACCATAATACACCTGTGACATTCAACCAAAATTATCATCAGTTTTCCTCACACAATATCCAAACTTGTAAAACATGACAAGAGAAATTAAGGCCTCTCCAGTCGGTAGATGGAAGGTATTGTGCTCACTTTGCCATCGCTAAGCCAGTGTAGTCAGTAGCCCATGGTTCACCCATTTATGGGGCATCTAAATAACCCATCTCAATCCCATGGCCAATATCATAGCATGCTCATCATCTATCAAATGCTTCACAACTCACAACCCCACCACTTTGGGGGCTCTGATAAGTAGTGCTAGAAATACCTCTTACAACCATAAAACATGTAAACATCAGTACACAATAAAAAACATGATCATAATGCAAAAAATCAACAAAAATTACACAAAAAATAGGCTGTGTGATACTTTTTCATATATGCAGGTGATACAAAATGTTGGAATAGTATCATGCGATACTTTTTATGAAGTTGTGCGACACAATTCTGTCATGTGATATTTTACACCAATCTGGGCGACAAATAGTTAAATGCCCAATATGACACATTTCACAATAGCTGTGCGATACAATTTTGTAACATAATGTATCGTGCGATATTTTATAAAGTAACCATACAATACTTTTAAAATATCGCATGATATTTTGCATTTAAAACCCTAAAATGTGCAAAAACAACCAAAAAACCTTGAAAAATGATAAAAAGAATAGTCTCTTACCAGCTCCCCATAGTGCTCTGGCCAGTTGTGCAACTGGATGTGCTTGAAATGGTGTTAGTGAGTCAGAATGTTCGCTAAATCTATAATGCTCTCTCGACCACTCACAAAGCTCTCAAAAATCACAAAAGACAAATGATTTTGAAAATGACACTTGGGCCCCTTTTATAGCTTCCAACCTCATTTTGACCTAATTTTCAAACTCCTTAGAATTCTGCAAAAATTGCAGTCCTAGCTAATTTTTACATCCTAGATCCATTTTTGGGATCAAAATCAAAATTTGAGTTCATCTTGATGGTCAAAATTGCATCTTAAAATTTTACCTTCTTTTGAGCAGTTGGCTAACCTTCTGAGGTCTAATCTCCAAATCATTGCTAGGGCATCTTCATTTCTTTATGTCTTCATCATTTCCATGCTTCATATTTACTTAAATTGACCCTCTCATGACTAAAATCATTTTTCTACTCGATTTGACCTCATTTTTATGTTGTATCCTTCATGGTCAAATCTAGTCAAACTAGGGCATTTTATCATTCCTTAATAGTCACTCTTTGGTTCTAATCATCTATCTTTCATCTTGGACGTTGCTATCTATCAATTTTCTCATATCTAGCTTGTCTTTGCATCCCCTTATCTCATTTTAATTTCGATCCTGAGGGGGTAGAAATACTCTATCATTGCTTGCTACAACTATCTATTTTCTCAGGAGCATTTGTTTGATCTTTTCACTTGCTCTCGATCTATCTACTTTGCTAGGTGTTAACATTCTTCTTACAAATTCTTTTCCTAGTGTTCAGTACTACTGCTATTAGGCTATACATTTAGGATGTGCTATCTCTTTCTACATTTCTTCCTTCAGAATCATATATCTATATCTATCATTGCCTACTTGGCTTCTATTTTCTTTGATGTAATGTGTTCCTAGATCGATTACGCAATAGTCAAAGAGGGGAAAATGTAATCACCTAAAAATGGTCATTTAGACTATTAGCCCCCTTCTCAACATTGTGGCTAAATTTAATTAATCAATTACCTAGACCAAATTGCTAATAATTAATTCATTTGATTATAACCTATAGTTTGACTATTCTATCCTAAGTTCATTATTTGATTAAAACAACATGTCCCCTTTTAATTAAATAAAAGAACCCATTCTTCTAACCCACTTAAAGTGCACACATGAAGTCATTTTCTAATTTTCAAATTAAAAGAAAAGGTTTTGTGACTTTTGTCTTATATGACAAGTCAACTTATATTCTATTGATTGACTTGTGTGTGCACATGGATCACTCCTCTTTTCAAATTCCACGGTTGATCATCCACCATCTTCATCTTGTTCTCTACTATTTGTATGAATTTAAAAGGGAGAGAGCTTTCCCCCTTAAAGGATCCACCCATTCAAATATTTTTATGCTGCAAGTTTTCTGATAGGTTTCTTGGAGCTTTGAGGAGAACTTCCACTTCTTGTCTTCATTCTCTCATTCCACCACACACTAGCATAGTTGCATGTTAATGTAGTTCCTTTGCAATAGCATAAGATCACATAGTTTAATTAGCATGGATGTAACACTTTCATTTGTTTAGCTTAGTTGCATTGTGCATTTCATCTTTAGCTTACTTTCATTCTTGCATTGCATACTCAAGAGTTCTTTGACACTAGCATTCTTGCTCTTGTTTAAAGAATTTCCCATCTCATGGTTTACTAGCAAGGGTTTTGTTCCTAAGGCCAGCTAAGAGCTCTCTTTATGCTTATTTGTATGCCTCTTGCACTCTATGACTAGGGAGCTCTAAGCCACCATTCAAGCTTTCCAATCTATGTAATACCTTGGATAGAAGGGTTTAGAGAAGTGCACTTTTTGAGTGTACATTTTTGGCACCCACTATGGGGTAGAACATCACATTTTGTCCTCTGCTTCACCATTTTTATTACATTTTTCCACTTTCTATTTGCACTTTTTTTTTTCTATTTTAATTGCAGCTCTCGGGCAATATTTTTCTAGTTTTGTATGACAGTTCTCATAACTGTTAGGTGATACTTTTTGGAAATAGTGTCATACAACCATACTAAGAACTGTCACACCAGTATTGTGGATTCTATCACCTAGCTTAGTGATAAATATCACATAGGAAGATTCTATCACCCACATATTCTGTAAAATATCATATGCTATTCTTCTAGCATAAACTATCACCTAGTTTGAATTTTCTTGCTATTTGTAGTATTTTTGTCAGTTTCTTAGTTGTTGCTTATTGCTTGTTGGTTTTTACAGATCCTTAGCTATTTTTACAGAAGTTCATTTATAGATTTATTTTTCATTTTAAGGCTAACTCATAGTGCTAACAGTAGTGGTTGCAAGGTGTTGTTTTGAAATGTTGAATATTTCCTAAATTGCCTAAAAGAATGCATGTCAAAGCTTCAAATGCACAAGGCCTACTAACAATTATTTGCAGGGCTGCCCAACGCATAAAAACCCAACTTGCTTGCTTTCTTATTTCATATGCAACATCTACTAGTGGTTCCTTTCTTAGGCACATTCAACTTGTTATTGGGGTTCTTTGGTGATAGGAGAGTATGCTCTTCACCCTTGCGATGAATCAAAAATCTTGACCCACCTTTGGATTTCAAAAGTAAGTGGGTAATTGAATCTTCTTGGTGTGTTTGGGGAAGCAATCAAGGTAGGAGAGTATGCTCTTCACCCTTGAGGTGAATCAAAAATCTTAACCCTTGAGAGTGGATCCAATTTGTGGTAGTTAGGATCCTTTAGAGGGCCTACTCTCAGACAACTTGAGAGGAATGACCCAAGTGGGGACAATAAAATTACCTAGCTCTTCCAACCAACTATAAACTCAAGGCTATCAAGGACACAAAACCTTGGTAGACGTAGTGTTTATCTTTTCTTAGCGTGATCACTTATGAAATTTTGACCATAGGGAGATCACTAGGCAAGAATGCTTAAGGTGCTCTTGTGGCCACGATGTCTATTACCCACCGTGAGGTGGGGTGTCCCTTAATTGGGTGCAAGAGGAAAATTATGAGTGAAAGCCCTTTCTAAACACCCTAGGTTAGTATCTACCCTATTTTTCTGCTCAACTTCTTGGTGCAAGGATCGATCCTAGCGGACTACCCAGATCACCCCAAGATTTACACTCACCATATGTATTCCCTTGGTTGTGCTTATGGAATTTTCATGAAAAAGCCAATATTTCTTGTGGGAAACCACTTGGTGTGAGGCAAAGGAGCATCAAGCGTGGGCCAAGTTGTTGAGTAATGAACCATGACCTTAAGGTAGATTTCTTGGCTATTGTTTTTGAATGTGTTGACCAATGTTAACGTTCTTACAAATCAAACATCTCGGTAACATTGGTAGGAAGGCTATTCTGATATCCCAAGTGTGTGTTGGCAAGGTTGTTTTTACCCTTGTTTAACTATTTGAGACATGTTAAAACACCTACTATTTGCAAACCTTGCTGATAATTGACATAAAAACTAGATACTTACATTGCTTGATCTGGAAATCACTTGATTGGCCAATTGAAACATAAAATTTTGGAGTCAAAATTATCCTTTTTGCACAAAAACTAACATTTTACCATATGTTCACTGAAGAAATATCACATGACATTACTTTTCACAAATTGTGTCATATGTCCTTACTAAATCTATCATCCTAGTATTCAAAAATTTGCCATCTCACCTTAGGAAAACTATTGTCTACAAGAAAAGTATTGCACGGGTGTTCTAAACTATGTCATATGATGTATTATGTTGTCATAATATTGCATGGTCTATTTTCGTAGGGTTTGTGTTCTAATTTTTATAATCTAGGGGCTTGTCACTTCCATCCTCCCTAGTCTTGCTTGCACATCCATGTGTTAGGAAATTGTTCTAAGTTGAAAAGATGGGTTTAGTCTGTCAGATATAAGTCTTGAAACATCACTGATGAATCACTTGTCAAGATCTAGTTACAATTCTATTTTAGCTATTTGCTATTGAGCTTCTTGCTCACTCACTCAGCTTGAGTCACTAGTACTATAAACTCTTGAGCACTGTTTGACAAGCCATCTATTATACTTCGACAAGTGACTAATCTTGATTGTAAAAGCTCCAAATCTGACTTACTTTTCTTGTCCTATTAAACAAAGATGAGTCCTTACATGCCACTTACAACTAGATTTCATGTTGGGAGTGGTAGTCATACCCCTTTTATCTTCAAACAATTAGAAACCCCTCGTAGAAGTTCTTGTGGATAACCTTGTGTGGAAGGCCTTGAACCTATTCAAACACAAATGTCTAATGTTAGGCATAATCCACTTTACAATTTTGAAAACTCGTTTGGCACACCCTGTGAGACACCCAAGGGTGAGAATGGTTTTGTCACCATGGTGCACCCCGATGAAGTCCAATGCCGCTTAGAAGAACACGCACGTGAAAATCAAGGAATCCTAGAAGCCATGTACACTAGGGAGAAAGAACATCAACAAGCTGAAAACAGTAACCATACCTGCCATGAAGTGAAAAAGGGGATTTGCTCTCAAAATCCTTTTGATGGAAATGATGGCAGCAACACACCTCCAAGGACTTCTAGAGTCACCATGGGTGCATGCCCTTCCCATCATTAAAGTGATGAAGAAGTAACTATCAATGATGTTATTAAATTCCAACAAGAAAACTTTGCTCAAAAACTGATGCTTTGAGCTTTAGAGGAAAACAAAGACTAATACTTCTGATACATGACAACAAGAGGATGGAAAATCCCTCAAGATTTTGATGTAGAGTGCATAATTCCAAAGTGAGAACCCACTGAGGCTGAAATCTTAAGGGAAGAAATACAAGAACTGAGGAAACAATTTGCACAGTTGCAAACTTCAAAAGAACCACCCAAAACTTCATTTGTTGAATCAATCTGTACTCTTCCATTTGATAGGAGTCTATACATGCTGCCATTTCCAAAGGATATAGAGGTTCCTAAGTATGACAAATATGACAGAAATGGTGATCCTCGTGATCATGTGAGGTATTTTTATGCTCTTGGCATGGATTTTATGCATGAAGACAACTTTCTTATGTGACTATTTCCTAGGAGTCTAAGAGGGCAAGCTATGGAATGGTTCACAAAATTGAGTCCTCCTCTTAAAATATTTGATGAACTCACACAATGTTTTATCTAACAATACTCCTACAACATTCAACATCCTATAATGGTGCTGGACTTATACAACATCAAACAAAAATTGGGAGAACCCTTTATGACATATCTTCAATGATGGAGATCCTTATACTCTCGTTATCCTCGACAAGTGCCTAAGGCTAAAAAATTGACATTTTTGTCAATACGTTCATACCAGAGCTATACTTTGATCTAAGAAAATAGTTATTCACATCCTTCAATGCCATGGTTGAGAGTGCATATTGCATTGAAGATGTTGCTATAAAAAAGGGTGACATTGTTATAAATAAAGACAAGAACAACAATGGAAATGATAAAGACAAAGGTAAACCTTGGAATAAGAACAAGTATGTTGTCAATGATGGAGTAGTGGACACTCCTAATACCAAGGAACCTACATTTAACCTTTCTACTGCCATCTATGTTACAATGCAACAAGAAAATGTGAAACCACAAACATTTGACAAGAGCTCTAATTTTACCAAGAAATGACATGTTTGTACACTAATGGTTGAGCCTTATGAAATGGTCTTAAAAAATTTAATTGCAAATAAGCTGGTTACTTTACCAAACAATTCTTGACCCTATGACACACTAGTCAAACCCCCGTGGTGGAGAGAGGATCATATCTATAGTTACCACCAAAGTAAGGGTCACAACACTGAGAACTGTTTCAAGCTCAAAGATGTAATCCAAGATCTTATTGAGGAAGGAAAAGTGGTCACAGATGGCCTCATCAAAAATGTTGATCACAAAGCTTTTAAAAAACCCTTGCTAGAATATGAGAAAGGTGAAACCTCCAAAGCTACTAAAAAGAATCATGATGCCAAGATTAGCTATGCTTACACTGACACAAACAATATTATAGGCATTCTTGCACTCGTTGAGTATTTATGCATGGAAATTTCTAATGATGACAACCAATGTGTAGATGAATGACCCAAAGTTGTTTAAAAAATGCACAATGTCCCTCAACACTATAATGACTCTAGACCTAAGGTGGTGCTTTGGGTGACCAAATCTTTCTCATCACAAAGTGAACCACTCAATGCCATTACTAGGGGGTAATCTAAGGTTGTTCTAAAAATTTTCCATGATCCTAAGAATGCTTCATCTTCTAAACAACCAACTACTTCTAGGATCTCCAACTATGATCTTGTTAGTCAACTACAATGTACCCTAGCTCAAATTTCTATTTTTGAGTAGTTAGAATTGTCCCCTTTGCACAAGAATACCCTAAAAAAAGCTTTACATTCTACTAATGTTCCCATAGATATTGATGTAGAATGATTCCAAGCTATGGTGAACCATATCTCTTAACCCCATTATCTCACCTTTTCTAAAGGAGATGATTGAGATCTCAGTCATTCCCAAAACCTTGCTCTCCATGTTGAAGTCCAAATCTTTCGTACTGACATTTATCAAGTCTTGATAGACAACGGTGCAGGGTTAAGCATACTTTCATTCAATATGATTCAACAGTTGGGCATGTCTAAATTTGCCATCGACCCTAGGTTCAAGATCACTATAAAATCCTATGATTAGGTTGAATGACCTTCCAAAGGTCTAATTTTACTCCCAATAAAAGTTGCTTCAGTTGAGAAGGATGTCATTTTCCAAGCCTTAGACATACCACTTGCATACAATTTATTGTTGGGATGACCATGGATTCATGACATGAAAGCAATACCTTCTACATATCATTAGTGTATCAAGTTCCCTTTTAATGGCAATGAGATAGTTGTCCCTAGTGACAATTCCATGTCTATCAACACATTATCTACTACTGAAACATTAGTTCCACATAATTGGTCCTCTCATGAGTTGACACCATCCTTTATAGAGTGTGAACAAAAATTGAAAATGATGAGCCTTGGCATGGGAAAATACACTCTAGAATCCATTGCTGCTCTACTTGTTTCCCCTAGGTCTTATGGGAAACCGTCTACCAAAAAAAATCCCTTTGCCTCTACCATGACCCTTTTTGGCACTTTTGTGCTATCCTCAGTTCCTCTAGATGCAGAGAAAGAAGAAAAAGCAATCAAAGATTGGTTAAATAAGGGAGAGGAAGATGAGGAAGACGTCACAGTCACCACTCCTATTTCTCCTAAATGATATGGAAACGGATATAAAATGCTTGCAAACACGGGCTATCAGGGCCATGGGTCCTTAACTAGTAATAAAAAAGTTCTAGTTGAACCTTTAAGTCATACTCAAGGTCATGATTCTCAAGATACTACTGGCCTAGGATTTGGGTTAGAGGATAATATACCAACATTTACCTAAAGGGCGTCCATAATCAGTGAATTAGAGGATGATGATCCTCCCTTTGTTGCTACCACTTCACAAGATGAAGACTTTATGCCCATAACTTCTCTCCTTTGGGGAGAAGAAACATTTACCACTAATGATGATGCTAAGGATTCCGCCTCTAGATAGCTAGAACAAGATGAATTTGACCATGAAGACTTGAATAGATGATGGATTAGAAAAAATATTTCTCATCTAATTGCAAGAGATTAGATTATAGACTCTCAAGAGTATAAATGGGAAAATTTATCACACACCTCTTATGAACTCGAGGTTGATGTCATTCACACTTATGCAACCCAACCAAATGTGGTAGATGAGTCTAGTATAGGGTCAGATGAGTTTGGCTCACAAGATGCCTTAGTGGACCACACTGGTCCCTCTATGACTATTCTTGATCTGGATACCTTTGCGACATTCACTATAGGCTCAACTTCACATGTCGCTAGAGATGACTCTTTTCACATCAATAACCTTGAAGTTTCAACCTCACTCTCATTGATTCATCCTAATCTCATAGATTGGTCCATTCAACATCAGAAACCAGAAATGCTATCTTTCTGAAATGACTATGAGATCGCCTATTGCCTAAACACCACTAAACCCATCACTTCTTCCACTAGTGAACCCATGATTCATATGACATAATCATATATCAAGTACCTTATTCATAAAATCAAAATAAAAAGTAAATAGTCAGATGATGAAAACCACATTGTGGCAGTATCTGAGCCTAAAAATAGTAAAAATAAAGACATATCTAATGGTGTAAACCTCTTTGAGGCACCTATAGATGAGGTACTTGGTAGTTTGGCAAGCTATTTTCTGGACAAATCATCAGTTCGCATTGAGCCTACACAGCCTATCAACTTGGGGATAGATGAATCTCTTAAAATCATTCATGTAGCTCAATCATTATCAACTAAAGAAAAGGAATAATTTGCCCAATTTTTTCAAGACAAAAAGATCAATTTTACATGGACATACTTGGAAATGCCTAGGATTGACATAGATCTTATCATGCATCATTTGTCTATTTTTCTTGATATCAAGCCTATTAAAAAAAAGTTGAGAAAGATACATCCACATGTATCCTTGTTGGTGAAAGTAAAATTGGGGAAACTTTGAGTGCAAATTTTATCAAAGGTATTGACTATGCAGAATGGATTTCCAACATTGTACCTATATCCAAACATGATAAAACTATTCAAGTTTGTACTGATTTTAGAGACCCTAACAAAGCATGCCCCAAGGATGAATTTTTGCTACCAAACATTGATATGATAGTGGACATGAGTGTGGCTTATGGAATGTACTCCCTTATGGATGGGTTTTCTGGGTATAATCAAATTAAAATAGCTCCAGCTAATCAAGAGAAGACAACCTTTACATGTGCATGGGGTAATTTCTATTGGAATGTCATGCCTTTTGGGCTCAAGAATGCTTGTGCTACCTATCAAAGAGAAATGACCACCATATTCCATGATATGATGCATAAAAATATCGAAGACTATGTTGATGACACACTGAAAAAATTTACAAAACAAGATACACATCTTGAAGATCTTAGTCTAATATTGGACCATATGGAACAATTTCAACTTAGGCTAAACCCAAAAAAGTGTGCCTTTGGTGTCACTTCTAGAAAGTTGCTAGGCTAAATTATCTTAGAAAAAGGTATTGAGGTTGATCTTGAAAAGGTCCAGACTATCATAGAGATGCCTCCTCCAAGAAATATCAGCCAACTTATAAGTCTACAAGCACATCTACAATCCATAAGAGGATTTATTTCTCAATTGGCTGATAAAGCTCAACCTTTTAACAAGAATTTTCATAAAGGATCTACTCATATCTAGAATGACACGTGTCAAAAAATTCTAGATCAAATCAAAGGATACTTGGAAAAACCTCCAATTTTGATGCCACCTATTCCAAGAAAGCCTTTGATACTATATATCTTAGCTACAACTTCTTCTCTAGGAGCAATATTAGCCCAAAGTGATGAGATTGGTAAAGAATGAGCTATATATTATATAAGTCAAACTTTGGTTTTCATATGATATGAACTACACTAGCATAAAAAAAGATTATCTCGCAGTTGTCTTTGCTTCTCAAAAACTCTGACATTACATGTTGGTACATATAGTTCACCTAGTTGCTAAAATTGATCCTTTGAAATATTTGATGAGCAAAGCTGCACTTACTAGTCACCTAGCTAAATAGATGATGATTCTTTCAAAATTTGACATTTAGTATGTTGAACGTAAAGCCATCAAAGGACAAGCTATAGCTGATCAATTGGCTAATTTTCAATTAGAGGATATGACACCCATACAAGTTGAATTTCTAGATGCCTCAATTATGTACATCACTAAGAGAACTTGAAAAATGTTCTTTTATGGTTCTCATACACAAAATGGAGCTAGAGTAGGTTTCTTGTTTGTTTCCCCTCATGGATATATGATCCCCAAATCTTACAAAATCTTATTCCCATGTACAAAAAACATTGCATAATATGAGGCATTAGCAAATGGGATCAACATGGCTCTTGAATGGAGAATAACTAAATTGCATAACTATGGAGATTCTTAACTTGTTATTAACCAAGTGAACAATGACTATCAAATGAAAGATGAAAAGTTGATACCTTACAAAAGGTTGATAGATGCTCTAAGGAACTACTTCAATTTTGTGACATTTTAGCAAATTCCTAGAGAAGAAAATAAGGCTGCTGATGCTATGGCCACTCTAGCATCTATTCTCCAACTAAAAGAACATGAATCTTAATTTGAGTTCCTGGTGGAAGAATTGCATCATCCCACCTATGATTCCTCAGATAACCAAGTGATCTACACTATTGTAGGTCACAAATCCTCCTACTATGTGGCCATCTTATCTTACCTACATGATCAAATTGTTCTTAAGAACCTCACACGCATCCAAAAATGCCAATTCCTCCACAATGCCTCACATTACACTTTGGTCTTTGGTAACTTGTATAGGAAGGGTCTAGAGGGAACATTTCTAAGGTGTTTAGAACTAGAAGAGTCTGAAAAGGCACTTGCCAAAGTCCATGATGACATTTGTGGGGCACATTCTAATGGCCTTGCACTTTCTTGAAAGCTACTTAGGGTGGGTTATTATTGACCAACTATACAAGTTGATGCTACTCATTATGCCAAGTCCTGTCAAAAATGTCAACTTCATCGTAACTTAATTCATGCTCTTGGATGTGAGCCGAGTCCTTCTATGACATATTATCCATTTCAATAATGGACCTTTGACTTGGTAGGAAAAATTCACCCAAGTTCATCTAGTGGTCACAAGTTCATCATTACAACAATTGAGTATTTCACCAAATGGGTTAAAGTTGTGCCACTATCTACTACTACAAGAAAACATGTTGCCCTATTTATACTAAATCACATCATTTTTTGGTATGGTATTCCTTCCTCGATTGTCACTGATAATGGAGGATAGTTCAAAAATAAGGACCTCAAATAGTTGTGCAAGAAATTTTGAATCAAAGAACAATGTCTTCTACTTACTACCCTAAAGGGAACAACCAAGCCGAGGCCTCCAACAAAACATTGCTGAAAATCTTGCATTGCATAGTTCATAAATCTGGGAGAGATTGGCATCTACAGATAAATTCAAAACTTTGGGACTACAGAACTACCATCCATACTCCTACAGGGGCCACCCCCTTTTCTCTAGTCTATGTGTTTGAGGTCATTCTCCCATTAGAAGTAGAGATCCCCTCCTTGCGAGTCTCCTTACATGGGTTGATAACTGATGAAGACCATAGAGCTATGCAAATATATGAATTAGAAACTCTTGATCATTGCTATAAGATAGCTTTTGATCACATGAGGGCTTATTAGAAGCGCATGTCTACTTAGTATAACAAGAAAGTTCACCCACATGAGTTTCAAGTAGGTGACCTTGTGCTTAGAGAGAATCCAAAAAACCAGTAGCATAGAGAGCAGATGGGAAAGTTTGAACCTAATTGGTTAGGCCCATATATTATCACAACACTATTTGGGTCTAGTGCTTATCAATTATCTACTCCTAAAGGTGAAGAACTTGTAGAGCCTATCAATGTCTTACATCTCAAGAAGTTCTATGCTTAGAGGCTTACTGATCAGCAATCTTGTACATATCTATGATCCTAAAAAAAATCCTAAAAGGCATAAAATGTCCTAAAAAAATGATCATCTTAGTGAAAACCTAGCAATAGGAACTTTGATGTATCACCAAAAAAATAAAAAAATCAAAAAATACAAAAAAAATTGAAAAAAAGTCTTGAAATTTTTTTGCCAAGTGGTGAAAACTTGGAAACAGGTGCTACTTGAGACCCTTGCATCTATTTCTATCAGTTTCAATCACCCATTCCACTATTAATTTCATAGCTTGGGATTGTTTCTTGTCCTCATCTCGGGGAGCACAACTACTTAACCTATTAAGGTGTTTTTGTGCATTAGGGTTTCTTTGGAAACTCACAAAATAATGTTTCTCAACACTACTCCCCCCAACTTAACATTTAGTGTTTCTCAAAACTTTTCAAATAGTTTACCTATAGTCTTTGATGTCACGATATTTCTCACTATCAGAATCAAGCATTGAAGAAATGACCAAGTGACTTACACACATGCACTTAAACATTTAAATGACTGAGATATGACAAACTTTATCTACTTTGTGTGTTGTCTATGATGATTTCATTGCTATGTGTTCTCTCCCTAATAGTCTTTCAAGAATGTCATGGACTAGAAGACTGGGGGCATGGGGCATTTTAAAATTTTTTTTCTTGTGGGTATACTTTATTTGCCTATAGTGTTTAAAGCAAATTCATGCTTGTCCTATTTGACACTTTGGCTTATAAATGTATCATCCCTGACTATTTGGCAAGACTATACTTAGGGGTTATCCTAGCACTTATGCCTTGACATGTGTGTAATCTTGCTATACTAAACTTAGGGAATCTAGTCACATAGTCATCTTGACTTAAATGTCTCTGATGCTTAGATTAGATTTCCACATACCTATCTGATATTGATCATATTCATATCCTCATAGTTATACTAGTGATGGTTGTATGATGATGATGTCCCTAATAAATGCTCAATGATGAAATAAGAGTCTAAATGTTATACATCCCTTGCTAGTAAACCACTTTGAATATGAACTTGCATAATAGGTTCATTTTTTTAGCTTAGTCTTGCATTCCTGCATATGGGGAGAGCTCTCTCCTCATCCTTTTTGTGGACATATTAGCTAACTACTTTTGCATCTTTTTTTTCTTTCTTCTTTATCATGTCTTTTTAATCTTCTTTATCTTTCACTTCATTCTTTGTTATCCTATCATCACAAGGGGTTAATCTAAACATCACATTCAATCTATCCAAGTGTCACATATTTTTAGAAACATAAGTCTATATCATACACATGAGAGCTAAAAATATCATACATAAGAGAGATACATGAGCATATACACATAAGAATCCAAATAACACATACATGAGAAAGAAATAGAAACTGAAACATCACATGAAAATAGAAAATGCTGAAACATCCATTTGAGACAAGTACACAAAATTGTTGATCAAATCTAGTATCTCATATATATATATATATATATATATATATATATATATATATATATATATATATATATATATATATATATATATATATATATATATATATATATATATATATATATATATGTATATATATATGTATATGTATATATATATGTATATGTATATGTATATGTATATATATATGTATATGTATATATATATGCATATATATATATATACATGTGTATATATGTATATATATATACATATATATATATACATATATGTATATATATACATATACATATATACATATATGTATATATATACATATACATATATACATATATATATATATATATACATATACATATATATATATATATATATATATATATATATACACACACACATACACACACACACACACACACACACACATATATATCAATGTCTCATAGTACACATACAAGTGTAAGATCCAAAATTTGGATATCCATCTCAAAAATACATGATGTGCAATCAAAACTATCAAAATTATCATAATCAGCCTATGACTAGCTTGCACCCTCTCCAACTAGTGGTGGCCCTGTAGTGGAGCCTGTCTCCTATCTGACAATTGTACTGCACCCTCTAACCTACATGCCCACTTTGAGTAATTAAGAAGTCCTTGCCCTAGAGGCACCACACCCTTGTAGGTAGCATAAGAATAGGCAGTATGCACACGATGATGAGATTCCTCTCGCCCTGCTGTATCTCACTCCCTACAGAGCTCCTCTGTTCGAACCTACTCATCCATAAGCTGTTGATCTCATATTGCAATAGTGACTCAAGCCGCCTGTAGCTCTACCTCTAAAGTATGGATCCTCTCATCTCGATCATCATCCCCTTAGGCTAGTTTCTCTTCCTACACCTCTATTCACCCTGCTCGCCACTGTCTTAGTGGCTCTTCCTCCTCTCTAGCATCCTGTGCTCACATCCTCCTCCTCCTAGAGTGAGAGCTCTCTCTAACCTCCATCCATCTACCTCCACTGCCTCTGCCTCCTCCTCCACCTCCACCTCCTTTGTGTCCCCCTACTATAGGCAATGCATCTGGCTCTATACAATGTGGAAATGGATGTCTCTACATCTCATATAAATATGCCAAGTCTACTCCTACATCTGCCACATCTGGACGATAATCCTAGGGAGCTTACACTAGAGCCACTATCTCTTGCACTATTATCTGATAATCCAATGTAGTTAGCCATCCCCATGCCTCATCCAAATGAAAATGAGCATAGGTGGTAGTCTCTACAGATATCACCTATTGCTTTGCAAACTGTCACCAAACTTGACTGATCACAAATTGCTCCATGATCTCTGAATGCCTACCTACCAGAGGCCTCCTATATCTCATGTAATCCAACTCCTAGGCATCTGACCACCTCTAGAACTCTCGGTATAGTTTCCATGTGAATGTTATCAACTCATCAAAAATGCACTGGTAATATGTCATGTCCCCACTATGATTCTATGGGGCAATCCTCTATAACCAAAAATATAGGGTTGGCTCCACTCCCGTGGCTACACTTGTGGTTGGATCACTACATATGCTCCCAGGCCTAGATTTGTGCCAACACTACCCCTCATGCCCAAGAATGACCACTATGGTATACTACCTTGTGGAGCTCATGGTACATATTTGCTAGACTAGATGGCCCCCATGCCATCCTGCATGGTTGTGCAATCAGATCTACCACCAATCGACCCCATCCTAGTGGGAAGCCCTTCAAGCACCTATTTATCACTAAGGCCTAGGCTACCAAATAACATAACAAGCTGGGAAGAGGGTAATCCACTCCATACTCATCAATAAGTCACTACTAGCTTAGATGGTAGTCCAAGATGGTAATGTTCTAGAACAATTACTGCATCACAGTTTACCCCTCTATCAGGGTCTGGTCATAATACACTTGTGAAATTTAACCAAACTTAGCATTAGTATCCCTCGCACAATATCCAAAATTGCAAAACATGACAAGAGCAGTCAAGTATACAACCTATAGGATCATTGTAGCATGGTACTTGTAGAATCTAATATACATCTTCCAATGTAATCGAGGCCTCTCCAATCAATAGATGGAAGGTATTGTGCTCATTGTGCAACTGCTCAGCTAGTGCAGTCAACAGCCCATGGTTCACTCATATATGGGGCATCTGAATAACCCATCTCAATCCCATGGCTGATATCACAACATGCTCATCATCTTTCAAATGCTACACAACTCACAACCCCACCACTTTGGGGTCTTTGATAAGTAGTGCCGAAAATACCTCTTGCAATCATAAAACATGTAAACATTAGTACATAATCAAGAACATGATTACAACACAAAAAATCAATGAAAATTGCTCAAAAAATAGGTTGTGCAATACTTTTTCCTATATGTAGGTGATACAAAATGTTGGCATAGTATCATGTGATACTTTTTTTGAAGCTATGCAACACAATTCTGTTGTGCAATATTTTGCACCAGTCCGAGCAACAAATGGGTATGCCCCATATGATACATTTCACAATAGCCATGTGATACAATTTTGTAACCCAATGTATCATGCAATTTTTTATAAATTACCCATGCGATACTTTTAAAATATTGCATGATATTTTGTTTTTAAAATCCTAAAACATGTGAAAATGACCAAAAAAGCTCGAAAAATGACAAAAAGAGTAGTCACTTACTAGCACCCCATAGTGCTCTAGCCAATTGTGCAACAAGTTGTGCTCAAAATAGTGTCAGTGAGTTGGAATGTTTGTCAAAGCCATAATTCTCTCTCAACCACTCACAAAGCTCTCAAAAATCACAAAAGAAAAATGATTTTGAAAGTGACATTTGGGCCCCTTTTATAGCTTTCGATCTCATTTTGACCTAATTTTTGAACTCCTTAGAATTATGCAAAAATTGCACCCCTAGATAATTTTGACATCCTAGATCTATTTTCGAGATCAAAATAGAAATTTGAGTTCATCTTGATGGTCAAAATTGCATTTTAAAATTCTACCTTCTTTTGAGCAGTTGGCTGACCTTCTAAGGTCTAATCTTTGAATAATCACTGAGGCATCTTCATTTCTTTACGTCTACATCATTTCAATCCTTCATATTTATCTAAATCCACCCTCTCATGACTAAAATAATTTTTTTACTTGATTTGACCTCATTTTTTTATGTTGTATCCTTCATGGTCAAATCCAGTCAAACTGGGGCATTTTATCATTCCTTAATAGTCACTCTTTGGTTCTAATCATCTATCTATCATTGTGGACACATATCTCTCAATTTTATCATATATAGCTTGTCTTTGCATCCCCTTACCTCATTTCAATTTTGATCTCGAGGGCGCAGAAATACTCTAGCATCTCTTGCTACAGCTATCTATTTTCTCAGGAGCATTTGTTTCATCTTTTCACTTGCTCTCAATCTATTTGCTTTACTAGGTGTTAGCATTCTTCTTACATTGTCTTTTCCTAGTGTTCACTACTATCACTATCAGGCTATACATTTAGGATGTGCTATCTCTTTGTATACTTCATCCTTCAAATTTATATATATATATATCTACTGCTGCCTACTTAGCTGCTATTTTCTTTGACATAATGTGTTCCTAGATCGATCACACATTAGTCAAAGAGGGGCACATTTAATCACCTAAAAATGGTCATTTAGACTATTAGCCCCCTTTTGAGCATTTTGGCTAAATTTAATTAATTAGTTACCTAGATCAAATTGCTAATAATCAATTAATTTGATTATAACTTATAGTTTGACTATGCTATCCTAAGTTCATTATTTGATTAAAACAACATGTCCCCTTTTAATTAAATAAAAGACCCCATTCTTCTAACCCACTTAAAGTGCAAACATAAAGTCCTTTTCTAATTTTCAAATTAAAAGAAAAGGCTTTATGACTTTTGTCTTATATGACAAGTCAACTTATATTCTATTGGTTGACTGTGTGTGCACATGGATCACTCCTCTTTTTAAATTCCACGGTTGATCATCCACCATCTTCATCTTGATCTCTACCATCCATATGACTTTAAAAGGGAGAGAGATTTCCCCATCAAAGGATCCACCCATTCAAATATTGTTATGCCAATATTTTCTAATAGGTTTCTTAGAGCTTTGAGGGAAACTTCCACTACTTGTATTGATTCTCTCACTCCACCATACACTAGCATAGTTGCATGTTAATGTAGTTCCTTTGCAATAACATGATATCAAATAGTTTAATTAGCATGGATGTAACACTTTCATTTGTTTAGCTTAGTTGCATTGTGCATTTCATCTTAGCTTATTTTCATTCTTGCATTGCATACTCAAGAGTTCTTTGGCACTAGCATTCTTGCTCTTGTTTAAAGAATATCCCATCTCATGGTTTACTAGCAAGGGTTATGTTCCTAAGGCTTAGTTGAGAGCTCTCTTTATGCTTATTTGTATGCCTCTTGCACTCCATGTCTAGGTAGCTCTAAGACACCATTCAAGCTTTCCAATCTATGGGATACCTTGGATAGAAGTGTTTAGAGAAGTGCACTTTTCAAGTGTACAAAAAATAGGTTTGAAACTAAAACTCTTCAATAGGTTCATCATCCTCATATGATGCGATGTGACATGTCTATTCTATTTCAACCTCTAAGTTGTTCTGATGTGTTCTGGCTATTGGTGAAGTAAAGTCTAGATGAGAGGTTTATCCTTGTGTAAGGAAACCATTGGATGTGGTAATATGCACAACATCATATTCTTTGTCATGAATGGACTCTTCAAATAATGATTCAAATGCCCACTTAGTGGAATTGTCACTTTCCTTGTTATTAGAGGTGTCCATGAGTGGTTCTCTTATGTGATGCAAATCTGGGAAGGATAGATTCACATTTTTAATGTTAACTACTTTCTGATTACTACCATTTCTTTCTTTAGGAACCCACACCAAGGTGGAAGAGGAGGAATCACTATGTTTAGGATGAGACTCTAGAGTGATCTATGCATTGTCTTGTTCACTGTACCCCAACCCTGTTTTGGATCTGTTAGACCTGAACTATGCTACTAGGGGTTCGAAAATGTCTTTCCTTTTCCCTAAGGGTCCATCTCCCATACATCCCATTTTCTTCATTAAATCAAAACCTTTTCCATATAGGTGGGGGGTGATGTCAATATTTTGTTCATTGACTTCTTCTATAGAGCTTGAAGATATACTGCTTTCTTTGACAAAATGTGCATGGTAAGGTCTACTGGTGGATGACAGTTTTCCATGAGATATTGGAGAATGTGGGGGATCAAATAATGAGAAACAATATTCAACTACCCCTTTGTGCTATAGTTTACACTTCCTATCAAACTCTTTCGTTAGCCTATCCATTTCTTCACAATGTGATTGTTTGGGGTCCTTTGATGATGATGGTGAAGGAAGGGAAGAACTTGGACAACCAACTTTCTCTTTACCCTCAGTTAATGTAGATAAGTGATCGTTATTTTGCCTATTAGAACATGAAGTTCTAGTTGATATGGACTGACTAATGTCATTTGTCAGGGTGTTGGTTTCTTCCTTGTTATGAGGAACAAAGGAATTACAATATTAGACAAAGTTTTGATCCTTGGGTATGGTCACCTCTTGACCCATGTATGTAAATTTGCGACATTGATGGTAAGTGGAACAAACAACTTGCATATCATGAATCCACAACCTCCTTAACAAGATATTGTAAATTAAATGTAAGTCCAACACTTGACAAAAAATTTCTTTTGCAACCAAGCATACCCTGATCAATAGAATAACCATGCCCTTGGAAGATCTCTCCTCGTTATCATAAGCCTTAACAATGATTTTCTTTTTGAGGTTGACAACATCCTCTATACACCCTAAGGCTTTTACCAAATTTAGTGTACAAATGTTTAGTCCTACTCCACCATCAACCAAGGCTCTCTTAACTCTATTTCTATGAATAAACACTTCAATGTGCAACGGGGAGTTTTGGGGATGAACGGGTGACATGTCATCTTGAGCTAAAAAGGATACAAAATGAGGGGAAACTAGGTTACTTACCATATTTTGAAGTCTGCTGACATCAAGGTCATTTGGCACTAAGGCTTTGGTGAGGATCTTTTTATGCTCACGGGAAATTTTCAACAACTCAAAAATAGAGATATGGGTGGGAGTCTTTAGTAACTTATTAACCAAACTATATTTGGGTAACAAGGAACTCATAGTTAAATGATTAGAATTTGTCACAGTTCTTGGTAAAATTAATTTAGAGGCTTTTCCTTGGGTAACAACATTTGATGATTGTTTCTTATTTTTATCCTTAATTATGATGACATTTACAGTGTCATCGAATCCAAAAATCATGTTGATGGTGTTGTCATAGTGATGAGTGTAATTAACCTTATCATGAGGAGGTGTATTTTGATTAGCTCTAGAGGATTCACCCTTTTCATGGCTCATGAAAGGGTTCTTCAAGACCGTATGGTCTTCATTGTTTTTAAGGTCATTCACTTTGATAGTTCCATCATTGATTAATTTTTTATTGCCCCTTTAAGGGTGAAACAATTATTTGTTAAGTGCCCCTTATTTTGATGGTAGGCACAAATATTCTTGTCATTCCACCACTTTGGTTTAACTTGAGGTTCATAGGGTTTGGCCTCAGGGAGTAAAATGAGTTCATTGGCCAAAAGGGTTTGTACAGCACCCTCATAACACACTGTTAGAATTTCTTTAGAATAACAGAGAAGCAGGGGGGGGGGGGGGGGGGGGTGGAATCAGTTATTCAAGGTCTAGATGTCCTATTCAAACTTTTCACTAAGTGTAATGAACCCATTCAACCATTCATTCATCCAAGCTTTAACTCATCTAGTCAGCAAGTTACTGTAAATCAACATGCAAGCATAACACATAAGAAATCAACACATGACACAATGATTTACGTGGAAACCCAATTTGAAAAAAATTGCCAGTAACATGCTACTCAATTTTCACTCTTCTGAGGTGATGCCCTATGCAAGGCCTACCCTATTAAAGGCTTACAACACACTATTAAATGTGACCTTGTTAGAGGATTTATCCACCCTATTAGAAGTGGGCCTAGTTAAAGGACTTTAGAACATTCACTTTGAATGCCACCCTATTAAAGGATTTAAAAATGGCTATTAAACCAACCTAAGTCCATAGGATTATAGAAAATCTTGATCTAACTACAACATACAATGTATTTCGTAGATCTTAGATCACTTCTCAGCTCATACCCTTGCTTGGCCTTCAACCTCTGCAACTCTTAACAATTGTCCCTCCTTTCAAGCTTTTTCCTCTTGAGTCTCCATACTCAATGTACCCATGCAATCATCTCTTCATGACCATTTATAGAAGTAGAGCCTCTGTGCTCTTGCTTCTTCTAGATGTCTTTTCCTTGATACCCTTCTAACCACTTTGCAGATTTAGCTCTTTAGCAGCAACAATATTAGTAACTCTTTGCTTCTTGGTCAATGAATTCTTAAATAGAAGTCTTGGAGTACCTTTTCCCACTCAATTCTTCCATTCTTTAATTACCAATTCACATGGATTAGGTAGGGTTCATTGCATCTAACCCATATTCTTTTTCCTCTAGAAACCTATTGTAATCCTTTAGAATTTGCTCATAAATGGTTTACATAGGATTTTGTGCCAACAAATCATCATCCTTATCTTCCAAATTGTTCAAAAAATTCAATGTAACCACTATGTTAGCTTAGATTTGGCAAATTTTCATCATTTGAAATAATGCAGTAGCTCGACACTATTGAAATACTAGTGCTCGACACATACTATGTTACTCAGCATCAATTGTGTTTTTCTTGATGCTCTGCACCTAAAGATCACTTGACACTAATTAAATTTTTTCTAATGCTCGACACCTAATCTTCACTCGACATACACTAGAATTTTCTGTTACTCGACTTCTACTAAAAATTTGCTCAGCTTCAACTAACTTGATTGGCACCCACTTATGATCTTAGTTTAATCTTTGTAGTCAATCTTGTTACTACTTCTTCCTCCAATGTTTCTAAGTGTGACCAACCTTTGTATCCTTAAGTATGTCATCAATACATTACTTAACCATTGTCTTAACTAATCTTTGCACTTCATTACAACATCATAACTCAACCTTTCCCTTAGGTGTTTTTGTTACATCTTGTTGATCAAATCCTCTTCATCAATCAACTAAGTGATATTACTTGGATCTTATAAGCAAATATCATCCCTAAAAATAGCAAGTTTGACATCAATGATGAAACAATGATTGAAAACATTATTTTACAACAATCTCCATCTTTGATCTTCAACAACAATGAGCTTTTCAATCAGATTTCCAAAAATCTCCCTCTTTGGCATTGATGGCAAACCAAACTGATCAACCATCAGACTAAACCATTCAACAAAATGCTAGCTAGGTTAGAATAGTGAGTCAAATTCCAAAAAGAAAATTGTAACATCACATCTCCTTCTACTATTCTGATTGCATCATTTTAGCTTCTCCCTCTGTGCAACTATATCCTTGTTCTTTGTCTTTCTCCCTCTATCTTTCTTATCTTCTACTATTCTAGTCAGTCTCAAACATCTTCTCCCTCATACTGTTGATCAGTTGTCTACTTCTCCCTCTTTGACAACAATGCCAAAGACATATCAACATCTTAATATGCAGATGTAGCTTTTACAGGTTTATCCAATGTCTTCCTCTGTCACCTTGCTTGTGACTAATTTGATATTTCAAGATTTCTACTACTTCAGGCATGGATCCCAAAGTAAACATTCTTTGCATCAATGTATATAATTTTCAACATTCAACTTATTTGATGCAGGGCATACTTTTTTTTGGTTCAAGTAGCCTTAGCTAGGGGTATCACCCCTAACTTACCTCTAAGATACTCAAAAGCATCTTTAGGTAGTGCTTTTGTGAAGATGTTAGCAATCTGTTCCTTTGAGCTAACATATTCCATCTTCACTTGTTTGTCTTCCACCAACTCTCTTACATAGTGATACTTGATTGCAATATACTTGGTTTTAGTATGCATTATTGGATTCTTCGATATGTTGATAGCACTTGTATTGTCACAAGAAAGTATCACAGGCTCAGTTACCTCTTCCTTCATACCTTGCAATTTTTTTTTGATCCATACAATATTTGTGTAGTTTATAGCAGTTGCCACATATTCAGCTTCAGTAGTGGACTATGAAGTGCAACTTTGCTTTTTGCTTGTCCATGTAATCAACCTCTTTCCTAAGAAAAGTGCTCCTCCATTGGTGTTTTCTCTATCATCAATGTTACCTCCCCAATTTGAATCAGTGTAAGCTTTCAATTCAAACTTCTCATTTCTCTTGTAGTATAAACTAAAGTCATCAGTTCCTTTTAGGTATCTCAATATTATCTTCACTGCGATTAAATGATTTTCTCTTGGATTTGCAGAAAATATTGCTACTATTCCAATAGCTAATGCAATGTCTAGTCTACTATGTACAACATATTACAGCTTGCCGATCATTGACCTATACAATGTCTAATTTACTTCAGAAGACACATCATTTTTGGATAGCTTATGGCCTGTTGCCATTGGTGTGTTGACTAGTTTTGAGTCTTTTAGCCCAAATATTTTGAGCACTTCTTTAATGTATTTGGATTGAGTCACAAATATGCTATGCTTCAACTAATGTACTTGTAATCCAACAAAGAATTTGATTTCTCAAAACATTGACATCTCAAATTCATGCTTTATTTGATCAGCAAAATCTTTGCATAAAACATCTTTTCCTCCAAATATTATATCGTCAACAAAGATTTCTGATATCAAAATGTCTTTACCTTCCTCAACTTTGATGTACAAGTTGTTGTTGTCATCTATTCTTTCAAATCCTATTTTCACAAGATATTTGTGCAACCTCTCATACCATGCTCTAGGTGCTTGCTTCAATCCATAAAGTGCTTTGTGTAGCTTGCAAACCATATCCTTGTTCTTCTCATCAAAAAATCCCTCTGGTTGTTCTATGTAGACTTCCTCTTCTAGTATACCATTTAGAAAAGTAGACTTCACATCCATCTAGTAGACTTTGAAACCTTTATATGTAGCATATGCAAATAATGTTCTCACTCCTTCCATTCTTGCAATAGGGGCAAATGTCTCTCCATAATCCAATCCTTCTTCTTGTGCATAGCCTTTGTGAACTAGTTTGGATTTGTTTCTTGTTATCTCACCATTTTCATCAAGTTTGTTTCTAAACACCCATTTGGTACCAATCACATTCTTATTAGTTGGTCTAGGAACTAGAGACCATGTTTTATTTATCTCAATATGATCTATCTCTTCTTCCATGGCTTTATACCAGTCATCATCTTGTAGTGCATCTTTTACTATTTTGGATTTAACCTTGCTTAGCAGACATGATTCATTCCTGAGCCTATTCCTTGTCATTGGCCTTGCATCCTTGTTACCAATTATTTGATCTATAGGGTGATGTCTTCTTACATACTTGGCCAATCTGGGTTTAGTCCTTCTTTCCATGTTCGATCCTTCAACTTCAGAGTCATTTCATTCTTCTTCATTTGGCATTTCATTATTCCTTTCTTGCATAGTATTTTCAAAATTAGAATGTGCATTTCCTACATTTTGTAGCTCAGCTTTTGAATGTAGCTCAGCATTCATAAGTTGAGGCTCGACAGATACTGAAGTTTGTTGTTGATTCTGAACTTGATTCGTAGCATTGTCTTCAATTGTCATTCCTTCGTAGAAGTATACAAAGGATCTATAATCCTCTATTTTCTTTGACTCATCAACTTGAACTTTTGCAAGCTCATTAAAATTTACATTTGCACTCTCCACAACTTTTTTAGTGTTAGTATTCAAACATTTATATGCCTTACTTCTAGTGGAGTATCCAAGGAATATGCCTTCATCACTTTTTGCATCAAACTTTCCATTTCTAGTATCTTTTAGAATATAGCATTTACAACCAAATACTTTGAAATGTTTAGCATTGGGTGAATGACCATACCATAATTCAAAAGGTGTTGCATCTATACCTTTCTTGACTTGAACTCTATTTAGTGTGTAGATTGCAGTACTTACAGCTTCTCTCCAGTACTTTAGTGCAACATTTTTCCTCCATCATCAAGGTTCTAGGATAGTCAATCACTGACCTATTCCTCCTTTTAGAAATACCATTCTATGGTGGAGTTCTTGGTGCTGATGTTTTCCTTTTGATACCTTTGTCATTACAAAATATTTCAAACTCTCTTGATGTGAACTCACCTCCTCTATCTGACTTTAGGCATTTCAGGTTCTTTCCTGTTTCTTTCTCAACTCGAGCCAAATACCACTTAAACATTTGAAATGCATAAGATTTTTTCTTTAAGAACATAGCAATCATCCTCCTGGAGTATTCATCTACAAATAACATTATGTATTTGTCTCCTAGGTAGCTTTGCACTTCTATTGGGCCACATAAGTTTGTCTTGACTAACTCTAGTACTTCATTGGAAGTGTATGTTTTGCTTTTGAAACTAGACTTAGTCATCTTTCCTAGTTGACATTGTTTACACATTATGTCTTCAGATCTCTTCAACTTGGGCAATCCTCTAACCTTCTTTTTCTTGCTGATGTTGATCAAATTATCAAAGTTAACATGACACAACCTTTTATGCCACAACCACACATCATCAAGTCTAACAAGACATGTTGCATATTCCATATCTAGGTAAAATAGGTTAGTCCTAGTTTGTTCACCCTTTCCTATCAGATTTCCATCAATGTCATAGATCTTGGTAGTTTTGTTTCCAAATTCAACTTTGCAAGCTACATTGCCTAAATGTGATACACTCAACAGGTTGTAGTTCAATCCTTCAATGTAGTATGCATTATCACATGAAATTTTCTCTATAATTTTGATAGAGACTTTTCTTTTGATTTGAGATGGGCCATCATTACCAAATCTAACACTATTTCCCTCATATTGAGTAATGGTAATGAACTTGCTTTTGTCTTCTATCATGTGATGTGAGCATCCACTGTGTATGATCCACTTGTTATTCTTTTTCACACAGGTAACCAATATTGCTGCTTCATCTTCATCTTTGTCTAATCCATCCTTCATGGTTACATAGACTACTTCATCATCATTCTCATCAGAGTCCTCTTCAACAATGTAGCATCTTTTGCCTTTTTCTTTATTGTCATCTTCTCTTTTGTTCCTGAAATTGTTTCCTTCTTTGTAGTTCTTCTTCTGTGGACATCTTGTACCTATATGACCTACTTCATTGCAATTGAAACATATGATAGGGAGCTTACCTTTGAATTTTCCATTACCTCTATGGAATCTCCTAGGCAGTAGTGCTTCTAACTGTTCCACATCTTCCTCATCTGTGTTGCTATCACTGGATGCATGTTTTCCTTTTCTTCTTTTCTTGCTTGATGTGTCCTCTTTAGTATCTTTTATTGTCATCTTGGCCTTGAAAGAAGATTCAAGGTTCTCAAGTATGTAGTTATCAAAATTGGATAGCTCAAATGTAGTAAGTCTTCCATCTATTCCTTCAAAGGGTAGTGTGTTCCCTTGTACACACCTCACCTCTTGGATGGCTGAAACTCTTATAGCATAGATAGGGAGCAGAGTTCTTAAGTATTTGTTGATAGCTATTTCTTCTTCCAATTGTCCACCTAGACTTCTTATTGCACTCACCACTTCTTTCATTCTTGCAGCATACTGAACAACATTTTCACCTTCCTCCATCTTCATGTCATCAAACTTTCCTCTTAGGCTTTCTCTCTTTGCTCTCTAGACATTTTGATCCCCTCCATAGATTTCTGACAAGGTTTTCCACATCTTGAATGTAGTGTCACAATCTTTGATGTCATCATATTCTGCATAGCTAAGTGCAGAGGCAATCTCCAACATTGCTTGGTTATGCTCCTTCTTTTTGTTCAAATCATTTGCAGTAAGAGGTGTTGCTGGAGTTACGTGTTCTATTCTAATTGAGGTTTGTACATAGTCACCTATTGATCCAAGGTGCAATTTCATTAGATTTTTCCATGTACCAAAGTTGTCTTTGTTGAGCTTGGGAACTTCTCTCTTTGACATCTTGATCTTCCTGCTTCTAGTACCTTGAAACTAAACCAACAAATGGCTTTGATACCAACTGTTAGAATTGCTTTAGAATGACTGAGAGGTGGGGGGGGGGGGGGGGGGGGGCGGTGTGTAAATTAGTTATTCAAGGTCTAGATGTCCTATTCAAATTTTTACTAAGTGTAGTGAACCCATTCAACCATTCCTTCATCTAAGCTTTAACTCATCTAGTTAGGAAGTTACTGTAAATCAACATGCAAGCATAATACATAAGAAATCAACACATGCCACAATGATTTATGTGGAAACCCAATTTGGGAAAAACCACTAGTAACATGCTACTTAATGTTTACTCTTCTGAAGTGATGCCTTATGAAAGGCCTGCCTTGTTAAAGGCTTACAACACACTGTTAAATGTGACCTTGTTAGAGGATTTATCCACCTTATTAGAAGTGGGCCTAGTTAAAGGACTTTAGAACATTCACTTTGAATGCCACCCTATTAAAGGATTTACAAATGGCCATTAAACCAACCTAAGTCCATAGGATTTTTAGATATAATACAATTGCTAGAGAGTATTAGAAAATCTTGACTTGACTACAACATACAACTTATCTTGTAGATCTCAGATCACTTCTTAGCTCATACCCTTACTAGACCTTAAATCTCTGCAACTCTTAATAGCTTTGCCTCCTTTCAAGCTTTGTCCTCTTGAGTCTCCATACTCAAAGTACTAGTGCAATCATCTCTTCATGACCACTTATAGAAGCAGAGCCTTTGTGCTCTTCCTTCTTCTAGATGTCTTCTCCTTGACACCCTTCTAACCACTTTGCAGATTTGGCTCTTCAGCAACAATAGTATCAACAACTCTTTGCTTCTTGGTCTATAACTTGTTAAATAGAAGTCTTGGAGTACCTTTTCCTGTTTGATTCTTCTATTCTTTAATTACCAATTCACATGGATTAGGTAGGGTTCATTGCATCTAACCCATATTCTGTTTCCTCTAGAAACTTCTTGAATAATCCTTTAGAATTCACTCAAAAATGGTTTACATAGGATTTTGTGCCAACAACTCATTGTCATTATCTTCCAACTTGTTTTCAAAACTCAATGTAACCACTATGTCGGCTTAGATTTGGTGAATCTTTGTCATTTGAAATAATGTAGTAGCTCGACACTATTGAAATACTGGTACTAGACAAATATTGTGTTACTCGGCATCAATTGTGTTTTTCCTGATGCTCGACACCTAAAGATCACTCGACACTAATTGAAAATTTTCTGATGCTTGACACCTAATCTTCACTCGGCACATGAAGATCACTAAGCACACACTAGAATTTGATGTTACTTGGCTTCTACTAAAAATTTTCTCAACTTCAACTAACTTGCTCGACACCCACTTATGATCTTAGTTTAAGCTTTGCAGTCAGTCTTGTTACTACTTCTTCCTCTAATGTTTCTAAGTGTGACCAACCTCTATATCCTTAAGTATGTTATCAATACATTACTTAACCATTGCCTTAACTGATCCTTGCACTTCATTACAACATCATAACTCAACCTTTCCCTTAGGTTCTCTTGTTACATCTTGTTGATCAAATCCTCTTCATCAATCAACTAAGTGATAGTACTTGGATCTTATAAGAAAATATCATCCCTACAAATAGAAGGTTTGACATCAATGAAAAAACAATGATTGAAAACATTCTTTTACAACAATATCCCTCTTTGATCTTTAACAACAATGGGCTTTTCAATCAAATTTCCAACAGACACCTCAATAGGTGTATATTCCTTAGATATATTAGAAGACTGATATCTTCTTGGAGGAGGAGCTTGATTATAAATGACTTGTTGATTAGACATCAAGGGAGTTGATGTGTTATGTCAGTGAAATGGATGGGCATTATCTTGTTGAGGTGTGTTTGGATTGGTATTATTGATGATATGATATTGCTGATTTGGATGGGGTTGAGTTTTAGGTTTAACATGGTTAGCTTCAACCACCCCATCATTGATGGTGTTTTTGTTTTTTTTTTTCCACCATGACTTTTGTTTATCAGTGGATGGATCAGAGGAATTATGAGTCTATGCAAAGTTGTTTGAGAAACCCTTACCATCTTTTGATAACTTGATCATATCATTTTTTATTAGGGTCTCTTCTACTTTAGCGGCATTTTCTAAGGTAGTCTTAAAGTCTTTAGGAACTTGGAGTTGGAGCCAATAATTCATAGGTTTTGAGAGACTATTGATGAAGATGTCAGTGTTCTCTTTGTCTAGGATGTCTCTATGATACTTGGAAAATGTGTCTCCACTACTATTGGAAGACCTTGAATGATTCTCTGGGAAGTTGTTTCATGTTACATAAGTTGATTATCGTAACTTCCCTTTCAATATTATAGGAATAATGGGCGATGAAAATAGAAGCCAATTGATCAAAGGTATTAATGTTAGAGGGTAGCTTGGAGAACCACTCCATGGCTTTTCTCTCCAAGGATCTTATGAAACATACGCATTAGGTAAGTCGTTTCATGGACAAACTTCATAATTAGAGTATAGAATAGTCTAAGATGATCTTGGGGATATGATGTACCAAAATATTTATCGTATTTTGGTATCTGCACATTCTAAGGGAAAGGTGTGAAGGTAATGATTTTATTAAATGGAAGAGGACACACTTTTTCAAGGCTAAATTCTCCAGGTTGTATTTTTCCTTGCTTCGTCCTTTCTATTTCCAATTGTAGGTTTTTTAAATTTTGTGTGATAATATCTAAAGGTGACTCTTATTTGTCTCGTTTAAGGTTGGTTAAGTCAAAGTCAAATGGTAGTTTTGCACCTTGTTGTGATAAAGCTATTATGTAAAATTCTTTGTGTTTTTCAAGTATCGTGTCCATGATATTGACACGCTTAGGATTTCACTGAAAGTCTTCAATTTTAGTTTTGATGCTCTTTTCATCCCACATGTTGGATGAACCCATTTTGGAAAATGTTCTAAATTTTGGTTGAATAGGGGTGACACATGAGTAACTATATTTGGTGAACAATCTATTTGTGCAACAAGTTCAATGAGATCTAGAGATTTTGTGTGTTTGATGGTTCTATTGGCTATTCTAGCACTCACTTGTATAGGCGATTATTTTGGTTTTGTGGCTACATTAGTTTTACGTAGTGGTATGAGATGTGAATAGGATTCCTCTAACTATGCATTTTCACAATATGAGGGTTTCTATTGATCATGACTCATTTGTAGTAATAAGCTAAGTTGGACAAGGTGCTTGGGAATGTTGATAGGGTAAGTTCACTTTTGTGGAGTCAGGTAGGGAATGGATGTGGGTCTCTGGATGTTTTTGGCTTGATATGTGAAGTGAAGAAATTATGGTTGTTGGATTAAGAATCTCTGAAGGGAAATTATAATTTTTTTCATTTCAAAAATAATTATGGCTAATTTCAGGATCTTTTAGTCTTGGAAATATCAATGAGGAAAAAGGGTATCTAAATCTATTGCTTGTTTGCAAGTGTTGTGTATGCAAATAACCCTTGTTTTAGGTTTTTTTTTTTAACAAATGCACTATTTTATTGATTATATGCACTACTTAAATGTTCAAATGTGTTATTTTATCAGTCATATGCACTGTTTCTTGCTTTAAATGTGTTGTTATGTAGGGTAAATGTGCTATTTAAATCTTTAGATGCACTATTTTACAGTTAGATGTGTTGTAACATAGTTTAAATGCATCATAAAATGGGCCAAATGCATTGTTTTAAGCACTAAATGCACTATTTCAGTGTCTTTTAGCAATGTTCTCATTTTGAACTTGGTTTCTCATATTAGTTTATAGTTACATTATTTGGAAGGATTGTGATTTGAACTAGAATTTGTTATCAAGTTTTAAAACACATCCAAACATAGTAGTGGTAGAAGTAACAATAAAATATAAAATTGAACACACCTAGAAAATGGCTTACTAACAATGTTGTCTAGAGCTGGTGACTAGTGGGTTTTAGTTGTTTTAGTTTTTAAACAACAATGTTTGGATTTACCTCTCTTGTGACAAAGAGCTTCCCACCAATGCTAAGGAGGTTTGGTGCAATCCCCTACGGGACTACTAGAGGAAGGCTATATTCTAAACATGGGTGGCTTGCATTCAATTTGAAATGCAAGATTGGAAGGTGTTCCCTCTCATTGGCCCTATTAAGGAAACTTGGGAGGTAGCCTTTCTATGGTTGAGTAATCCTACCTAGTAGAAAGTAGGAAAATGGAAATCAAAAATAGGTTTGGGAATTTGATCACTCTAGGAGATTGAGAGCATCCCTACTATCTTGACCTCCCAAACACAATAGACATAGTTGTTCAATTACAAGCCCTTATACTATAGAAGACAAGGGGGCTCCTAGTTAATCTATGTGTGGGTTCTTTCCTTGTTCACTTGCAACTGATCTTTACAAAAGGTTCGTCATTCTTATCAACTCAAAAGAGTTGAGAGCATAGGTCTACTCCCATTTAGGTCAATGAGATCAAACATTTCTATTAAACTAAGTTTTGAACTTAGAAATGCCACACTTTGAATTGAAAAGGGTCAAGGTCCACTTACCTGGTTCGATGCTAGCAAAGGCTAGGCACATTTTTGAGGGTCTTCATTCCTGGTAGTGCACTGTTAGTAGTTTGGGAGTTTCTGTTAGCTTGAAAGAGACCTATAAGCAACCAATAATCAGATCTGGAAGTCAAATTCAACAATTTATGACTTTTATTAGATGTGCTACAAGAATAAGCATTTGCATTACATAATGTATCAGATGTGCTATTTAAACTAGTAAATGCACTACAGAAAGTGGAAAATGCATTGTAGAAAACTTTAAATGTACTGCAAAAATGTTTTAAAGTGCTACAGAAAGCTTTAAATGCACTATAGAAAGCTTTAAAGGCATTAAAAGATTGCTTGGAAGCACTAAAACAAAGTTCAAAAGTGCTGCAGTGTCAGAAAATTGCAGATCCAACCATGGCGCATTCGAAAAAGTCTTTGAGAGTTTGTTGTTGCTGTTATGTAGCTTCCAAAATATTGTAGAACCTGCAATTAATTAGGTCTACACAAGAAACCCACAATAGACACAAATCTACAATAATAATTGAAGATTAGATAGAAGGATTGAAGATTAGAGATGCTTCAAGTTCAAGCTCAATGGTGGGTGCCAATTTGTACATGGTATATTCATGTATTCATGAGACTTTAAATGTAGATTGTAGGTAAAATGATAACAAACTAAACTAAACCCAAGAAATCATTGTTAAAATGTAAACTCTATGAACGTCCCATGTTTCCCTAACTACAATCACTAAGAATGCTCTCAGACCAGTATCTTAGTGATAGTTCTAGAATGAGAGTATGAAAAAAATGTAGATCTACAAGAATGTATGCAAGATCTATGACTAGATGATGATTATATGATGTAACAACTCTAGAATTATATTAAATGAGTACGTAATGAGATAAACATGTGGTAAAATAATACTATATAACATGAAAAGAAAGCTAAAATGCTATCAAAATGACATGAACTTTCTATAATGACAATGCTAAAAAGATGATAACTTAGAATGTGCCTATAGTGCAGATGCCTAAAACTTGGGTCCTTTAGCTCTTGAATTTCCCTCCTATTTATAGGATTTCAGAAGGGGTTGGGGTAAGAATCATGATTTTACTTTTGATTGGTGGATGGAGGTGAGATTGAAAATATCTCATAAGGGACCCAGAGGAAGAGTCAAACAAACGTAGTTTTGAGGATAAATGAGGATTTTTCCAATTCTTTTAAATGTATAGGAGGATTTTCACTTTTGTGAGGATAAATGACTTTATTGATTTAATAAATGTTCTATATATTTTCAAGCTTTTTTCTTCTTCCTATCCCTTTTTGAATTTCATTTTATGATTTGAATTATTTTTCTCCTCTTTTTACAATGATTTAGTTCCTTTTGAATTTGTATTTGATTGATTGATTGATTTGAAAGTGTATTAGTTTCCCTCTAATTTAATCCCTAATTTGCATTGATTTGATCAAAATTGCGTTGCTTATGTCTTTTCCAATTTCTGGGTGTTTGCATTGTCTAATGTAGGAGAAAGCAACATTACACTAGCCCCTAATCCATTCTTATTTCTTGATCCATCAGTTTACATACTCCATATCCCACTAGTATCTTCTTTGGTCTTCATTAGATTAGGAACAATAGCATCCTTCTCTAATGTATAATATGTGCCATGAACTGTCTCAAGGGTTTTTGATATAGAAGTAAACTAATATGCATTAGCCCATTCATCTAAGATAAAATCAATTATCTCTGCCAATGAAGTACAAGGTTCATTTACTATGTCTTCATCCTATTCCTCATAAATGGTGCAATTCATATTTATGGGACTAGGGGTGTAGGTCTCATTATGATGGAGGGCTAAGGGCTCTACTATGATTGAAGCTTTGGTTCCATATCTTGTTCTAAAAGATATGTATGACCAATCTAAGGATATGTGGCCACCTATTTGGGTAGTGAAATCTCTTGAGAGATAGACAGAAAAGTGTGGCTTAACCTTAGCAACTGACATATCTTGGACCATAGTACAACCAAGGAATGCATGTAGGGCTATTGCAACATTCCTAAGGATCCCTACAGTCTTGACAGTACTACCATCCAAGTGCAATACTTCCCTAACAATGGGCTCATATTTCATTCCTAAGACATTATCAACACTTTTAGGCATCATTGAACTACTAGCCCCTAAATCAATCATACAATTGTGGACTAGCTTATCCCCTATAATCAGAGAAACATAAAGGGAGGTATGATTTTCTTACTTGTATTCCCTTCTTTTGATGGTTGCAAAAGACTTGTGGTATTCTCCATGCTAGATGGATGATCCTTTGGTTCAACGCTCTCCAATTCTTGTTGTAGTAGCTTCTTTTGCATGGGTATAGTAGTAACAACATCCCACATGGAAATATTCACATTCATCTACTTCATCTAATCTACCAAATTTAATGATGCATTAGGTGCTTTGGTAGAAACTTTGGGAGCTACATGTGTAGGAATTTGAGATGGAACAACCTAAGGATCATTCACATCTCCTCTGCTATTATTTTTCCATTGTTGCTAAAGAGCATTGGATTCATAACCTATAGCTTGCACACGAGGTATAAAACTTGATGTTGAAGCATGATTAGGTAAGGGAGGTATGGAATCTTCAACAACTCTTCTCTTTCTCCTAGTATTGTGAGCTATAGAATCATGACTGGCATGATAGTGCTCCTCTGGTTGATGGTTCATGAAGGAGCAATCACCCTATTGTTGTGAATGTGAGACTTCATTAGGTTGGCCTATGTTATATGATTTCTCTATTGTAGTTTCTTGAGTGGTCAAAGATAAATAAGATTCAACCTTTTGACACATACAACAGGCATATGAGCAATTGCAAGAGGGATAAAAATCCTAATCTTGAGCCATATTTTTTTGAGGGACTAAGGCCCTACTTTGATTTGCATTTGAAGTAGACACATGAACATTCTTCCTATTCTGATTGAAAGAAGCATTTTGTTGATTATGATTTGGAGGCCTACCATTCAAAGGAGTTTGATATTGTAGTTAAGGAGGCTTATTACCTTGAGCTTGCTTCCTTTTCAAAGTCACCACCTTGTTGCTCACTTTTTGAATCATAGAGAAGCTATTCTCTAACTTCCTTTCTTGATCTTGCAACATCTTGCCTATCATGGAGTCTTGATCTTGAAATTTTTAATTACTTAGCATCAAGGACTACATCATGTCCCTCAACTCTCCAAACTCACTTGAAGATGTGGAGGCTACTAGATCTAGTCCAAGATATTGACATGTAGAAGTAGTAGGGACATAGGCTATTGTAGGTTGATGGTTAGGCATATCAGGAAACAAAGACATTAGAAGCCTTGGAGCTAAATTCCCTCCTTGTATCAAGAAATTCTTTACCCTTATTTATATCTCATAAGGATCAGGTAATGTATCCCCTCCCATGGTTTGCATTGTAGTGGAAATATAATTATTAAGGTCTCTTAGATAATGCAAGAAAGCATTACTAGGGGTAGGCTTCACTAGAGTTTGTATTCTATCCCATGTCATTTGAAATCTATAGTTGAAATCTATCATGAATTCATGGGGTGCCCTCTTTATGGTTGTTAGCTGCTCTAAGAGTGATAGGTGATCACTCTTATCCTCAAAATGCTTACATAGGGCTACCCTTAACCCATCCCAATATGCTATAGAGTTATGTGCTAAACCCCTATACCATTGTGGTGCTTTCCCTTTGAAAGATGAGGCTAGAAGCCTAACTACTACATCATCCTCTATTAGACCATGAATATTACAAACATTTTAAACTTCTTGAATGTTCTTAATCGAGGAAATGGATGTCTCACCAATAAAATTAGGGATACTCTTTAGAGATGATACTGGTACATCATGTCTTTGAGCCAATAGGAGAGGGCTTCCACCATTAAAGGTGGAAAAAGTGTGTACTCTAGCCATATAGACAAGTGGCCTATTAATGTGAGTAGATGGTATTTTAGGCTATGACCTATTAGTAGGAGGGGTAGAGATGGATCTTGTAGGTGTAGGTATCTTCTCTATACACTTAACTAGTGATAGGAATAATCTAGTCTTCTTTCTTCTAGGATTTGAAAATGAAATTTTAGTGTATTGGAAATTACCTCTAGAAGATGCCCTTGTGTGAGCTTTGGGCATGAATCAGAATAAATTTTGTCCAGAACCATATGTGGATGTGGAGTAGAGTCACCTAGTGCTTGAAAATGAGCCCCTTGAAGACCTAAAATGCTGAGAGTAGCACTGCTTCCTTAGCATGAACTTGAAGTCCTCTTCTTTGACACCAATGAACTTGAAATTTTCAATATGATAGTCTGATCAGGTGTGCCAAAAGCTATTGTCACAAAAATTTTCACCCTTTTCCAAAGTTTTTACCTAAGGACAACCTTGTGAAACATGGAAATAACCTCCAAGTTGTGGGACTTGAACTGTGAGGTCGAGTCTCTAGAGAAGGTTGGCTTTCTTTACTATTAGGATGCACCTAACTACACTTGAGAGGAAAAGGGAGGAAGAATGCATGAAAAAAAATGCCTAATCTAATCTAAGAGGTGATGCACCAAAATAGTTTGTTCAATCATATTTATGCCTAACAATGGACTAGTCATGAACATACCCTCAAAATATACTCTGATTCAAACTTGTTTCAATGCAACATCTATGAATAGATCATAAACCAAATGCAATTCCATAAGGAAGGAGCTTCACCCTATAAAATTCAAAAGAAAAGTAGATAGTGTCATGTAACTTGAAGGATAGAAGACAAAATATTAACAAGGCAAGGAAGTTCTGCACTTATTATTAAATGCATAGACAAAATTGAATTACATAGTAGAATAGAAGACTACTGTTAGAGAATTAGAAAAAATGACCTACCCTAAAATAGATTACAAAATCTTCTTTTATAGTGCAAGCAAAACTAGGATAGCTTCGATTGAAAGTCACTCTACAACCACTACCATTAAGTCCCTAAAGAACAATCACAAGGTGATCTAAACAATAGATTTGATCTAGTACACTCTTAGAGGCATGAAAATCATCAAAACCCTAAGTAGAAGAAACCATGAAGTGATAGAAACGATGCCATTAATGTTTAAAAACTTCCAAATGAACAACCAATCAATAAGTAGCATGTCTTTTATGTCTTCTAACATAACCATAACTTGGGAGTGGTTGAGATTAATCATAGAAATTAGATCGCGTAGAGAAAACCATCTTTCCTCACTCCAAACTTTCCAAATCATTAGAATTTAGCAGTCAACCAAATTGTTTAACCATAAGGAGTCACGTGGACCAATTACATTATTTCTTTCCATCAGCTTACTAGCTTTCTTTCCTCTTATGTTGACCTTGACTACCCATGGTTGCGGCTTCGCAACACTTATTTATAACTAACACCAAATAACAGTGACTATGTGATCAAATCATATGTTAATTGTTCTCTCATTCACTACCTTGACTCGGGGTTAATTTTAACCTACAATGACCAAGAGAACAAGGTGTTTTGTGGCCTCACTATACTAATTGTAGGTTAAGCTCAACCCTCTATGACCAAGCGATAACTAGGATCCTTAACTGCATTTGCACTATAGCCACCTTAACCTAAGGTCAGCCCCTTGACCTTGCGACCAAGAGAAACAAAGAAACTACTTGATCGCAACTCTAACTGTAGTTCTAGCTTAACTCATGATAGCGCACCGACCATATATCTTGGAAGATCTAATAGTGTGGAATGCATCTTTGAAATACTAAGGATTTTTTCCCTTATCACATCGTCACAACTTAACATGTCATCACATTGTCGCTAGCTAAACTCAAGGTGTCTTTTAACTCAGAGTGACTGCATGATGCAAAGGAATTTCAACTTTGGGACATCAACTCTAGTCAATAAAATAAATCATGTGACCAAGGGATGAAGAAAAAGCATATACCTAGCCCATGTGACAACTTTCCATCCACATAGACACTCGATGAATCAACATGAAGAAACTAGCACTAATTTCACCTGGCAAATTGACAACCTTTTCAACCCTGGTGGCCCAACACTGAAGAATGGACCCACATGACAACATGTAGTCCATGCATCGAGTTTTCACTTCCCTATATTCATTAAAGAATGAACATTGTCAGAGTGTAGGAAAGTGACAATCGTCCATCATCAAACAATCAATGGTAGAACACACTAGCCCACCAATCACACAGTTAATGCCCTTACTTGGTCTAGTCATCAACCTCACCCAATGAAATAACACCAAAATTCCACCATGTTCTAATGTGTCCTAACAACTATTTGAAAATTGCCCAGATGGTCTAAAAAGCTTACCCTTTGCGGCTCTAACATGAAGTGACATCACAAACTCCATGTGGCAAGATGTCGCTTCCCCACATTCTTTGAAGACCTTGCATCTTCAGAAAGTGAAAAAGTGATGACTGTGGATTATCTAGCATCTAACAGTCATGATTAAATAGGGAATAAGAAAACCTTTGTAGATTTTGGCCCATTTAGAAATGACACCTGGTGCAACTCTAACACATTCAAATTGTGGCTGACAACTTGAAAACAAAGGCCTCACCTAGATACATGACAAAAAGTTTCTTCTCTACATTGTTTAAAGCAAAAACAATTCTGGAAAATGGGTATGCGACAATCGTTGATCGATTTGAGACCAATGACAAGTCATTGTAGGCCCAAAAAGGGGAAATAAAACATAAATTAAACCAATGACTTAGGCTATAAGGCTTATGACCAAGGTTTGAAAGATATTTCTCTCGAGCCCTAATATCTAAATGACCATTAGTTATTTTTCCAAATATGAAATATGAATTTTGGTGTGGGGCAAAATAGCTAATAGGTCCCTAACTATATTTCTCAATACATCATGCTTATGAGGACTATTGAGCCCTCAAATATTCCATAATATAATCATCATTTCCTAGTAGAAAAGTAGACTTCTTGGATGGTCAATTGTCTCCCATCTATAATTTTCTATTTTCTTTCAAGTTTCCTTGATTTTTTTTTTCTATTTTTCTTCCCTAACCTTTTTCTATTTTGGATGGTTCTCACCTTTATTACTAGAGATATTGCTTTTTTCATATTTCTTCTTTCTTTGTCCCACCTTCATCCAAGGACCTCCTTCAAACTATTTCAGATATTTGAGCCATTGTTGAATATCATCTACCCATAAGGATTTAGTTTTGGGGGTTTCAAGTATTTAAATTCTATCGCCCTCATTTGATTATGAGGAAAGAAGGATATTAGATGGGCCTCTTGCTAGAATATCACATCCTTAACCTTCCGCCATAATATTTTTATTTTGGGAATATTACTCATTCTTATGTGTATCATTTATCTGAGACAAAAGGGCATTGTCAAACTTCAAAGTATCTAGCAATTTAGGGATTCTATTGATTTCCCCTTCTTTAATTTATCTAGGTATTTCCACCCTTTCCCATTCTATTAGTTTGATTCACTTTCTCCTTGATTCTAGCTATAATTTCATGTGGGGGTGTTATGAAATAATTACTATTTCCCACTCCCTTCCCCATTAGACCATTTTGAGGACCTGACCCATTATTAAGGATAAATTGACCTAAATTCTCTAGGTCTTTAGTATATACATTTATGATCACTTCATTTTTTTTGTCACCACTTTTAGTGTTTTCCTCCTTCTAGGCCATTTTTTGTTCCTTCTTTTATTTTGGCTTGGACTTGTTTTCAGTTTGGATTTTTGGGGACATTGTTTAGCCTAGTGACCTTGCTTTTCACAAATAAAATAGGAAAAATGAAAAGATTCAAACTCCATTTGCTAGGTCCATCTCCCCAACTTACAGACAATTTTTATCATTTGAGGCAAGTCAATAGATTGGTGGACATTCACACATATTCTATCATAAAAAAGCCTAAATTTATTCACAGCCATAGGAACAATAGATAGAAGTTCACCAAATGAATTGGATAAGCTTGTGAAAACATTTCCATTCCAATATTCCAATAGAAGTCCATCGATCCTAACCCAAACCAATGTAGATTCAAAAAAAGATTAGTTAAGGTCATATTTAGAGCACAATTTTGGAGAGAGAAATATGACTTCCCAAATAATTGAGGACCACCACACAAGACATTAGAGAGATCTTTACCATTATAAAAAATGAGAATAACCCTTTAAACATTGCAACAATGTCAACCTATTCTTTTAACTGTCATTTTTTCTTCAAAAAATATCTAACTAGATCCATATTCAATCCACGACTTGTGAATTCCTAGACTAGATTCAGGGACATAGAAGAAATTGAGTGATCAATAAGTGGGTCCAAGAAAAAAATGTCAAACTCGCCCTTTTAAGGATCAAAGATGTTATTCAAATGAGAATAACCCTTTAAACATTGCAACAATGTCAACCTATTCTTTTAACTATCATTTTTTCTTCAAAAAATATCTAACTAGATCAATATTTAATCTACGACTTGTGAATTTCGAGACTAGATTTAGGGACATAGAAGAAATTGAGTGATCAATAAGTGGGTCCAAGAAAAAAATGTCAAACTCACCCTTTTAAGGATCAAAGATGTTATTCACTTTAGGGAAAGAAGACTTCTTAGCCGGTCTAACTCCCAAAAGAGATGACCACTTGTAGGTAGCATCCAATGGAAACACATCCTTGTCTTAGATAGAAAAATTTATACCCACAAAGTATCCTAGGTCAAGTAGTGGACCACTACCCTGTGACTCATCTTTGTTCAGATCCTTCTTTCAATTCTTTCCTCCCATCTACTTCTCACCATGATGAGCTAATCCATGTGATGTAGCCAACAAACTTCCCCCTCTCGAACCAACACCAACACATCTGCCATCATTTCTAGTAGCCCCACCATTGTAAAAATTGACACCTACAACTATACTTGCTCCCACATGAGGACCTTATCCTTCCATTCTGATATTTATTGTGATTTATTGTTGATTTTTGAATGATTATTGGGGAAATTTTGAGTACTCTTTTTTTTCTTTTTTTTGGTTTCTCTCAAAAGGTTTTCCCTATTAATTCATTGTGTCTTGGAATGCATGTTATTTGTATTTTATTTATATAACTATTGTAAAGATATGAATCTTTTTGGATAATCATCCTCTCAAGGTTGGTTTAGGAGGTTGTTTTGCTACCTAAAATTCCTTTTAAGTTAAACATTCATAAATAAATGACAAAATAATCTGATGAGTTGTTGACATGAAATAGAAGTGCTATAATACTCCAAATAAATTTCAAAATATGAATAGCCACTCACTTGAAATAATAGTTATATACCTTGATGAGTCATGAATATTATGATTATGTAGTTTTGATAATCTATGAGAAATATATTGTAATTTATTTGGACAAGAAAACATCCCAAAATTTTTACTAGCTCTCACTAAAACACCTAACTTGCACATAGAAGAAAATATTACTTTAAAAAAGTCCATCTCTCACCATATCTTACTAGAAAAGAGAATTTATAAATGTCAAAATATTTTCCAAACATAAGGTTTTTCATAATACTATTTATAAAAAGAATAGCAAGAAAATTAAACTGTACATCCACCTTTTGAGCATACTAACGATATAAGTGCAACCCAAAAACTTGTTTAAACATCTTCTATAGATCTAGCTACCATATTTCATAATGAAAATTTCTTAAAACCAAATGTTATTGATTTGATGACCTCAAATACCCCCTATAGGAACATATTAGCATATCATATGACCACACACATATGCAATCTACCTTCTAGTATAACATGGATTGCAATGATAGGAATTACCACACACATATACAATCTACCTCCTAACTTATAATATGAACCACAATAAAAGAACAATTACAATCAAATAAGCAATAAATTATATCAAAACACCTTATACTTGCATCATGAGATTATGCAACTTGACATTAAAGAATGAGGAATGGTATCACCAACCTTGTCAAAACCATTAGTCACCGTTGTGAACTACATCAATCTCATTAAGGAAATGCAAGATTCAAAAGACTAAAAAAATCTTCACATTTTCAAACCAAAATCCAAAACTTCAATAAATAACACAATGATGATCTTTGTATGAACCCACATTGCCTAGGTAGGTAGATTTTAATCCTTGGAACTATTCTCAAGAAGCTTTGGAAGAACTCAAGTTCTCACAAATGAAAAAAAATTCTTTAATCTAAAAATAAAGGTTAATACATTTTTAAAAATATTTTTTTTAATTTTCCCACATGAAGGTATTTTAGTGGAATCATTATTATTTTTAATGTGCAAAGTCTTCTAAGAATAGGTTCCCAAATTAAACCTCTTCTTAACATCTTCTTGACAACTTGCTACACTAGGTGTTTCTTTATCATTTTTCATCTCGAGATAACTAAATTATTGATTAACTCAATAACTATCCCAAGTTGTGAAAAGCACTGAATTGACATAGACCTCAAAATTTTATTATATTGAAATCATATGAAGAGTTGGGATTATGATCACAAACAATTGGACGACCTTTTCTAAAAGTAGCACACTCATAAAGAAGTTTTTAGAGTTCTTAAAAGGTCAAAAACCAATTTTGAAAGCATTGCTAGGCTCATTCAGGCTAACTAAGCATATTGCCAACACCTTAACAAAACTAATCATGCATTCTTCACAAACTTTGAGAATGAATGAAATTACAAGTTTATTAAAAATGATTTTGAATGTGGATTATAGAAATATATTGTGTTGACAACATTGATAAAGAGAAAGACCAACATAAACATGTTTGTATTAAGTCCAAGGCAATATCACCTATTCTTAGTTCAGGTCCTAGTGATTCTAGTAACTTGAAGAAGGAAACAATTGCTTAAATAATATCCCTTCTCTCCTTTTATGAATAATATGACACATTATAAGATAGACAATCAAATCAACACAACTCCAAATCTTTAGGATCATTTCATGGATCAACAATCATATCAATTTTCAATACTGAAAATAATAGTAAAGGTGCATTTCCCCCTATATTCTTTCATTAATATAGTTTTTTCTTTTAATAATTTACATTTTGGTTCATATACTTAAGTATTAAGATTAATTGTTCATTGATAATGTTTATAATTTATTTTATAAAAAAATTTGAATAATCCACTTAACAAATTATTAAGTTATAGTTATTAGTGATTTTATAGACATCACCGCCAAACTTGGAATATCTCCTTCATTAGTTGAAGCCATTTTATCTAAGCAACATTCAACATGTTTATCAATATTGGAGAATTGTTTATAATCATGTATTATATTTCAAATGTATAAACTTGAATCCAATTTGACATATCTTATTTATTGTACCAAATGCTTGAATATTTATCTTTTTCACTTCATGTGGATGCACCGATGGACATCTTGGGGACAATGTAACAAGGACAAGACATATATCAATGTGTCAAATGTTCAACTCTCATTAGGAGATGTGAGGTATTAGAAATTAAGATTGTTTTGAAAATATGTCAGCACTTGAAAAAGATACCCCATTTCCTCTTTCAAAAGTATTCCCAACTTAAAAGTATTTGTTCCTACCATAGACCAACTCAACTCAAATGTACCTTATATATATGATAAAAGATCCTCAACCCCAATATATCTAAACCAATGGTACATGCTCATATTCTTTTGAGCTCTTACATCTTCATTGCATTATAGTAACTAGTGAATCAGTTTTATACAACACTCCATGCAATCCAGAGGACAAAGAACTTTGGTTGGCTTAGTCCTCACAATACATTGACTGTGGATCTGGATTATTTAACAAATATTTTTTTGTGTGTCTCATTATCTCATAAGATAGCTCTTCTTTCCCATATTGGTGTGGCCTCGTATTAACTATAAGATTATAATTCCATATAAGTGTAAAGGACAATAGATCATGACATTGCCTCATAATCACCAACCATATATCTGAGTTATATAATTGACTTTTGTGCCTTCCACCATGTGATCCCCTTCACTGAGTTAATTAATTGTTGGACCACTTTTGTTCCAACCGTCCATGCAATGTAATGAGCTTTCATACTGCCCCACAATACACCAACCGTGAATCTAGATTATTTGACAACTCCTCTCCCCTATGATGTCATATTCTTGACTCTACCATGAATATTTAGCTCAATCTTGCTTAGTGATTTCTCATTTCAATATCTAGTGTCACCTCTCCTCATTCCAATTCCACACATAACTTATTCACATGATGCAAGGGATGAAGAAATTTAAGTCTTTTTGCCGCCTACTAAGGTCAAGTGTTTGTTGGGCCACACAATTTTGATCAATCATGCGAAATTTCATCACCTACTAGCCAACGATAAAATTGGACTACTCCATGCAGTTGAGAATTTTAATGTCTACGAGCCATTTTCAATCTATTTCGAGCATTAAGTATTCACACAAATGCATGAAGACAAACATCTTAAGTCTACGGCAAAAGAGGAACCTTCTGTAAAAAGGTCATTTCTTACGAAACATTTTGACTTGTTAAGAATATACAACAATTCAAGGCTAGAAATAATTTGAGGGATTTGCTGTTGATTTGACATTTTTGTGTGATATGAAGGACGTTGAGGAAAGGGTAAACTTTGTTTGACATGAGAGAAAGGAACATAAACTTGTTGATGATGCAAAGTGATTTATAGAGGAGTTAAGGGCAGATCATGTTGTTGATGGATATGATGTTTTATAGGTCTTCATCATTAAAGATAAGAAATTAATCTTGATTCAGAGTATAAAGATTTAGGGTGTAAAGTATAGTGTGGGACTAACTGTGATCATAATGAACCATCTTACACATTAATCTTGATTAAATGGTATCTTGAATTCGAGCTTCCACTATGTGGAGTTATCTGTCTTCAAATTCAAGAATGTTCTTGCCTTAGAACCAAATCAGTACAAATGCCAATGCTTTCAAAAAGTAGAGCAGAAGCAATCTTGAGATTTGCATTCCGAAGCCTTCAAAACGTATAGTGTTTAGTTAAAAGTTTTGTGTTTCTCATTCACACTTATAGTTTGTTTTGATATTTTTTTAAGAATACATTTAAATATTTTTGTTTTGTTTACACTTGTTAGGGATAATATTTCAATGGGCTTTCAGAAAATTTAAACAAAGTGAAAATATTTTATAAGTAATTTTTGGGTTAAATAGAATTTTTTTAATGAAATGTAGTGTGTTAGATCAACTATTTAACATGATTGATGATGTTAGAGTGATATGACCTTGTATTTTATCACATGAAGCTCTCACTAATCAAACTAGACCAATAATCCTATATGATAGTTATTTAATTAGTAGACATTTTCTAGTTGTTTGGAGTGATCTATAATGGTTCATAAAAAATAGGTTTTTAATTTTATTTGTTGACTCTCTCATATGTAAAAGGTGGTCACCAATCCAAAAAATGAACTTTGCTATTTATTAATTGAATAGAAAATAGAAAATGTTGAAAGAAAAATCAGTGAGTAAAGAAAGTATTGAAAGAGTGAAGAGAAAGAATATCAAAAGAGCTCAGTTTATCTAGGTGCTTTAGGTACATGTGGCTATAGGCACCCCATAGGCAATAGATCTACACCTTGCATCGAACTAGAGATAACTCTGTCATGGCCCTATATGAGCTTAGTTAGTTGTGGATCAATGACTAGGCACAGGTGCAAGATATTTTCTTGCATATGTTTAGTGTCAGTTTTGAGTACTACTTATCCTCATTAATTTATAAATGAAAAAGTAAATCAATAATATCAAAAAATAAACAACCTTGTAGTCTTATATTATGTTTCAAGCTTCCCTAAGTGACCATTCTCCTAGAATGTCTTAGGGATCATTTTAGCCTTATCTTGTGCCCTTTTCCTTCCCTAGACCATCAAATTTCTATACCACATTCCAATTCTTCCCATAAATAAGAGATCACACATTAACTTTTGAGTGATTTCTTTAGCATACAAATATGATGTGGGGACATCAACATGATAAATTTAGACTCCCATGAATTCCCAAAAATCTCAACTTTTATTTTCTTTCTAGACTTCTTGTTGTAATGTTCGTCTACCTAAAAACTATCCTCCAACATTTCAATTTAATCCATTAGCTTCCTAAAACCCTTTAAAAAATTTATCTTTGATTTTTTTTCCTCTCCAAAAATAATAAATCTGTATGTTCTCTCTATCTTGGCAATGCTTGGTTGAACAAACCTCCATTGTTTCTATTTGTTGGATCTATATGCTACTAGATTCTTATTGAAAAATCCCCTTCCTAATTTCTCTCTTATGCATCATGATGGTAAATATTATATCAATTTTTATTTTTTTGAGTAATAGTGTAACTTCTCTTTGTCATATAATCTTTTACAGTTCTCTTTAGTGACTACCACCATTCTTTATCCAATTAAGGCATACACTAGTTTATCATTTCTTGTAGAGTTGATATTTGATATTCATTATTTTATTTGGGTTGTATTCTTATTAATAGATGTATTAGGCTAAGCACACATAGATTTTCTCATTTTCTATATGTTTCTCAGTGAAGTTTGAAAGAACAAAATGGGGGCTTATCCATTCATGACAAGTTCCCAAGTGTTCCAAACCAATTTTCTTTTTCTAGGTATAAAAAATTGGAAGACATCAACTACATAGATTTTATGAAAGGTTCATGAACCAAATATTCTTAGAATATTGTTAAGAGCTTGTCAAAAAAATTAAGCACTATTCGAGCTATGACATAAAAGGGGCATTGATAGTGAAGATTATGGTTGTACGTGACCACCTAACTATGAGTTACACAATTTAAATTGAATATTATGAAACTAATTTAAAAATAAAATGTGTGAAGAGCTTATTGGTTTCCTATGTATAAACAAAGAAAAATATTAAAAGACAGTAAGTTTAGGTAAATGGAACAAAATATAAATCCTTATCCTAATTGTAAAGTGGGACAAGACATGAAAGATCATAAATTAAAAGAAGAATATATGATTAGAATAAGGAGCTTCTGGGAAATTTTAGGGTCTTGACAATGATCATTTGATAAAGAGAGATGTGTAGTGAAGAAAGGAACATTAGTTGCAACAATATCTTATGGATTTGGTATATTCAAAAGATCTTGTTAGGACTACACTCAATTTTATGGTATATATATTTTAATACATGTATAATAAAATGTTGAATGTGATCTTACTTGAATCAATCACCTATTTTGTTTCCAAACATTAATTCACACATATGAATCATTACGAAACATGTGTAATCAAACGATATAGAAAATATGGGAGGATATAATGGGTAGGAAGAGTGGAGTCATTCAAAACCTAAAGGTAAATGAAAAAACACAAGAAGCTAAAATAAATGAGTAAGGAAAGACAAGGACAAGAGAAAGAAAACCATATAAAATAGAATAATTGTGGAGAAATGAAAAGGGTTGATGAGAATATGTATAATTGAATGTGAGAATTGAGGTAAAAGGCTAAGGAGTTTGGAAAATATACAGTATAATATGAATTTAGTTGTATGAAATATATCGTACAACTTGAATTTTTGAAACTATTTTATTAATATAATGTAAATTGTAAGCACTTAAGTGGTTTACAATTTTATATTTGTTTTGCAGGAACCTTAGTGGGTTTTCATTATAGATTTCATAATAGGACTTCATATTTACACTAATAAACACCTAAATTTGAATATGAGCCCTCCATCCATTCAATCTTGAAGGTAATCCCTTATTTCTAAATGTTCTCTATTTTTCCTCCAATCTAATAATTTATTTCATCTCCTAGGCCCTATGTTACTATTTGTGGCCTTAGCATCTTTTCTTAAACTTGAAACTAGTCATCAATTCTAATTTCACATCCCCTAATTTCTTGGGATCCATAGTCCTAATTTAGGCCATAAAATGTATAACAATATCACATGAGATTTACATAATCCAATTCAAATTGATGAAAGAAAAATATACATTTATCAATAGACTATCAACATTAATCCATTAGTTCAAAATTAACTTTAAAAGTTAATAACCTAAGTACAAATGCATATAATTCCTTTTATTTACACACATTAGCTTTAAAAAGATGTCTTTTAGGTTAATGAAAATAGGAATAAAAGATGTATTAATTGATGCCCATCACCAAGTAGTCTCAAAATATGGCTTTTAGAGGGAAATCTCAACTGTAGGAGAAATTATGTAACTAATTGAGACACCACACAAGAGATATTCAATAATTGGAATTATTGACTCCAAATATATCAAGGAAGAGATGATTAACTTATTCTACATTAGCAAGACAATGATAGCATCTATTTGGAATAAAGAAACCTATCTTAAATTATCAATAGAAAGATGTCTATTCATAAACAACCACAAAAAAAATAAATTAATGGGATTAAGTATTTAAACCAATTCCTAGAATATAAAGAAGAAGAGAGAGGTGAATATGAAAAAAAAAACATATTATACATTGTAGAAAACATGCTAGAAGAATAACCTCCCCAAACAAGCTTATTATTATCTCTAAAAGTTTATAAAGAAAAGAAGTATAAATACTTATGTTGTGGAAGCAGTAAAGGGATGATAAGAGTTGAGTCAATCCACTTACCATTCACCTAGTAATTAGAAATAAACCTACTAAATTTAGAAATACATTCATCTTTTAAAGGGCCATAGTTAGGATAATTAACTAAAGGTTCCCTTCCAATCCAAAAATCATCCTAAAAGAGGGTTTTTTTAATACCATTACCAATTTTCCAATACTCATTGGATTTTATAACATTTTTCTAAAGTGTCAAGCCACTCATAAAAGTATGAGAATGGAGGAAACACACACACACACACACACACACACACACACACACACACACACACACACACACACACACACACACACACACACACACACACACACACACACACACTCACACTCACACTCACATTTATGTATGTATGTATGTGTGTTTGTGTGTGTGTGTGTGTATACCAAATAGTTTTCCATTAACCTCTACTATCATAGCCCCTCCAAGCCTGCTTTTCCAATAGAGATTTATTGCAAATCTTGATGTTTCTTCAACCAAGACCTTCATCATATTTTGGTTTTAAAATGACCCTCTCATGCCACAATAGGAATAATTTTTCTTTCCTATACACCAAACTAGATGAAAAACTTTTGGCTTTTTTCAATTATGTTAGCATACTTACAATGAATTTTAAATAGAATCAAGGCATAAACAAACATGTTTTTAGGAGAAGACTTGAGAAGTTGAACCTCACCATCTTGACTTAGCAAAGAACCTTTGCATAAATGTTATATATTGTACAACTATTTTTGATAATTAATGTAATAAAACATATGATGACCATATATAGGAATTCATAGGGGAAAGAAATCATGCAACTACACTAACAACATAGTACCATTGTCAATAGAAAGAAAATCTCATCCAAGAACTATTAGCACATTAACTAATTACGGTTCATCCCAGCATTACTATCAAGAAAAAAAAAGATAAACTATAACTAGTAATGTGCACACAAACCAAAATAGTATAAAAACACTTATCAGAAACTATCCAAAACATAGGAGTGTCTATCACAATATTTCTCAAAAGATAAAAGTAGACCAAAAGAGTATCATTTGTAAACAAGGTCTTCATAGGGACATAGCCAATAAATATATTATAATTATAGTAATAATAATTAAATTCCATAACCATCACAAGGCCATGAAATACCAAATAAGCTAAGATGCAAAAAAACCCCAAGAGAGTATAGCCCTATTTATTCTTCTTTTTCCATTCATAGGTAAGCATCATGGTCACTCAGTCTTCCATGAGAAAGTGAAAAAATATTTTCACTCCTCTACATCCTAAATATTATTCTCACTTGTAGCCTTAATTAAATGCAAATATGTGGTTGAGCTATGTATCACCTTGATAGAATACCTCCAAACATTGTACAACTTGACATCTAGCTCCTCTAGCTTCTCATCCACATTTACAAGCTTCTCTTGTACCTCTATAAGAAATTTCTTTAGCACCTAAATGCCATTCAAAGGTCAACCAACATTTCATTTCCCCTCCTCTTGTAGTCCCATAACTTTGACATTAGTGGTAGGAACCACTTCAAAGGCCACCAAATCTTGAGTGTGCTCCCCTTTTTAGATCTAATGCTGACCTAAACATGGATAGAACTATTTTTAGTGGTATATTTAGAGATATCCTCCTCACCCAATTCATCAGATTCCACATTATGAGGATTGAAGGAACCCTTAATATTCCTTTTTTAAGGTTTTCCTCTAGGAAATTTAGAGAAGTGGGAAGTGTTAGTTTCCTTAGTAATTTTGGCATCATAGTTGACATTCAATTTCACTCTTTTGAAGTTCTTTGTGTTTTTTGGATGGTTTTCTCTCTTATCTATATTACTTTAAAAGTCTTATTGAGGGGATTTGGAATTAATTTTAGGAGTGGGGCATTTGACATTATGGCTAAGGAAATGGGAATCTATGTTATGACTAGGACATAGGGTATTAGTAGGAATTATTGAGGTTTAAAAAGATGGTTGCGATACTTCTTCCATAATAATTTAGTACAAGGAAAAGAAATGAGGCCTTGGTGAAGGGTAGTAATTTTTTTACAAGAATTCCTCATCTCGGAATTATCCTTGACATTATTTTCAAAGAGTGCAAAAGGCAAAAGGAAAGGAAATAGAAATGTTTCAAGAATAAAAGGTGATAATTGTAGTATACTGCTAACCTACCCTCAAGCGTGAAGTACCTCATGATAATGAGGAACATGTCATCCCAAGGCTTTGCAAGTTGTTCACAATTGAATCTATCCCTAAGCTTCATAGGGTTCTCCCTCACTTGAAAGGGTCAATTCAAGCTATTGGTGTTAGATAATTTAACCATTTTGTATCCTCATTAACCTCAAATAAGATACTACTCGTAGTAGCCCTCCTCTCATTCAAAGAGATAATAAATTTATTGGAGAGGTTTTTATCCTAGTCATTCATGTATTCCATAAATTGGTTAATTTCCCCCTCTTTGAAAATAATAAAATCAGTCCCATTACTTTTCCATTCCTCAATTTTTTTTTGCACCATCCAAACTTTACTACCTCCCATGTAATTGAAGTAGAATACTAATCAAATGCAAAGGATGGTTTTAATGAAAGACATAGATAATTGAAGCAAAAAAACTCCCAAAAGAAACCTTTTAAGGAGAATATACAACTTGAGGCAGAGTAAATAGGACATATGAAAAGTAATTAATACAATTACCATCTTTAGTGCAACCCAATTAAATTTTATCATTATACTTATGAAAAAGAACATCTAAAAAGAAGGTACTATTATAAATAATTATCCCAATAAAAGTATAATTCTTTATACACATTTCCATCTTTCCTAAGATCTCATTAGCCCCTAGATAGTTTGAAATATTATGATTACAAGAACTAAAGGAAATGTGATGATAGCTAACCTCTAAACTCATAGGATATCCATGTTTCCAATTTAAATAAAACCTAAGGAAAGGTTTTAGCAGATAAACAACTAAGAATTCATCAAAGAGCTTGAGCAACAAACACAACCAATACCAACCTAAAGCAATTTAAACCATTACAAATGGAGGGGGGCTTCACTTCTCATGAGAAAAAAATTTTGTAGAGGGAGAGAGCTCTCCTTTCACAAGAATCTAATTCCATCTAAATCAATTCCAGTAGAGAAAAGATGGCCACCAATAGAATTTTTCTATTTGTAGATATGTTAAAGTTTAAAGTTTTCAAAAATCTTTAGGAATTTTTTTAATTTCATTTATGATTCCTTTAATTGACCACCCTATGTAAAAATTATATTTTGAGACCTTGGTAATCAATTGGGAACCCTTGTCAATTTTGAGAGTGATAATTTCAATGGTGAGAGAGGATTTGATCCCTTAGAATAGAGCCATATATTTGGACTGACTACTAGTATAGTTTTGCAAGTGACCTATATATTCAATTGTGGGGGAGCTTGTGATATTTGATGATACCTCCTACAACTAGACCATTTCTAGTTGCACGATCAAAATTAAGCTTTCACAATGGAGTGGTGGGATATTTACGAAGATTATTAGCATGTTCCATTTTTTTATAATCGTCAAACTTATTTAAGTCCCCCAAGAGCTCCCAAGTTAAATCCGATAAGGAATCCCACTAAGAAGGTAGGTCTAAATGGATTTTTTATTTGCTAATCAAAAAATTGTATTGGATAAACTTTTAGAGGATAAATAACACATCTTCACACACCAATAGAGATGGGAAGGTATATACAACCACAATTTCTTAATAAGTGGGTGAAGAGAGGGACATCTATAATCCAAGATAAATTAATTTATATCATTTTAAAATTACCACTAGATATTAAACCTTTGAAAAAAATTAAAGATATATGAAGAAAATTTGTAGTGAATTAACATATAGGAGATGGATTTAGAATCCCTCTTGAAAAGGTAGAAGTGGTCTAGAATATCAAAACCATGTTTCTAAATATTATTGAGACTTAGGATATTCTCTTAAATAGATGTTCACGAAAATAATTTAATCGTTGGGATAAGTTAGGCATTCCAAACCCTACACTAGTTGTTAGAATCACTGATGAACTTGAGAAATGAAAGGTATAAAGCTCTAATAGAGAAAGTGTCTGAGAGTTATTGAGACCAAATAAAATTATCTTATTTAGGGAAGAACGAGAGATGAAATTGGAACAAAACAAGATGAAGATCCAAGACCAAAGGAAGAAAGTTGAGTCTATTATTGTAGAGCACAAAAGATTAGTGCAACAATCCATGTAAGTGAAGTAGTCAGCAATATAGGGTCCAACCACCAAATTGGCATGATGGATAAGGGTGGAAATGTTAGTGCCTTTATGTTACTTGTTCCACATCCATTTATCATCCCAAAATATTATAGTTTGACCATTTATAAAATTCCATTTGAAACCCCACTTTAATAGAGCTCAACATATAGTGATACAATTCTAAATTTTATGGTGCAGGGGCACCTAGGTAGGCTTGTGAAAGACCTAGGGATCCTAGGATATTTTGGCTTGTAGTGGTGCTATCCACACCACTAGGTAAATAATATGACTAACCTAGTCCTAGGTTGAGGTGAGTTAAGATGATCAAGCCTCATAAGGCCTAAATTGCTCATAGAATTAGGTCTAATAGAGTATCTTTGTGTTTTGAAGGGTAGGATGGAAAAACAAGTGTTTTTAGAACCTTTTTGCATGTCATGTATCCATTTAAGGCTTTTGGTAAGGTTTTCTAACCTTTGGAGAAATTTTGAGGGAAAAACACTTAAAGATGTAAAAATTGCTCAAAAATTGTCAATGTTGTCATTGACAACATTGACAACTTTTTGTTGCATTCAAGCAACTTTTCAGTTGGAGCTTGGTAACTATTTGAAGTAGTTGGGATAGGAGTTGGAATATTTTTATAAGGCCATCCTCAACCTTTTGAGAGGGTTGGAAGTTGGAGACATTTTGGTGTATGGATTGTCAGTAAGTTAATTAGTTCTAGTTTTTATGCTTTTGTGGATCTTGGCATTTTAATGGATTGAATTTGGATTTGTTGTGTTTGGAATTTTTAGAGGAGTTTTATTGGTAAAATTTTACAACTTTAGTTTTTTTTAAAGGTTTTATTTGCTTGAATAAATTATTTTGCATTATGTTTACCTATTATTCTGAATCAAGTGTTTGAGCAAGATGGAGTCATTACTCCCTCTCCCACCATAGGATCTGTGCAACCTCTTGGGATTTGGGAGATGACTCCTTGTACATACTATACAATAAAGGAGGGGCCCTAGGAAGCAAGGAAAGTATTTTTGTGGTGATTCCCTAGGCAAGCCAGAGATGCATGGCTAGGGACCACAATCAAGTGTAGAGCTAATAAGAGGGATTGAATCCTTAGATTACTTCAATCCAATGTTGAAGAAAGATTGTAGCATATGTAAAGAATCCCTAACATCAATAGGAGGCATTGGAGGAATTTCTAAAAAGAGTAAAACATACTATTGGTTAGACAACCAAGTAGACCCTTAAAACCCTTATTTTTAGGCTTAATTTGTGGTCGTACTATATGAATTGCTTGGGAACCTAAGACCACAAAAATCCTTGATTTCCCTAAAAAGGGTGTCTAGATCAATGGTTTATTTTTCCCCTTTTTTAAGACTTTTGCAAGTCATTTGGGTTTTTCTTCATTATGAGGGCTAATTGCTTGCAACCCTATTACAAGCATCTTTTTTGTAATCTTGCATGATTTTTGGAACTCGATTAGGGTTTCAAGTTTGGTTATGGTTATGGACCTTGAAGGGAATCCAAATGCATTCCTATATGACCATTCCTCCATTCTAAGTTTCATTTGAGTTGTTGGGGTTAGTTGTAGTTTTGGTGTAAAGAAGTGGAAAGGGGTGAATCAAGCTTAGGGAATAGTAATGGAGAGTTTTTCTTACTAATTGGTGTGCACTAGTTGAATGGCCTAGGACCCCATTTTTAGGATCATAAAGAGAATAGGGTAAATAGAAACCCTATTAGGTCAAGAGAAAAAACCTAAGGTGACCCTATAGGAAGCTAGGGTAGGAGCAAGACTGGTTGTCACATCAGAGTGGTACCAAAGAAAGTTGAGGACTTGGGAAGGAAGTGCATGTTTGCAGCTACTAGAGAATTAGGGGGTGAGTCAAGTATGGTGACAAATGAAAAACCAACTAAGGAATTTGATGAGAAAAAGGAGAAGAATAGATTCCTTGAAGAGGTCTTAGAAAAGGTAAAGGTAAAGTTGGATGCAATTGCTAATGCAGCAAGGAAGAAGGAAGAAAAGGGAAACGTTAGGGGTAAGGAGATAGTAGAATAAGATGGTGTTCCTGAGCTAGACCCTATCTTGAATGAAGAACCTTTCTTGAAGGCTATTAAAGCTCTAGGAGGAAAGACCTTGGAAGATGTGCAACTACTTAATAGAAAGATGGACATAGATGAAGTGATGGAATGGATAGATGTGATGGAGAACCATTTTAAATATGAAGGGATGATAGAGGTACAAAAGATCAAATTAGCCAAGTCAAGACTTAGAGGATCAACATTGACTTGGTAGAAATATGTCGAAGATGAGAGGGTTAGAATAGGAAAGAATCCTATAGCCAATTGGAATTCCATGGTAACCAAACTAAGGGAGAATTCCCTACCAGAGGACTATGAGATTCAACTAAACAAAAGGAGACAAGGACTTAAACAAATAGATTTGGATGTGGCCTCTTATACAAAGGAGTTTAAGAGATTATTCTTTATATCTAAGAAGCAAGAGGAAGAGCCAATAAAGGTGTCTAGGTACTTGGGTGGTTTAAAATGGAATATCCAAGAGGAGCTAAGCTTATAGACACCTACTACTATTTAAAGGTTCCATCAACTAGTCCTAAAGATGGAAGAGAAAGACTAGAAGGAAAGGGGAATAAAACTTCAAGGATAGAGGAAAGGGCAAAAATTAGAGAGGACAAAGAGGAGGATACCAAGGTAGAGGTAATGAGTAGAGTGAGACCAAGATCACTGAGAAATCCACTAAAAAAAATCCTAGAGGAGGTTACAATAGAGGAAGAGGTAACCAAGGAAATTCCAACAGAGGCAAAGGATTAGGTAGAATTAACTCATAATTTTCTAGTATGAAGTGTTAAAATTGTGGTCAACTAGGCCATCCAACATATATATGTCTTGAAAAGCCCTCTTCTTCAAATCATGACAAGAGAGTGACATATGTACAAAAGGATAAATCTAGTGGTAAGGAGATTAAAGTGGACCATATAGAGTCTGAAAAAGGTGAAAACCTTATGTTTAGGAGAGTGTTGATCAAGCAACCTACTCCTGATGAGCCTAAGCATAGGAGGGCTTTGTTTAGGATCAGATAGAAGATCCTTGGAAAGTTTTGTAAGGTAGTGGTGGATTCAGGCTCTATTGATAACATCATATTAGAGGAGGTAGTTGAAAATCTTAAACTAACTAAGATACTCCATGTGAATCCATACAAGGTGACCTGGCTCAACAAGGGTCAAAGTATATTGGTCAATGAACAGACTTGGGCTGATTTCTCCATAGTAGGGTACAAGGATAGGTTATTGTGTGAAAATTTTCCCATGGTCTTTCCATCTATTGTTAGGTAGACCCTAGAAGTATGACAAAGAGGCAATATATGATGGCAAAACAAACTCCATATCATTCAAGAAAGGAGGTAGAACCTTTAAAATCCAATCTTTCTCGTAAGGAGAAGAACCATAGTCCAAGGTACCGAGTGTATTTCTATGTAGTGGGAAGGAATTTTTCAAAGACCTCGAGGATGATGAGAGCCAAAGCTTTGCAGTTGTGTTGAAGTCCAAAGGAGAGGAGAAGACAATCAAAACCCACTGCCAGGAGAGGTACAAGCATTGCTCAATAAATATAAAGACATTGTAAGTGATGGAACCCCTATTGCTTTACCTTCTAGAATGCTGATAAGCCATCAAATAGACTTTGTACCTGGTGCATCTTTGCCAAAAAAATTAGCATACAAGCTCAGTCTAGACCAAAACTTGGAAGTGGCAAGACAAGTGCAAGAACTGTTGGACCAAGGTCTGATCAAGAAGAGCATAAGCCCATGTGCAATCCCTATTGTATTAGCATCCAAGAATAGAGGAAAATGGAGACTTTTCATGGACTCAAGGGCCATAAATAGGATCACAATTAGGTATAAATTTCCCATATAGGATTGAGGATCTCATGGATTGTCTTGGAGGAGAAATTCACTTTACAAAGTTGGACTTGAAGAGTGGATACCACCAAATCAGGATTAAGGAGGGAGATGAATTGAAAATAAAATTTAAGACAATAGATGGACTATATGAGTGGCTTGTGATGTCATTTGGTCTCTCTAATGCCCCTAGCACATTCATGAGGCTCATGAATGAGGTGCTTAAAGACTTCACTAGGATTTTTATGGTTGTATATCTAGATAACATACTCATCTTTAGCAAGACAAAGGACGAGCACATCAAGCATGTGGAAGCAATATTGCAAATACTTCATGAGCAGAAGCTTCCTATAAACCTTGAGAAGTGTGACTTCTTCAAGAAAGAGCTTGTGTACTTGGACTTTGTGGTGTCTAAGGGATCCTTGAAGATGGATCAAGAGAAGGTTGTTGTTGTCCTCAACTGGCCACCACCTACTACATCTACTAAGATAAGAATTTTTCATGGTTAGCTCAGTTTTATAGGAAATCCATTAGCAATTTTAGTGGCATATGTGCACCTTTGGTAGATACCATAAAGGGTGGGGTCAAGTCTAAGTTTAAGTGGGTCTTAGGAGCAAAGAAATCTTTTGAAATTCTTAAGAAACAAGTAGCTACCCAAGCTATTTTGTACTTGCATAGTTTTGAGAAACTTTTCACCAAAGAGTGTGATGCAAGTGGCGTAGAAGTAGGGGGAGTGTTGAGTCAAGAAGGTAGGCTAGTAGCCTTCTTTAGTGAAAAACTTAATGAGGCCAAAAAGAAGCATTCTTCCTATGATTTAGAACTCTATGCCCTAATTCAGTCTCTTAGGAAGTGGAGACATTAGATATTTCCCAAGGAATTTGTTGTGTTTACTACCGATCAAGCTCTTAGCTATATCAATACTTAATAAAAGTTGAGTAATAGACACTTGAAGTGGATGAAGTACTTGCAAGTTTTCACCTTCACAATCAAGCATAAAAAAGAACAAATGAACAAAGTGGTAGATGCATTAAGAAGGAGATTGTTAACAGTCCAAGAGGTTCAATTGTATAGCATTGGGATAGAGAGATTCAAGAGTCTCTATAAGGAGGATGAAGATTTTGCAAAGGCATATAAGGTATGTTCTAATTTTGAGAGCCATTTCTATAGAAAGTTCTCTGAATTTACCTTGCAAAATGGATTTCTATTTAAGGGTATTTAGTTGTCTGTACCAAGGGGATCAATAAAGGAGAATCTAATATAGGAGAAGAATAATTGAAGCCTAAGTAGACACTTTGGTGTGAGCAAAATTCTAGAACTTGTCCAAAGGTTCTATTTTTGGCCTAAACTAGTCAGAGATGTGACTAGGTATGTAGAGAAATGCATGGTATGTATGAAAGCTAAAGGTGGAATGAGTAATACAAGACTTTATCATCCCTTACCAGCCCCAAATATGTCATGGGAGTGTATGAGCATGGACTTAATAGTAGGCCTACCCAAGACAAAATAGGGCTATGACAATATCTATGTAGTTGTTGTCAGATTTAGCAAGATGGGGCACTTCATTCCATGTAATACTACCAATGATGCTAGCCACATTGCACACCTATTCTTTAAGAAGGTTTTAAGGATTCATGGACTTCCATTAAGCATTTTTTTAGATAGATATGTGAAGTTCATGAGACATTTTTGGAAAAAATTGTGACGTAGACTTGGTACAAACCTATCATTGGTTCAGCATACAATCCTCAAACTGATGGCCAGATTGAGGTAGTTAACAAGGTGCTAGGTAATCTCTTGAGGTGCCTGACTAATGAGTAGGGGAAAACATGGGATGCCATCATTCTCCAAGTAGAGTATGCTTACAATGACAATAGGAATAGGATCACTAGCAAAAGCCCATTTGAAATTGTGTATGGAATGCCTCCATGGGGTGTATGTGAATTGAGATATCTTAGAGGAATGGAGCATAGAAGTGGACATGCTAAAGACTTTTCCCAAACCATGAAAGAAATCCAAGAGAAAGTCAAGAAAACTATCTAGGATAATAACCAAAAATTGAAAGCCAAGGTAGATGAAAGAAGGAATGACATTTAGTTTTTTGTTGGTGACTATGTTACGGTGCATTTGAACAAGTCTAGATTGCAAAAAGGTATGCCAACTAAGCTATAAAGAAAATAAGTGGGGCCTTGCAAAATCATAGACAAATATGTAGACAATGCTTATAAGATTGATTTGTCATCAGATTCAGGAATCTCTCCTATTTTCAATGTGCAATATTTGGTTGAGTTCAAAGGTAAACCACCTCAGAGCAGCCAAGGGGTCAGTTCTAATCTAGAACTTGTAGTAGTACCTTCATCCAACAAGTTGGAAGCTGAACAAGTGTTGGATTCCAATGTTAAGAAGGCAATTAGGCACAAGGTGTACATGAAGCATCTCATCAAATGGAAGGGCAAGCCAGGCTCATAATTAACTTGGGTTTTTGAGACAAAATTCAACAAGGTAGGCATCCATCAAGACCTATTGTCCACAAGAGTGACATAATTTATTTTGTGGGGAGTATGGTGTAGGGGAACCTAGGGTTCCTAGGATGTTTTGTCTTGTAGTGGTGCTAGCCACACCACTAGGTGAATAATAGGACTAACCTAGTCCTAGATTGAGGTGAGTTAAGATGAGCAAGCCTCATAAGGCCTAAATTGCTCATAGAATTAGGTCTGATAGAGAATCTTTGTGTTTTGAAGGGTATGAAGGCCAAATAAGTATTTTTAGAACCTTTTTACATGTCTTGTATACATTTAATTCTTTTTGTAAGGTTTGGTAACGTTTGGAGCAAGTTTGAGGGTCAAACACTTAAAGATGTAAAAATTGCTCAAAAATTGTCAATATTGTCATTGACAACTTTTTGTTGCATTTAAGCAACTTTCCAGTTGGAGCTTGGTAATTGTCTAAATTATTTGGTATAGATTTGGAATATTTTTATAATTGTGTATGGAATGCCTCCATGGGGTGTATGAGAATTGAGATATCTTAGAGGAATGGAGCATAGAAGTGGACATGCTAAAGACTTTTCCCAAACCATGAAAGAAATCCAAGAGCAAGTCAAGAAAACTATCCAAGATAATAACCAAAAATTGAAAGCCAAGGTAGATGAAAGAAGGAATGACATCTAGTTTGTTGTTGGTGACTATGTTATGGTGCATTTGAACAAGTTCAGATTGCAAAAAGGTATGCCAACTAAGCTATGAAGAAAATAAGTGGGGCCTTGCAAAATCATAGCCAAATATGTAGACAATGCTTATAAGATTGATTTGTCATTAGATTTAGGAATCTCTCCTATTTTCAATGTGCAATATTTGGTTGAGTTCAAAGGTAAACCACCTTAGAGCAAGCAAGGGGTTAGTTCTAATCTAGAATTTTTAGTAGTACCTTCATCCAACAAGTTGGAAGCTAAACAAATGTTGGATTCCAAAGTTAAGAAGGTAACTAGGCACAAGGTGTACATGAAGCATCTCATCAAATGGAAGGGCAAGCCAGACTCATAATTAACTTGGGTTGTTGAGACAAACTTCAACAAGGTAAGCATCCATCAAGACCTATTGTCCACAAGATGACATAATTTATTTTGTGGGGAGTATGGTGTAGGGGCAACTAGGTAGCCTTGTGAAACACCTAGGGTTCCTAGGATATTTTGTCTTGTAGTGGTGCTAGCCACACCACTAGGTGAATAATAGGACTAACCTAGTCCTAGGTTGAGGTGAGTTAAGATGAGCAAGCCTCATAAGGCCTAAATTTCTCATAGAATTAGGTCTAATAGAGAATCCTTGTGTTTTGAAGGGTATGAAGGCCAAATAAGTGTTTTTAGAACCTATTTACATGTCTTGTATCCATTTAATACTTTTGATAAGGTTTGGTTACCTTTGGAGCAAGTTTGAGGGTCAAACACTTAAAGATGTAAAAAATTGCTTAAAAATTGTCAATATTGTCATTGACAGCTTTTTGTTGCATTTGAGCAACTTTCCAGTTGGAGGTTGGTAATTGTCTAAAGTATTTGGGATAGATTTGGAATATTTTTATATGTCCATCCTTGAAATTTTGAGAGGGTTGGAATTTGGAGACATTTTGGTGTACGGACTGTCAGCAAGTTAATTAGTTCATATTTTGATGTTTTTGTGTATCTTGGCATTTTCATGGATTGAATCTGGATCTGTTGTTTTTGGAAGTGTTAGAGGATTTTTATTGGTTATTCTATACAACTTTATCTTGTGTCTTTGTAAGGTTTTAGTTTCTTGAATAAATTATGTTGCATTATGTTTACCTATTATTCTGAACCAAGTATTTGAGAAAGATGGAGTCATTACTCCCTCTCCCACTGTAGGATCTGTATGACCTCTTGGGATTTGGGAGATGACTCCTTGTAAAAAATTTATAGTGAAGGAGGGGACCTAGGAAGCAAGGAAATCATTTTTGTGGTGATTCCCTTAAGCAAGCCAGAGATGCATGGCTAGGGATCTTAGGCAAGTGCAAAGCTAATAAGAGGGATTGAATGTTCAGATTGCTTCAATCCAAGATTGAGGAAAGATGGTAGAATATTTGAAGAATCTCTAACCTCAATTGTAAGCATTGGAAGAAGTTCTAAGGAGATTAAAACCTATTTACATGTCTTGTATCCATTTAATTCTTTTGATAAGGTTTGGTAACCTTTGGAGCAAGATTGAGGGTCAAACACTTAAAGATGTAAAAAATTGCTTAAAAATTGTCAATATTGTCATTGACAACTTTTTGTTGCATTTGAGCAACTTTCCAGTTGGAGGTTGGTAATTGTCTAAAGTATTTGGGATAGATTTGGAATATTTTTATATGTCCATCCTTGACCTTTTGAGAGGGTTGGAATTTGGAGACATTTTGGTGTACGGACTGTCAGCAAGTTAATTAGTTCATATTTTGATGTTTTTGTGTATCTTGGCATTTTCATGGATTGAATCTGGATCTGTTGTTTTTGGAAATGTTAGAGGAGTTTTATTGGTTATTCTATACAACTTTATCTTGTGTCTTTGTAAGGTTTTAGTTTCTTGAATAAATTATGTTGCATTATGTTTACCTATTGTTCTGAACCAAGTATTTGAGAAAGATGGAGTCATTACTCCCTCTCCCACTGTAGGATCTGTATGACCTCTTGGGATTTGGGAGATGACTCCTTGTAAAAAATTTATAGTGAAGGAGGGGACCTAGGAAGCAAGGAAATCATTTTTGTGGTGATTCCCTTAAGCGAGCCAGAGATGCATGGCTAGGGATCTTAGGCAAGTGCAAAGCTAATAAGAGGGATTGAATGTTCAGATTGCTTCAATCCAAGATTGAGGAAAGATGGTAGAATATTTGAAGAATCTCTAACCTCAATTGTAAGCATTGGAAGAAGTTCTAAGGAGATTAAAACCTATTTACATGTCTTGTATCCATTTAATTCTTTTGATAAGGTTTGGTAACCTTTGGAGCAAGTTTGAGGGTCAAACACTTAAAGATGTAAAAAATTGCTTAAAAATTGTCAATATTGTCATTGACAACTTTTTGTTGCATTTGAGCAACTTTCCAATTGGAGGTTGGTAATTGTCTAAAGTATTTGGGATAGATTTGGAATATTTTTATATGTCCATCCTTGACCTTTTGAGAGGGTTGGAATTTGGAGACATTTTGGTGTACGGACTGTCAGCAAGTTAATTAGTTCATATTTTGATGTTTTTGTGTATCTTGGCATTTTCATGGATTGAATCTGGATCTGTTGTTTTTGGAAGTGTTAGAGGAGTTTTATTGGTTATTCTATACAACTTTATCTTGTGTCTTTGTAAGGTTTTAGTTTCTTGAATAAATTATGTTGCATTATGTTTACCTATTGTTCTGAACCAAGTATTTGAGAAAGATGGAGTCATTACTCCCTCTCCCACTGTAGGATCTGTATGACCTCTTGGGATTTGGGAGATGACTCCTTGTAAAAAATTTATAGTGAAGGAGGGGACCTAGGAAGCAAGGAAATCATTTTTGTGGTGATTCCCTTAAGCGAGCCAGAGATGCATGGCTAGGGATCTTAGGCAAGTGCAAAGCTAATAAGAGGGATTGAATGTTCAGATTGCTTCAATCCAAGATTGAGGAAAGATGGTAGAATATTTGAAGAATCTCTAACCTCAATTGTAAGCATTGGAAGAAGTTCTAAGGAGATTAAAACCTATTTACATGTCTTGTATCCATTTAATTCTTTTGATAAGGTTTGGTAACCTTTGGAGCAAGTTTGAGGGTCAAACACTTAAAGATGTAAAAAATTGCTTAAAAATTGTCAATATTGTCATTGACAACTTTTTGTTGCATTTGAGCAACTTTCCAGTTGGAGGTTGGTAATTGTCTAAAGTATTTGGGATAGATTTGGAATTTTTTTATATGTCCATCCTTGACCTTTTGAGAGGGTTGGAATTTGGAGACATTTTGGTGTACGGACTGTCAGCAAGTTAATTAGTTCATATTTTGATGTTTTTGTGTATCTTGGCATTTTCATGGATTGAATCTGGATCTGTTGTTTTTGGAAGTGTTAGAGGAGTTTTATTGGTTATTCTATACAACTTTATCTTGTGTCTTTGTAAGGTTTTAGTTTCTTGAATAAATTATGTTGCATTATGTTTACCTATTGTTCTGAACCAAGTATTTGAGAAAGATGGAGTCATTACTCCCTCTCCCACTGTAGGATCTGTATGACCTCTTGGGATTTGGGAGATGACTCCTTGTAAAAAATTTATAGTGAAGGAGGGGACCTAGGAAGCAAGGAAATCATTTTTGTGGTGATTCCCTTAAGCGAGCCAGAGATGCATGGCTAGGGATCTTAGGCAAGTGCAAAGCTAATAAGAGGGATTGAATGTTCAGATTGCTTCAATCCAAGATTGAGGAAAGATGGTAGAATATTTGAAGAATCTCTAACCTCAATTGTAAGCATTGGAAGAAGTTCTAAGGAGATTAAAACCTATTTACATGTCTTGTATCCATTTAATTCTTTTGATAAGGTTTGGTAACCTTTGGAGAAAGTTTGAGGGTCAAACACTTAAAGATGTAAAAAATTGCTTAAAAATTGTCAATATTGTCATTGACAACTTTTTGCTGCATTTGAGCAACTTTCCAGTTGGAGGTTGGTAATTGTCTAAAGTATTTGGGATAGATTTGGAATATTTTTATATGTCCATCCTTGACCTTTTGAGAGGGTTGGAATTTGGAGACATTTTGGTGTACGGACTGTCAGCAAGTTAATTAGTTCATATTTTGATGTTTTTGTGTATCTTGGCATTTTCATGGATTGAATCTGGATCTATTGTTTTTGGAAGTGTTAGAGGATTTTTATTGGTTATTCTATACAACTTTATCTTGTGTCTTTGTAAGGTTTTAGTTTCTTGAATAAATTATGTTGCATTATGTTTACCTATTGTTCTGAACCAAGTATTTGAGAAAGATGGAGTCATTACTCCCTCTCCCACTGTAGGATCTGTATGACCTCTTGGGATTTGGGAGATGACTCCTTGTAAAAAATTTATAGTGAAGGAGGGGACCTAGGAAGCAAGGAAATCATTTTTGTGGTGATTCCCTTAAGCGAGCCAGAGATGCATGGCTAGGGATCTTAGGCAAGTGCAAAGCTAATAAGAGGGATTGAATGTTCAGATTGCTTCAATCCAAGATTGAGGAAAGATGGTAGAATATTTGAAGAATCTCTAACCTCAATTGTAAGCATTGGAAGAAGTTCTAAGGAGATTAAAACCTATTTACATGTCTTGTATCCATTTAATTCTTTTGATAAGGTTTGGTAACCTTTGGAGCAAGTTTGAGGGTCAAGCACTTAAAGATGTAAAAAATTGCTTAAAAATTGTCAATATTGTCATTGACAACTTTTTGTTGCATTTGAGCAACTTTCCAGTTGGAGGTTGGTAATTGTCTAAAGTATTTGGGATAGATTTGGAATATTTTTATATGTCCATCCTTGACCTTTTGAGAGGGTTGGAATTTGGAGACATTTTGGTGTACGGACTGTCAGCAAGTTAATTAGTTCATATTTTGATGTTTTTGTGTATCTTGGCATTTTCATGGATTGAATCTGGATCTGTTGTTTTTGGAAGTGTTAGAGGAGTTTTACTGGTTATTCTATACAACTTTATCTTGTGTCTTTGTAAGGTTTTAGTTTCTTGAATAAATTATGTTGCATTATGTTTACCTATTGTTCTGAACCAAGTATTTGAGAAAGATGGAGTCATTACTCCCTCTCCCACTGTAGGATCTGTATGACCTCTTGGGATTTGGGAGATGACTCCTTGTAAAAAATTTATAGTGAAGGAGGGGACCTAGGAAGCAAGGAAATCATTTTTGTGGTGATTCCCTTAAGCGAGCCAGAGATGCATGGCTAGGGATCTTAGGCAAGTGCAAAGCTAATAAGAGGGATTGAATGTTCAGATTGCTTCAATCCAAGATTGAGGAAAGATGGTAGAATATTTGAAGAATCTCTAACCTCAATTGTAAGCATTGGAAGAAGTTCTAAGGAGATTAAAACCTATTTACATGTCTTGTATCCATTTAATTCTTTTGATAAGGTTTGGTAACCTTTGGAGCAAGTTTGAGGGTCAAACACTTAAAGATGTAAAAAATTGCTTAAAAATTGTCAATATTGTCATTGACAACTTTTTGTTGCATTTGAGCAACTTTCCAGTTGGAGGTTGGTAATTGTCTAAAGTATTTGGGATAGATTTGGAATATTTTTATATGTCCATCCTTGACCTTTTGAGAGGGTTGGAATTTGGAGACATTTTGGTGTACGGACTGTCAGCAAGTTAATTAGTTCATATTTTGATGTTTTTGTGTATCTTGGCATTTTCATGGATTGAATCTGGATCTATTGTTTTTGGAAGTGTTAGAGGAGTTTTATTGGTTATTCTATACAACTTTATCTTGTGTCTTTGTAAGGTTTTAGTTTCTTGAATAAATTATGTTGCATTATGTTTACCTATTGTTCTGAACCAAGTATTTGAGAAAGATGGAGTCATTACTCCCTCTCCCACTATAGGATCTGTATGACCTCTTGGGATTTGGGAGATGACTCCTTGTAAAAAATTTATAGTGAAGGAGGGGACCTAGGAAGCAAGGAAATCATTTTTGTGGTGATTCCCTTAAGCGAGCCAGAGATGCATGGCTAGGGATCTTAGGCAATTGCAAAGCTAATAAGAGGGATTGAATGTTCAGATTGCTTCAATCCAAGATTGAGGAAAGATGGTAGAATATTTGAAGAATCTCTAACCTCAATTGTAAGCATTGGAAGAAGTTCTAAGGAGATTAAAACCTATTTACATGTCTTGTATCCATTTAATTCTTTTGATAAGGTTTGGTAACCTTTGGAGCAAGATTGAGGGTCAAACACTTAAAGATGTAAAAAATTGCTTAAAAATTGTCAATATTGTCATTGACAACTTTTTGTTGCATTTGAGCAACTTTCCAGTTGGAGGTTGGTAATTGTCTAAAGTATTTGGGATAGATTTGGAATATTTTTATATGTCCATCCTTGACCTTTTGAGAGGGTTGGAATTTGGAGACATTTTGGTGTACGGACTGTCAGCAAGTTAATTAGTTCATATTTTGATGTTTTTGTGTATCTTGGCATTTTCATGGATTGAATCTGGATCTGTTGTTTTTGGAAATGTTAGAGGAGTTTTATTGGTTATTCTATACAACTTTATCTTGTGTCTTTGTAAGGTTTTAGTTTCTTGAATAAATTATGTTGCATTATGTTTACCTATTGTTCTGAACCAAGTATTTGAGAAAGATGGAGTCATTACTCCCTCTCCCACTGTAGGATCTGTATGACCTCTTGGGATTTGGGAGATGACTCCTTGTAAAAAATTTATAGTGAAGGAGGGGACCTAGGAAGCAAGGAAATCATTTTTGTGGTGATTCCCTTAAGCGAGCCAGAGATGCATGGCTAGGGATCTTAGGCAAGTGCAAAGCTAATAAGAGGGATTGAATGTTCAGATTGCTTCAATCCAAGATTGAGGAAAGATGGTAGAATATTTGAAGAATCTCTAACCTCAATTGTAAGCATTGGAAGAAGTTCTAAGGAGATTAAAACCTATTTACATGTCTTGTATCCATTTAATTCTTTTGATAAGGTTTGGTAACCTTTGGAGCAAGATTGAGGGTCAAACACTTAAAGATGTAAAAAATTGCTTAAAAATTGTCAATATTGTCATTGACAACTTTTTGTTGCATTTGAGCAACTTTCCAGTTGGAGGTTGGTAATTGTCTAAAGTATTTGGGATAGATTTGGAATATTTTTATATGTCCATCCTTGACCTTTTGAGAGGGTTGGAATTTGGAGACATTTTGGTGTACGGACTGTCAGCAAGTTAATTAGTTCATATTTTGATGTTTTTGTGTATCTTGGCATTTTCATGGATTGAATCTGGATCTGTTGTTTTTGGAAGTGTTAGAGGAGTTTTATTGGTTATTCTATACAACTTTATCTTGTGTCTTTGTAAGGTTTTAGTTTCTTGAATAAATTATGTTGCATTATGTTTACCTATTGTTCTGAACCAAGTATTTGAGAAAGATGGAGTCATTACTCCCTCTCCCACTGTAGGATCTGTATGACCTCTTGGGATTTGGGAGATGACTCCTTGTAAAAAATTTATAGTGAAGGAGGGGACCTAGGAAGCAAGGAAATCATTTTTGTGGTGATTCCCTTAAGCGAGCCAGAGATGCATGGCTAGGGATCTTAGGCAAGTGCAAAGCTAATAAGAGGGATTGAATGTTCAGATTGCTTCAATCCAAGATTGAGGAAAGATGGTAGAATATTTGAAGAATCTCTAACCTCAATTGTAAGCATTGGAAGAAGTTCTAAGGAGATTAAAACCTATTTACATGTCTTGTATCCATTTAATTCTTTTGATAAGGTTTGGTAACCTTTGGAGCAAGTTTGAGGGTCAAACACTTAAAGATGTAAAAAATTGCTTAAAAATTGTCAATATTGTCATTGACAACTTTTTGTTGCATTTGAGCAACTTTCCAGTTGGAGGTTGGTAATTGTCTAAAGTATTTGGGATAGATTTGGAATTTTTTTATATGTCCATCCTTGACCTTTTGAGAGGGTTGGAATTTGGAGACATTTTGGTGTACGGACTGTCAGCAAGTTAATTAGTTCATATTTTGATGTTTTTGTGTATCTTGGCATTTTCATGGATTGAATCTGGATCTGTTGTTTTTGGAAGTGTTAGAGGAGTTTTATTGGTTATTCTATACAACTTTATCTTGTGTCTTTGTAAGGTTTTAGTTTCTTGAATAAATTATGTTGCATTATGTTTACCTATTGTTCTGAACCAAGTATTTGAGAAAGATGGAGTCATTACTCCCTCTCCCACTGTAGGATCTGTATGACCTCTTGGGATTTGGGAGATGACTCCTTGTAAAAAATTTATAGTGAAGGAGGGGACCTAGGAAGCAAGGAAATCATTTTTGTGGTGATTCCCTTAAGCGAGCCAGAGATGCATGGCTAGGGATCTTAGGCAAGTGCAAAGCTAATAAGAGGGATTGAATGTTCAGATTGCTTCAATCCAAGATTGAGGAAAGATGGTAGAATATTTGAAGAATCTCTAACCTCAATTGTAAGCATTGGAAGAAGTTCTAAGGAGATTAAAACCTATTTACATGTCTTGTATCCATTTAATTCTTTTGATAAGGTTTGGTAACCTTTGGAGAAAGTTTGAGGGTCAAACACTTAAAGATGTAAAAAATTGCTTAAAAATTGTCAATATTGTCATTGACAACTTTTTGCTGCATTTGAGCAACTTTCCAGTTGGAGGTTGGTAATTGTCTAAAGTATTTGGGATAGATTTGGAATATTTTTATATGTCCATCCTTGACCTTTTGAGAGGGTTGGAATTTGGAGACATTTTGGTGTACGGACTGTCAGCAAGTTAATTAGTTCATATTTTGATGTTTTTGTGTATCTTGGCATTTTCATGGATTGAATCTGGATCTATTGTTTTTGGAAGTGTTAGAGGATTTTTATTGGTTATTCTATACAACTTTATCTTGTGTCTTTGTAAGGTTTTAGTTTCTTGAATAAATTATGTTGCATTATGTTTACCTATTGTTCTGAACCAAGTATTTGAGAAAGATGGAGTCATTACTCCCTCTCCCACTGTAGGATCTGTATGACCTCTTGGGATTTGGGAGATGACTCCTTGTAAAAAATTTATAGTGAAGGAGGGGACCTAGGAAGCAAGGAAATCATTTTTGTGGTGATTCCCTTAAGCGAGCCAGAGATGCATGGCTAGGGATCTTAGGCAAGTGCAAAGCTAATAAGAGGGATTGAATGTTCAGATTGCTTCAATCCAAGATTGAGGAAAGATGGTAGAATATTTGAAGAATCTCTAACCTCAATTGTAAGCATTGGAAGAAGTTCTAAGGAGATTAAAACCTATTTACATGTCTTGTATCCATTTAATTCTTTTGATAAGGTTTGGTAACCTTTGGAGCAAGTTTGAGGGTCAAGCACTTAAAGATGTAAAAAATTGCTTAAAAATTGTCAATATTGTCATTGACAACTTTTTGTTGCATTTGAGCAACTTTCCAGTTGGAGGTTGGTAATTGTCTAAAGTATTTGGGATAGATTTGGAATATTTTTATATGTCCATCCTTGACCTTTTGAGAGGGTTGGAATTTGGAGACATTTTGGTGTACGGACTGTCAGCAAGTTAATTAGTTCATATTTTGATGTTTTTGTGTATCTTGGCATTTTCATGGATTGAATCTGGATTTGTTGTTTTTGGAAGTGTTAGAGGAGTTTTACTGGTTATTCTATACAACTTTATCTTGTGTCTTTGTAAGGTTTTAGTTTCTTGAATAAATTATGTTGCATTATGTTTACCTATTGTTCTGAACCAAGTATTTGAGAAAGATGGAGTCATTACTCCCTCTCCCACTGTAGGATCTGTATGACCTCTTGGGATTTGGGAGATGACTCCTTGTAAAAAATTTATAGTGAAGGAGGGGACCTAGGAAGCAAGGAAATCATTTTTGTGGTGATTCCCTTAAGCGAGCCAGAGATGCATGGCTAGGGATCTTAGGCAAGTGCAAAGCTAATAAGAGGGATTGAATGTTCAGATTGCTTCAATCCAAGATTGAGGAAAGATGGTAGAATATTTGAAGAATCTCTAACCTCAATTGTAAGCATTGGAAGAAGTTCTAAGGAGATTAAAACCTATTTACATGTCTTGTATCCATTTAATTCTTTTGATAAGGTTTGGTAACCTTTGGAGCAAGTTTGAGGGTCAAACACTTAAAGATGTAAAAAATTGCTTAAAAATTGTCAATATTGTCATTGACAACTTTTTGTTGCATTTGAGCAACTTTCCAGTTGGAGGTTGGTAATTGTCTAAAGTATTTGGGATAGATTTGGAATATTTTTATATGTCCATCCTTGACCTTTTGAGAGGGTTGGAATTTGGAGACATTTTGGTGTACGGACTGTCAGCAAGTTAATTAGTTCATATTTTGATGTTTTTGTGTATCTTGGCATTTTCATGGATTGAATCTGGATCTATTGTTTTTGGAAGTGTTAGAGGAGTTTTATTGGTTATTCTATACAACTTTATCTTGTGTCTTTGTAAGGTTTTAGTTTCTTGAATAAATTATGTTGCATTATGTTTACCTATTGTTCTGAACCAAGTATTTGAGAAAGATGGAGTCATTACTCCCTCTCCCACTATAGGATCTGTATGACCTCTTGGGATTTGGGAGATGACTCCTTGTAAAAAATTTATAGTGAAGGAGGGGACCTAGGAAGCAAGGAAATCATTTTTGTGGTGATTCCCTTAAGCGAGCCAGAGATGCATGGCTAGGGATCTTAGGCAAGTGCAAAGCTAATAAGAGGGATTGAATGTTCAGATTGCTTCAATCCAAGATTGAGGAAAGATGGTAGAATATTTGAAGAATCTCTAACCTCAATTGTAAGCATTGGAAGAAGTTCTAAGGAGATTAAAACCTATTTACATGTCTTGTATCCATTTAATTCTTTTGATAAGGTTTGGTAACCTTTGGAGCAAGTTTGAGGGTCAAACACTTAAAGATGTAAAAAATTGCTTAAAAATTGTCAATATTGTCATTGACAACTTTTTGTTGCATTTGAGCAACTTTCCAGTTGGAGGTTGGTAATTGTCTAAAGTATTTGGGATAGATTTGGAATTTTTTTATATGTCCATCCTTGACCTTTTGAGAGGGTTGGAATTTGGAGACATTTTGGTGTACGGACTGTCAGCAAGTTAATTAGTTCATATTTTGATGTTTTTGTGTATCTTGGCATTTTCATGGATTGAATCTGGATCTGTTGTTTTTGGAAGTGTTAGAGGAGTTTTACTGGTTATTCTATACAACTTTATCTTTTGTCTTTGTAAGGTTTTAGTTTCTTGAATAAATTATGTTGCATTATGTTTACCTATTGTTCTGAACCAAGTATTTGAGAAAGATGGAGTCATTACTCCCTCTCCCACTGTAGGATCTGTATGACCTCTTGGGATTTGGGAGATGACTCCTTGTAAAAAATTTATAGTGAAGGAGGGGACCTAGGAAGCAAGGAAATCATTTTTGTGGTGATTCCCTTAAGCAAGCCAGAGATGCATGGCTAGGGATCTTAGGCAAGTGCAAAGCTAATAAGAGGGATTGAATGTTCAGATTGCTTCAATCCAAGATTGAGGAAAGATGGTAGAATATTTGAAGAATCTCTAACCTCAATTGTAAGCATTGGAAGAAGTTCTAAGGAGATTAAAACCTATTTACATGTCTTGTATCCATTTAATTCTTTTGATAAGGTTTGGTAACCTTTGGAGCAAGTTTGAGGGTCAAACACTTAAAGATGTAAAAAATTGCTTAAAAATTGTCAATATTGTCATTGACAACTTTTTGTTGCATTTGAGCAACTTTCCAGTTGGAGGTTGGTAATTGTCTAAAGTATTTGGGATAGATTTGGAATTTTTTTATATGTCCATCCTTGACCTTTTGAGAGGGTTGGAATTTGGAGACATTTTGGTGTACGGACTGTCAGCAAGTTAATTAGTTCATATTTTGATGTTTTTGTGTATCTTGGCATTTTCATGGATTGAATCTGGATCTGTTGTTTTTGGAAGTGTTAGAGGAGTTTTATTGGTTATTCTATACAACTTTATCTTGTGTCTTTGTAAGGTTTTAGTTTCTTGAATAAATTATGTTGCATTATGTTTACCTATTGTTCTGAACCAAGTATTTGAGAAAGATGGAGTCATTACTCCCTCTCCCACTGTAGGATCTGTATGACCTCTTGGGATTTGGGAGATGACTCCTTGTAAAAAATTTATAGTGAAGGAGGGGACCTAGGAAGCAAGGAAATCATTTTTGTGGTGATTCCCTTAAGCGAGCCAGAGATGCATGGCTAGGGATCTTAGGCAAGTGCAAAGCTAATAAGAGGGATTGAATGTTCAGATTGCTTCAATCCAAGATTGAGGAAAGATGGTAGAATATTTGAAGAATCTCTAACCTCAATTGTAAGCATTGGAAGAAGTTCTAAGGAGATTAAAACCTATTTACATGTCTTGTATCCATTTAATTCTTTTGATAAGGTTTGGTAACCTTTGGAGCAAGTTTGAGGGTCAAACACTTAAAGATGTAAAAAATTGCTTAAAAATTGTCAATATTGTCATTGACAACTTTTTGTTGCATTTGAGCAACTTTCCAGTTGGAGGTTGGTAATTGTCTAAAGTATTTGGGATAGATTTGGAATATTTTTATATGTCCATCCTTGACCTTTTGAGAGGGTTGGAATTTGGAGACATTTTGGTGTACGGACTGTCAGCAAGTTAATTAGTTCATATTTTGATGTTTTTGTGTATCTTGGCATTTTCATGGATTGAATCTGGATCTGTTGTTTTTGGAAGTGTTAGAGGAGTTTTATTGGTTATTCTATACAACTTTATCTTGTGTCTTTGTAAGGTTTTAGTTTCTTGAATAAATTATGTTGCATTATGTTTACCTATTGTTCTGAACCAAGTATTTGAGAAAGATGGAGTCATTACTCCCTCTCCCACTGTAGGATCTGTATGACCTCTTGGGATTTGGGAGATGACTCCTTGTAAAAAATTTATAGTGAAGGAGGGGACCTAGGAAGCAAGGAAATCATTTTTGTGGTGATTCCCTTAAGCGAGCCAGAGATGCATGGCTAGGGATCTTAGGCAAGTGCAAAGCTAATAAGAGGGATTGAATGTTCAGATTGCTTCAATCCAAGATTGAGGAAAGATGGTAGAATATTTGAAGAATCTCTAACCTCAATTGTAAGCATTGGAAGAAGTTCTAAGGAGATTAAAACCTATTTACATGTCTTGTATCCATTTAATTCTTTTGATAAGGTTTGGTAACCTTTGGAGCAAGTTTGAGGGTCAAACACTTAAAGATGTAAAAAATTGCTTAAAAATTGTCAATATTGTCATTGACAACTTTTTGTTGCATTTGAGCAACTTTCCAGTTGGAGGTTGGTAATTGTCTAAAGTATTTGGGATAGATTTGGAATATTTTTATATGTCCATCCTTGACCTTTTGAGAGGGTTGGAATTTGGAGACATTTTGGTGTACGGACTGTCAGCAAGTTAATTAGTTCATATTTTGATGTTTTTGTGTATCTTGGCATTTTCATGGATTGAATCTGGATCTGTTGTTTTTGGAAGTGTTAGAGGAGTTTTATTGGTTATTCTATACAACTTTATCTTGTGTCTTTGTAAGGTTTTAGTTTCTTGAATAAATTATGTTGCATTATGTTTACCTATTGTTCTGAACCAAGTATTTGAGAAAGATGGAGTCATTACTCCCTCTCCCACTGTAGGATCTGTATGACCTCTTGGGATTTGGGAGATGACTCCTTGTAAAAAATTTATAGTGAAGGAGGGGACCTAGGAAGCAAGGAAATCATTTTTGTGGTGATTCCCTTAAGCGAGCCAGAGATGCATGGCTAGGGATCTTAGGCAAGTGCAAAGCTAATAAGAGGGATTGAATGTTCAGATTGCTTCAATACAAGATTGAGGAAAGATGGTAGAATATTTGAAGAATCTCTAACCTCAATTGTAAGCATTGGAAGAAGTTCTAAGGAGATTAAAACCTATTTACATGTCTTGTATCCATTTAATTCTTTTGATAAGGTTTGGTAACCTTTGGAGAAAGTTTGAGGGTCAAACACTTAAAGATGTAAAAAATTGCTTAAAAATTGTCAATATTGTCATTGACAACTTTTTGTTGCATTTGAGCAACTTTCCAGTTGGAGGTTGGTAATTGTCTAAAGTATTTGGGATAGATTTGGAATATTTTTATATGTCCATCCTTGACCTTTTGAGAGGGTTGGAATTTGGAGACATTTTGGTGTACGGACTGTCAGCAAGTTAATTAGTTCATATTTTGATGTTTTTGTGTATCTTGGCATTTTCATGGATTGAATCTGGATCTGTTGTTTTTGGAAGTGTTAGAGGATTTTTATTGGTTATTCTATACAACTTTATCTTGTGTCTTTGTAAGGTTTTAGTTTCTTGAATAAATTATGTTGCATTATGTTTACCTATTGTTCTGAACCAAGTATTTGAGAAAGATGGAGTCATTACTCCCTCTCCCACTGTAGGATCTGTATGACCTCTTGGGATTTGGGAGATGACTCCTTGTAAAAAATTTATAGTGAAGGAGGGGACCTAGGAAGCAAGGAAATCATTTTTGTGGTGATTCCCTTAAGCGAGCCAGAGATGCATGGCTAGGGATCTTAGGCAAGTGCAAAGCTAATAAGAGGGATTGAATGTTCAGATTGCTTCAATCCAAGATTGAGTAAAGATGGTAGAATATTTGAAGAATCTCTAACCTCAATTTTAAGCATTGGAAGAAGTTCTAAGGAGATTAAAACATAATTTTTTCAGACAACCTACTAGATCCTTAAAACCCTTATTTTTAGGCTTATTTTGTGGTTGTATTGTACAGATTGCTTGGGAACCCAAGACCACAAAAATTCTTCAGTTCCCTAAAAAGGGTCTCTAGATCAATGGTTTATTTTCCCCCTTGTTAAGGACTTTTTCATGTTATTTGGGATTTTCTTCATTAGGAGGGCTAATTGCTTGTAGCCCTATTACAAGTATTTTTGTGTAATCTTGCATGATTTTTGGAATTAGATTAGGGTTTCAAGTTTGGTTATGGTTGTGGACCTTTAAGGGAATCCAAATGCCTTCCTAGATGACCAATCCTCCATTTGGAGTGTCATTTGAGTTTTTGGGGTTGGTTGTAGTTTTGGTGTGAAGAAGTGGAAAAGGTTGAATCAAGCTTAGGGAATGGTGATGGAAAGTTATTCTTACTCATTGGTGTGCACTATTTGAATGGCCTAGGACCCTATTGTTAGGATCCTAAGGAGAATAGGGTAACTAGAAACCCTATTAGGTCAAGAGAAATACCTAAGGTGAGCCTAGAGGAAGCTAGGGTAGGGGCAAGACTAGTTGTCACATCATTTTAGACTAGTAAAAACACCGATTTGGCCAAGGACCTAGTGGAAGAAAACCTAGTTAATGTATTTAACATGCATGATTTTTTGACAATAAATGTTACCAATAGAAAGGTTAGAGATATGTTTCAAGGCTATTCATTTTTATGACACCTAAATCCCCTAATTCTATGGGTGACAGACCATGTTTGAATTGACAAGCACCATTCTTTTCTTCTCTTGCATATTGATCCATAGAAAGGTATTCTAAATTTTCTTAAGTTTTTCATTCATTTATCTCTAAATTTTGAATATAGATAGGATTTATGCATGAATTCCTAGTAAGAAATCCATGATTTTTTGGAGTTTACCTACATCAAAAAGGTGTTTACCACTCCATCCCAGTAATATATATTTTTAGAACTCTTTTGGGCATTCCATTACAAAATGTGGGGGTAACCTTTTTAACTGTGAGGGAGAGGCCTAACTATGTATCAAGGAGGTTACCACTCAAGTAGCCAAGAGTGCCACAAATTTTATCTTAGAAGTCCTCTTTAGTATTGAAGAAGTATTTTTTTATTTTCTTGTAATTGATGCATTGGCAAGATGCAATAGCATATTCCTACAAGATATTTTACCATTCTCTAGTCTCCACCATTGAAGATATGCAAAATTTAAGGTATCATCAAAAAATAACTATAGAATAGGGGGAAGAAGTAAAATGAATTCTATCCTCTAAACATAGGTATATGAGGAGATATCCAAAAAATTCCTACTCAGGACCTCAACAAGGAAAATGAAAAGGTAAAGTGTATATAGGATTCCCCTACCTAAGGACTTTTCCAATAGGGTAGAACCTTTGGTTGATCTCATTGACCAATAGTAAGTACTAAATAGTTTCCACACACATATTGATAATGGAGACCAACTTATCATCAAAACCAAATTTAGCAAGTACTTTATAAAGAAAATTTCAACTGACCCTATCATAGGTATTAAACATATCAAGTTTGAGACTCATACCTTGGTTGCATATTTTTTCCATCGAGTGTATTATTTCATGAGTTACTATGACATCATAAAGATTTTTTTATACCCAAATCAAAGACCTTCTAGCTATCATTTATGTATTTATCAAGAAAAGGCTTTCATCTATTGATCAATACCTTAGAGAAGATCTTGTAGATCATATTGCACAAACGATGGTAGTAATTCATGGTCTTTGGCTCAACAATTTTAGGAACAAGAAAAATGAAGATACTATTTATCCTTTTTAGCAATTTTCTACTTCTAAAAAACTCAAATGGTCCTAATAATATCCAAGTTGATAGTGTCCCATAATTCTTGAAAGAAAGATATGAGGAATCCATCCAACATAAGAGCTATGTAGGTGTTCATGGAAAATTTTGAATATTTTACCTCCTAAGCCATGATAGGTGCTAAAAGGAGATTGTTATCTACCTTATTAGTTGTATTGAAAAGGTGGTCTAAGAGTTTATCTTGTATGGTGGGATGAGAAGTCCCTTATTCTTCAAATACCTATCTAAAATGATTAATCACCAATTCTAGTTTCATCAGTAGTAATCTAGTTATCATCAAAAAGAAGGGAAGGAATATATCTCCTTTTCTTATGGGTGTTGGTAGCTTTGTAAAAGAAGAAAGTGTTGCAGTCCTCCTATTTTAAACAAGTAACTCTAGACTTTTGTTTCTAGTAGATTTCCTCCTTGTCGGGGTTATCTTCCAACTTTTTTTCTCCATCCTCCCTCCTCCGTGTTATGGTCATGGGAGAGGTCATCTTTAGGCATAACTTCCTAAATAGTAGTACAATTGCCCTCAAATTCCTTTTTTTGTTTCAAGATGTCTCTGAAAGAAGTCTTAGACCACATTATGAGTTCCATTTTAATGACGTTAATCTAAAAGGAGATCTTTACATTATGGAACCTTGAAAAGGATTTTTCTATTAGATAGAAATGCAATCCTAGCAGTTAGAATGGAAGGTCCACATTATCTCAAGGTGGAAGGAGTGAGAGACAATTATTGATTTATGAGTCCATTGAAGTAAGATAGAATCATGATATAAAATTGGGCTTAAGATGATGATAGAGAATAATTGCATCCAAAGTCCTAACCAATAGAATCAAAGACTCTCTCAAGTTTGACTTGAATAGGTGGCTTCCCTTTCTATTTTTGGACAAAGTAAAGTGTGGGACCTTCAATTCCAAGTTGAGGAGGCTAAAACTATTGATAAATTCAAATAATTCATTCATATTTTCAGTGCAGTCACCTAAACTTCCCAGTTTTTTAGATGGAAAAAGAGACATTGAAATCCCCAACAATCATGAAGTGATAATTTTTATCATCCATGCATAGAGAATGGAGATCATCCCAAAGAGCATTTTTTCCTCCTGTAGAATTAGGAGCATAAATGATGAGATTAGTCAAGAAAGGTTTTCTAGTTTAAAGAGACAACATGGTAGGAGAGGGTGAGAAAAAAAGAATCCCTAGATAATAAGATATCTTGGTAGGGTCCTACATGGTGGAAATACCACTCAAGAAACCATCAGCTTTACTATAATAAAAATAAGACATTGACCAAATTGTAGAGGCAATAGAGAAGAAAACCTTTTAACTTTTTATTTCAAGAGGATATGAAGCTTTTGATCCAAGATGAATTGTCTTAGAGCATATTTCCTTTGAGGCTATTGAGGCCCTTGAGTCTTAGGAGAAGCACTTCATCTATTACTAAATTGAGTAGAATCAAGTGTATATTTTCTTCCATTGTAAATATACTAGGTTATTTCTTCTAATATTTCCTATTTTTTAGGTAGTCTACCTATTCTATTTTCAAATCCTCTGTCCACCCACTTATTTATGGTTTTCCTTTTCTAATTCTTCTATTCATCCTTGTCCTCTTTAGAGGCAGTGGAGTGATTTTTTCAATAGGGGAGGAAGGATTCCAGTTTGAGTTAATTAGAATCACAACCACAATTTCCAATTAACATGGACTTATGATAGAGGAGGTTGGTGGATTCCTTGCTAAGGAACCAAAACCACATGGGAGATTAGTGCACTAGGAGAGATTAGGGACAATCACAATCGAAGCATCCCAGAAAGAATGGTTCTCTAACAAAATAGGGAAGGAGAATAACTTAATCTCTTCAATAACTAAGATAATTTGGTTAGCAATGATTGATGTAGGAAGAAAAGGATGGATTACCCATCTTAAATGGAAGCATTTTTAGTCATTTCCACAATATCAATGAAAACATTTTAAACCACCTCCATAGGACCAAGTGACTAGTCCATCAGTTGTGTCTTTCCTAGTGTCCTTGACATCCCCCATAGACTTTCTAGGAGAGGAGAATTTATCTTTGAGCTTAACATATTTTAGTGTAGGGGACTTAGACTCAATAATACTGTGACCATGTTTGGTGAATCTTTAGTAGTAGAGGGAATCATTCTCATAAACAATATCTTGAGTCTATTTTCTACACTTAGAATTAATGGAAATAAAATTTGGGAGATTATTATTAATAGAAACATTCATAGAGAAATGGGAAAAAAATCTCTATTTAGTAAGAGTGATAATGTTTTCATTCACATATCATCCAAAGGAATCACCAATCTAGAAAAAGATTTCTCATTCCATAATTCTAGTAGAAGACTAGACAACCAAACCCAAATTGGAGCTATCTTATTTAAATTTCCTTAGGAATCAAAACCAAGTTTCCACTTTTTCAAGGAAAGGGAGTGTTTTCCAAGGGCCCAAGAATTGGAAAGGGCAAAAATGAGGTCTTCTTTAGTGGTGAATTTAAATAGAAAGAGGTCTCATAGGATAGAAGAGACAATAGATCTACCCTTAAGTTTTCATCTCTCACTAATCGACTCATGCACCATGTCGATGGTGGGTCTAAAGTAAAATATGCACCCAACTAAAGAAAAATGCATTATTGATTCAACCTTATCCATCACAACATCAGGTAGGAAAAAAATTATTCTTTCTTTAGAGTAGGCAACCTCAAGGGAGAAGGAATCAAGAGAAGACATGGTGATATCATACATTCCCACAAGGGAACCATTCCAATCCATCTTGGCAGGCCTGATGGTAGCAAGATCATAATTAATGTTAGAGGATGGGGCTTTAGAACCATCAATAGTACACATGGACACTAAAGAAATCTAAGTTTTTTCCACTTCTATGACAAGAGTAGTTCCACCATGTGCTTCCACATTGGAAACCTTGACCATAGGAGGGGGATTTGGTTGTGTGGAGGAAATATGCCACCCACCCCACACACCCCCCCCCCCGCCCCACTCCCCCCCACCTCTTGGGCTTTGTGCCATGAAATTGCACTACTAAAAAATCATGTGGGAAGAGAAAAGGAAAAGGAATTATTTTCTAGGGCGGGAATACATTGATAAGTGGGAGATAATTTCGATAGCAAGTCAAATTATGATATTTCTATCAAGATTTAACTATGTAGTTTTTGAATCAATATGATGCAAGGCATCAAGATTGGAGTTTGTGGAGTTATAGTTTGTGAGGTTAGGGATGTGTTTGAGACATATTGGAGAACCTTTCCTTAAGAAAGCTTAAGGATTGGATGTATATTGTTGAAGTTAAATTTGTTTTACCTTGTTACTGGAGCTATATTTTATGTTTTCTGTGTTCTATTTGCACATTGTATAGTCGTTGATCCTTAATGAATCAACCTTTTAAAAGTTAAGTTCTTAAAGAGGACCTAAAATACTACCTATTTCTAAGAGTGCAAGTATTAATTCATCAAGAGTTGGGAGATATTGTTATGTTATAGATCTGGGCTAGCTAGGATTTGAGTTGGATCTTGAGAGATCTTGCAGAATTACTATTGTAATTTATTATGTATTTGGCCACAACCCAAAAGGCCTTACAACCGGGCATGTTGGATGTAAATCTTATAATTCTATTATAAGAGTTGGCACTATTTTGGATCTAAATCTCCATGTTATTATTTATATTCTACTATGTGGTTATTTTTTGGAGGCTAGGATATATCCTTTGGGGATTCTCCTGCCTTGCAATACATCAAGTGGTATTATAGTGAATGTTTTCCTAAGCATGTAGATAAATTGCTGAAGTTAAGGCAGTTTGTACCAAGACCTTGGGTTGAGATAATTTGATATGAGAAGATCTTGATCTGGTGGTGATTTTGTTGAGGATTGATTGCTTTGGAGTCTTAGTTTGGGATTATTGTGGCGAGATGGTAGATTTTGATCTGATCTAGACTTGCAGAGGACTTGCAAATGGATTGATGGATGCAAAGCTGGAAGGTTGATCTTGATGGAGCATGATTGCAAAGAATTTGTGTGATTTATGTTGCAAATATGTGTTCTTGGACTTTTGATTTTCTTCTAGTTGTTCATGCAAGGTGGTAGGTTACGATCTAACTTGTAGACAATTTGGATTTGTCACAAGTTGCATGGGAAGGATTTGTTACAGAGCATTTGCGAAGATCTTGGAAGATGCTTACAAGAGGATTGGACCCTAAGGTGATTGTGAATCTCTGTGATGTGGTGGAGAAATTTTTTTTAGAGATGTCTACTTGGTTGGAAGCTAATTTGACTGATCAAGTTAAGGAAGGCATGGTTGAGTTTCATAGAGATTTATGGAGCTGGAGTCTACAAATTTGGAAGAGAGTTGTTTGGCCAATTAATAGACTTATTCGAGAGAGAAATGGGTATGGCAAGGTCAAGGTGGAAGTTGGTTTTATTGATTAGTTTGAGTAGTCTAATGTAGAACCTACATAACAACTTGAGATTATTGTTGAGGATATTCCTAACCTTGTTGATGTTGGGATAGAGATTTTTTTTCATGATCAGTTTGTTGAGTCTGACATGGAAATTATAGAGCACTTGGCTATGGATAATTAGGTTGTTTTTAGTGATGAGTTAAATGTTGCAGAGCATCTTGTTTTGAGCAATGAGATCATTGGCATTGTGAGTTGGGCATGTGTTGATGGAGATCAACATATTACTGCTGATGTGGAGTTTGATGTTGTTGGTGTGGATTCACTAGTTGCTGATTTGGTTCTAGATCTACATGATACTACAGATCTGTATGCTCCTAATTTCCTAATGGTTGACATGGTTGAGGATTTACATGTTGCTGACATGGATTACATGTTTGCAGATATTGCTATTGCTGGTTGTGATCAGTTACAAGATTTACATGTGAAGCACTATGTTCAGTTTGTTTGTAGGGGTTAGCATGTTGATTAGGTGGTTGAGATTTAGGAAATTCTAGTGTTTGATAGAATGATACAGATGTGGATGATTTGCATATTTTTTTCTATTGTCCATGATGGAGTGGAAGCCTTTGGTGAAGATGAAGATGGTTGCAGATCTTTCTTTGGGCATCAAAGTATGGGACATAATTTTCTATTTACCTAGGGAGTGTGATGGAGGACCATCAATCTTGGAGTTTGTGAGTTATGTTTTATAATTTAATACATATTGGGAAGCCTTTCCTTAAGAGCGCTTAAGGATTGGATGGATCGTGTTGAAGTTAGAGTTCTTTTACCTTGCTACTAGAATTGTATTTTCTATTTTTCATGTGCTATTTGTGCATCATGTAGTTGTCGATCCTTAATGAATCAACCTTTGCAAAGTTAGATTCTTCAAGAGGACCTAAAATAGTACCTATGTCTAAGAGTGCAAGTCTTAATTCATTCAGAGTTGGGAGATATCATTATTTTCCTCAGGTATCAATTTTTAGCCAATTTGGCATAAAACTTGGAGTATTTTTCATCTTGCACGGTTATGTATGATGAAATGGGATATTTCTAAGTTAGGGAAATGCTCTTGGGTCATGTGTGGAACTAAATATAACTTAGCATCTATTTTTGTTCGTATTTGTTATAGTTTTGGTTTACTCTTCCACGGTTGGACCTACAATGTAATTAATTGCTTGACTAGCCAACTTGTAGCTTAGTTGGCTATATAAGGAGCTTGGGTTGATGTAGAAAATCATGCTTGGTGGATCATCAATGAAGGATTCCACATCATTAGTGAAGGAATATCTAGGATAGCGAAGTTGAGAAGAGTTAGTAGTTGTGGTTTAGAAACAATGAGGTTTCTTGGTGGCTTGCGAGCACAAGTTTAGATCTTGTTGGAGGTTTCTACTAGATTGTTGTTATGTTATAGATTTGAGCTAGCTAGGATTTGAGTTGGATCCTGAGGGATCTTGCAAAATTACTATTTTAATTGCTTATATATTTGGCAACAACTCGGAAGGCCTTATAGCCAGGCATGTTGGATGTAAATCTTATGATTCTATTATGAGAGTTGGCACTATTTTGGATCTAAACCTCTGTAATATTGTTTATATTATATTATGTGGTTATTTGATGGGGGCTAGGACATCTTCTTTAGGGATTCTCCTGCCTTGCACTGCATCACAAACTCATTGACCCATGTTTCATGAGTAGTGATTCACATGAATCCATCTCTCATGAGAATAAATATAACACTTAGTAGGCATTAGAGCTAAGTGATGCTTACAGAGGTAAAGCACCAAGACTTCCTGGGAGGTCACTCATCCCAATAGAACTTCAACTTAAGCATGCTTAACTACGAAGTTTCCTCCATGGTTAAACTCACTCTACTTACAACCCCATTTGCAAAACCTTCAACAAGTATTTTTCCTTATGAACCATTCATTAGAAAGTCTTTTAAGCTCATCAATTCATAAGTAGGAGATATTTTTCACAAGTCAAATTATGATATTGCTATCAAGATTTAACTATGTGGTTTTTGAGTCAAACTCATTGACCCATGTTTCATGAGTATTGATTCGCATGAATCCATCCCTTGTGATAATAAATAGAACACTTAGCACTCATTTGAGCTAGGTGATGCTCATATAGGTGAAGCACCAAAACTTCCCGGGAGGTCAGCCATCCTAGTACTACTCCAGCTTGAGTGCACTTAACTACAAAGTTTCCTCCATCCTTACACCCACTCTACTTGCAACCCCATTTGTAAAACCTTCACCAAGTGTTGTGCCTTATGAACCATTAATTAGAAAGCCTCTTAAGCTCATCAATTGATAAGTAGGGAATACATTCTTCAAAAAACACATGGATGGAGAGGGTTTGTTGCACTAATGTTAAACAAATTCACTTTTCCAAATACATTAAACATTGTATAAAATACTTTATAAAAAATGATAAGTTAATGATCCTTCTTTTACTTCAGGGTAAGAAAGGTGATCAAAATATCAAGGTCTTCTACTCATAACAATCAATTTTAAATTGTTAAGTTGATTAGTTGCTTTAAGGTTTCTAGCTAAGACTTTATTTAGATTTGGTATTAAATTGGAGTATGATGCTAGTGATTTTGAAATAAAAAGCAACCAAAAACAAGGGGGTCGGCCCTTACAACAAAAATGCTGGTAACCAACACATCACCAACAGAGAATAGTAGAGAACACTACTATAGTAAAAACATACTAAAGTTCAACTTAACCACAATAATACTATGCAAGTAACTAACCAGCATGTTGCTAAGAACATAAGTAACTAAACTATAGTAAAAGTCTATAATGTTTGCTATACTACTTAAGTTCATAAAAAAAACTATTGGCATAACCAGGCCAACCCAAGTTTACGAAACAGTTGAAAACTAGTGAAACAAGTAACATCATATTAACAAAGAACAACTTGGATCCAAGGATCCTCTAAAACTAACAAACTCAATTCTCAGTTTTTTCCTTTCCCTTCCCTACCAGCAGTACCTAAGCCCAGTCATCAACAAGGAATTTAAAAAGGAGCTTATGATCCTCCATGTCCATTTTTGTATCTTCTTTCTCTTGTGCTAGCAGTTGGAGGGTGGTGGCATCAATGTGGGTGACTTTTAGAGAAAATTTAGAGAAGGTGACAAATGCTTCTTTTAAATTTTTAACCCCTTTTTCCAATTTGGCATACTCCTCCAATTGCTCCTCAGTGACCTTATTTTCCATTCCCGCCTTTTTTACATCCTCTTTATCTTTTTCCACCTGGTTATTATCCTGCAAAACCCAAACCTTAGATTTTTCCTTGATCAAGGAAGAAATGGTAACAGGGGAGGTGTCCCCTTTACTACTATCTTCATAGAAACTAATGGGTTGCAGGGTGAAGCTGGCTGAAACATGGGTAGTCTCCATGGTAATAATATTTCCAGCTGACACCTGAGTATTTTCAGTAGACATCTGGGCATTATCAATAGAATTGTCTACAGAGTTAACACTTTTTTCTACCTCTTCCTTCCCTTTCTCTCTTTTGGAATCAGAGTTATCCTCTTCCTCCCTCTCTTCTTCATTATTTTTTGAGCTCCCCTCCTCCACCTCCTCCAGCCTGAATCTGTTAGATTTTTGCTTGCACCTTGACTAGGATTGGGCAATTCTTCTTGATCTTCTCCTACCCTTTCCACATGCCTCCTCCTCTGATTCCTCCTCTTTCATCTCCACAGGTTTTTCCATTTTAATCTTTTTACTACCCTTTTGTTCCATAGCCGCATCAGGTTTCTTATTTTCATGGCTAGGGGAGGGTCACGGAGTGTGAATTATGGTATCCGTACTGGTAATCAAGGTGAATTCTGCCAGTGGTGCTAGTTATCAACTACCACCACCCTAGGAGGGCAAAGGGCAAGGTGGAATTGGTAAAGGCGAAAAATCAGGCCTTGATGGATAATGGTTAAGTTAAGCCCCTTAGTCCTCTTATCCCTAACATCACTGACCATATCCTCTAGATAATGTAGCAGAAAATACGAGATAGAATTAAAATCCCTAATTCTAAAATGATTCAATAAGGAAAAATGATAGTAGTAGTAAACACTGAACTTGCCCTCCAGCGTATGGTATTTCATGAGAACCAGGTAAACATCGCCCCATGGGACTAACAACTTATAATTTAGTTGCTTATAGTTAAGACTTTAGTTGTTTATTATGTTCATAGACTTTGTTAGTATCATGTTAAAGTGTTGTTATTGTTAATACTATTTTTATGATAACATATCTACATTCAAACTATTTATTCCAAAGAAATAAGATGTTAATTTTGTTGTCAACTAAAAAAAAACTTTATAAATCATTTTCATAAATATGAATTTATTTTTTTTTAAAATACAACTAATAAAAAATCTAAAAAATCTAACTGAAAAATAAATATAGATAAGAATAAAATTTATTCTAATTTTTTTAAAATTCTAATATAAATATTATATTTTTATAAAATAAAAATAACAAATCTAAAACGAAATTTAAATATAAGATATATAATATTTATCATTATATATAATAAATAATATGAAAAGAAATAATAACTAAAATTCAATGCACTTTCGTTGTCTCGAAGATGACAATGATCTTTTCCTTATCAAATTATTTATGCTTTTATATGTCTTAAATCTAAACTAATTTTAGTGGACTCCATCTATTTGCAAACTATTGAGGTGGACAATTCATTTGTTTTTTCTTTTGTTTTATTTAATATTTTTAAAAAGGAGAGGGTTCAAATCTCATTTGAGTCTTTTTATCACTTCAATGTGGAGTACACATTTTTATGTTTAAAGTAGCTCAAATATGGATAGCCCAAAGTCAAAAGGCAAATTTAATTGTATAGATATTGATATGTTTCATTTTATGTAAGTAATTATAATAATATTAGAAATGTATATTTAGTTTTTTCAAATTTATATAAAGTTTATAGTAATAAGTTCAAGAAAATGGTATCTTCCATTTTGATATAATTTAATAATTAGAATTATTTAAAAATAATTAAATTATGATGTTTATATTTACTAGTAGGATTTTATTCAAATTTACATCTTTGAATTATAAGGATTAATATATTATCTAAAATATTCATTAAGACATTGTTTTATATAACTTTGTTTAAAAATTTTTTTGTATAATTACAAACTTTTTCTATTCTTTTGTGTGACATTAGTGAAGTTCTAATATCATCTCCTTATCATATATCTCACTCTCAAGTCCTATATTTATCATTTCAGTATCCTTTATTGTCACTACAAGGTCATCACATAGCTTCAATGGCCTCTTATTTTCTTATATAGATTATCCACATTAGTGTTCTCTTACTTCATCCCCCAACATATTTATGAACTAATTCCATACACTATGAATTGAAACATTCCCACAATTTTAATGTTGTCACGTTCTAATAAATATTTTAATTGTAATTTCTAAAGAAAGCTAAATAATGTTATCAATAAGGTATAACCCTACTAACTAATATAATTATGATATTAATAATTATTAACTAAATGTATATTTATATTAGTTTTAATGAAAGAATGAATATATATATTCAATTAATTATTAATAAATTAGAATTCTCTTCCTATCTATTTAATAAAAATTATTGATATTTTTTTAAAACTTCATTAATTAATGTCGATAGGCATTCTACAATGGCAGAATGGGTGGGGTGGGAAGGTGTGTGTTAATGTTAGCATTTACTTTCTAGGTTAAATCTGACAACCATCCACATGTCAAGATCTTAATATTTATTACAAATATGGTATATTATTTTTTTAAGTTTAATAAATGGTCTATAAAATATTTTAAAAATTTATAAATTAAAATATATAAATAATTATTTAATTTTTTTTTAATAAAAACTTAAGTGTGTGCAAAAAAGAGGCAAAATATAAAAAATTAAGTGCAAAAAAACAGAATAGAAATAAAAATAGTTTTAAATGTAGTAAATTAAATTCTAATCATGCTTATAATGGATATCAGCATTTCTTTAGATAGATTTATTTAAGATATCTATACTATTAATGCGATCAGATTTCCACAATCCATCATAGTTATGTAAATCAGTTTCTGGATTAGATTGTGTGGAGATTTTTACCATCAATCTCCACACAATCTAATCCAGAAACTGATTTACATATCTATACTAGTTAATGCCAATACGCATTCTACAATGGCATAATGGGGAGTGGGATGGTGTGAGTGTGTTAATGTTAAATTTTATTCTTGTAGGTTAAATTTGACAACCATCTACATGTTAAAAGTTTAAATTTTATTATAAATAGAATATACCTTTAAAAATAATTTAATAAATACCATATAAAATATCCGTTTATAATATTTAGAGATATAAATCATCCATTTTTTAAGAAATTAAAATAAAAAGCTTAAGTTAGTAAAAAAACTAAATAAATAGAGATAAAAGAAATATAAATAATTTTAGATGTAGCAAATTAAATTATAATTATTTTGTAGTGGATATTTATCGACATTTCTTTAGATAGATTTATTTAAGATATCTATACTAGTTATATTAATTTAGTCACTTTAGATGGAAACAACAATTACTTATTGCATTGTTTATGCTTTAAAATCCCATCTTGCTCTTAAATTTCATCATTTGGCGGTTACTTTTGACTTAGTTGAAATGACATTAATTTTTTAAAATCTTATTAGTTATTTAATTTAGTCACTATTTTGGATTGAAAGAGTAATAACCTATTGCGTATTTAAATATTTAATAAAAAAATATTAAAACTTTTAAAAATATTTAATACAAAATATTGATATTTTTTTAGAACCTCATTAATTATTATTAATTTAGTCACTATATTTTATGCAAAGAGCAATAACTTATTGCATTGTTTATGCTTAAAAATCCCATCTTGCTTTTAGATTTCATCATTTGGCCGTTAATTTTGGCTTAGCAAAATGACATTAAATATTTTTTAAAGAGAAATAAGGACAATTTTGTTTTTAATAACTTTATAGGAGACAAAGTTTGAACACCTAATCTAAGCTTTAGCTTTATGAACATTAAAATAAAATCATTCTTAAATATCTTTAATTTTCACGTTCTAATCGGAAGTTTCACATACTCCAAAATTTATAGTATAATGGTGGGATTCACATTTAAAATAAATTATGATAATGATTAAATAGTTTATTATTATTATTATTATTATTGTTATAAAATGTCATACTATTTGTTTCATGTTCAACACTATTATTAAATTAAAGTATGTTATGCCTTCCCTCTTTAGAGGATCTTCACATGCGAGAAATTGCTCACGACCGTAAGCCTTAATTTCTTTCTTTCTTTTTAGTAAACATTTGTGTGATGCAATTTAAAATATTATTATTGAGCAAAGCAAAAATGCGTGATTAGAAAATATACACGAAAAAAGGCTAATTAAATAAATGTAAGAATAATTTAGATTTAAATAATTAATTTGATTTAAAGTTGATTTTTTTGTTTTGTTTTTTTTCTAAAATTAAATATAAGAGAATTGGGATATGTAGTTTTCTAATTCGTATTTTTTATTTAATATTGAAGATGTATGCAATTAAATTATTAATATTATATATTAATGGTTTTGAGATATATAATCTTAGAATTAATGAGGTCTTGGAAAAATTAACTTCTAGTGCATGATTATGTTATAACAATATATAGACTCTTAATATTTAATTTCTTTGAATTTCTATCATTTAGTTGTACTTCAAGAATAATAGTATTTAAAATACTTGAGAGAAGATGCTAGATTAATTGTTCACCCTTACAAGTCTCATTGGCATTAAGAAAGAGGTAATTGGTGATGCTTATATCTTGGACACCAAAGTGTTGTCATTGATTGGAAACCGGTCAAGTAGAAGTTATAGCATCTCATGATCACTAGTACACATCTACACTGGTCGGATCAAGTATGGAGATGAGGACAAGGCAAGGCAATGGGTTACAGTTAGCACAATGAGTCACCCTCCTTGTGAAACGAAAAAGATGACATGGTTTGCACCGTGACATGATTTACATTGTGACATGATTTACATTGTGACATGATTAACGTTATGAGGAAATGACAGAAAGAAGAAAGGACAAATATGCTACACCCAGGCCTAGCTTAGACTGGCAGGGCTACCAATCTAGAACCTATGACATAGGTGTCACAGGTTCTTCATGAATAGCTCAAACATGTGATTTGAATTCTGAATGCATTGCATTTGGGCGGGATGTTTTTAGGGATTCAACACCTAGAGATGAAAGGAGCCATATGTAGTTTGTATGCTTCGTTATGTAAGTGTATATGTGTGGACAAATACTAATATGCGAAAAAAGCAATGATAGAATAAAACTCAAGATGAGAGTTGAGCAGAAACAAAATGAGAGGGAATGACAAGCCAACATAGACTGGTGCATTGTAGACAAAGCGAAGCATAGAAGGAATGTGGTGATACATAAGATATCACAATTAATGCCAACACAACCAAAGAAGATCAAGACATCTTCTTGTTATACACTAGAGATCTACAAGGCAAGGCATGCAATATAGTTTAGACCAATATTTGATTGCTTTTAAATCATTGCAATCATCTCATAAGCTCTTAACTGGGCATGCTTCATTAGCAAGCATACTGCAAATTATCTAACAAGGTGCCTCCTAAAAGGAGTGTTCAAATCCTCTAAAAAGGTACCTTTGACAAGCTCATGTAATTGTAATAGGTTGCATACATTCATAACTAATGTGTTCTCAGAAGAAACAAGTTGTAACTCTTAATCAGGAAACCTTTTAACTATAGTAAATTAAAGGCTAGTGGGCATATAGTCCCAATCATAGTTTTCATCCTTTCATCGAGGGTTTCCACGTATAAATATGTGTATCACTTGATGAATGCTTTTGTGTTTGATTTTACATGCTTTTATCTCACTGCATTCGTTATTCTAGTGGTTAAGTGATTACTGTTTAGTTTTGTTATAATGATTGAAGAGAAAACGAGTTTGAGTGTTTGTACTAAAACCAACCCCCACCCACGTACATACATAGCACCGATTGGGACCAAAATTTGGCATCATAGCTTAGACCCTAGAAGCAACACGCCCAACAAATTAAGAGAAGATTAGGTGGAAGCCATCAAATACAAAATGCAAGTTGATGATGCTTTTGACACTATCGAGAATCTGAAAGAAAAATTAAGAGAATCATTCTGAAAAAGAAATACAGTAAATGAGAGTCATGAAATCATTGAGCAAATGGAAGAACATTGTAGAACAATGAATCTAAAGAAACTATCACAAATCTCATGACTGACAATGAGAAGCTAAGAAAATATCTCTCATGAATGAAGAAAGAACTAGAAGATACATCATAAAAGCTAAGTCAAGTGCAGAAGGAGAAAGGTAATGTAGCACAAGTAGTAGAGAAAGTTGAGAATGCCCAAAGAGAAGCATTGGAAGCAAAAGAGAATGACTAAGGAGGATGCTAGACAAAAGGATGAACAAGTCCACACATTGGTTGAGGAACTAAAGAGCACTAATGAAAGAAATGAGAAGTTAACAAATTTCAACCACAACTCTACAAAGATAGATGAGAAACTCAAACTTTAGAGAAAGAAAAAATGTACACCTGGTCTTGGCTATGAAGGTGTTAGAAAGACCAGAGAAGGTGAGTTTTCTGGAAGCAAGGACCAAAACCAACCAAGATAAGGGAAAACATTGTCTAGAGATAAGAGGCCTAAGAAACCAACCTATCATTGCTGTGGTAAAATAGGTCACACCAACAATGTATGTTGGCATAAAAAGGTTGCACCTGCAATCCAAAATACCTACAATAGGTATTGTATCACATACCACTAGTATGTTCAATATTCTTACAAGTGCAGATTTCATCCAAATGAGAAAATATTTGATGGCTATTGTTACTTTTGTAACAAGTATGGATACAAGGCTGAGGTTTGTAGATCCAAGGAAAGATTAGACCAACCATCCCAAAGAGCATTAGCTCTTGGTTGGAAGAAAAATTTCAATACACCGATATGTTTAGCCTATAGAAATGGTAGACATATTGCAGAGCACTACAAACTAAAGACTAGTCAAAGAAACCATTTAGGACCCTAGAAGGGAACATGCATGACTTGTTACTGCCAGTGGAAAGATAGGTTGCCTTTCAAGAGAATGCAGATCAAAGAGAAGACACAAGATGCATAACTTGGACAACAAGGGGAATAATAAGATAGTGGACAAAGAGAAATCCAGAAAGGACTTCTACAAAATTTGGACAAAGAAGATTGACAAAGGAGTAAAGACCAAGCCTAGTGAAGATGTGAGCTCATCGATTGAAAGGGTTGTGTACAAAGGCAAATAATCACAAATCGGTCCCATAGTCAAAATCCACAAGTCATGGACCAACAAAGCCACAAAATAGACCTGTGAATAATAGAGTAGTTGTGACAAGATAAGAGCATGAAGATTTAATAACAATTTTCACATGGGTCATTGGCATTAATTACAAGTTAAGTGGTGGGTAAACATTTTGTTTACCATTGCATATTAATGTGAACCTAACATTATTTAATGTAGACTATAAATGGACTTTCAAAGAGCCATCTACCACTTTATAAATTCAAAGTCTTGAGTTGTGCATTTGCAAAAACCTAGCTTATCATATCTATGTGCCATTTTCCAGCGAAGAGTGTTCTAACTTGAAGGTGCAAAGATAAATAATGAAGAAAGATGACCAATGATTGTTACTTTCACCAACTTAGAAAATACCATGGTGCAAGGAATTCACAAGGTTGAATTAGTTAGTACCAAGGAGTTTGAGCACCCAAATTATGTGATCACTCCAATAAAGGGAGACATAACAAACCAGACTTAAGCATTTTCATTGCTACCAACACACATACTACTCATAGAATATGTGAGTGTGCACTTCAAAGTAAAAATTCTAGAATTGGGAGCTGAGAAAATCAAAGAAATATTTAAAACATATCTTGAGAATGGATATCTGAAGCCAAAACCAAGAAATCTGAAAGATACCACACCGCACCATGCACTAGATATTCTCGAGTTCTTTTAGGATGTTTGGGTAGCATTTTTACTAAGTAGGGTAGTACATGACGAGTATATATCGTTGGACAAGCCTGATAAGATTACTAAGAAAGTTATCTAGAGGGTAACTAAATTCAACTGTTATGGAGCAAAGATGGCAATAGGGAATATTCTACTCATTAAATCTATCAAAGTTGATGGAGCAAGGAAAGATGGATGAGCATGTGCCATCGACGATGTTCCTAACTTAGAAATGATTTTTTTTCAATGGTGATAGCATACAAAATCTATTACTCTAGAAGGTAGAATAATGTACCTACTGGAGCAACAGGTAATGTGTACCAAATCATCCACAACCATGGCTCACTTGACCTAAGTGGATGGCTACATGAACAATTAATGATAAAACTGCACAAGACCAAGGAGAACTACAAGATATATCCATTTAAGTGTGGAGCTATTTTGGCATATATATTTTTCTATTGTAAGAGAGAATTTCCAAGATGCCCATTAATTAACTAGTCAAAGGAAGCACCTATCATCAAACAAACTTGTGAAATGTATATGTGACTAGGATATATAAGAGATGGATTGTTTAGGTCATATTTCAAAAAAAATCAGAGAGACATACATCAAAGTGAAAGGATGCCCTTTACCCTACTTGAGGAGTACAAGAATGAACTATATTTTCTAGAATGAATAGACTAGTGCACGATCTAGGTTGTTGAGCCAAGAACACATAAATTAACATCATTTTAGTATGAGATGACATAAGAAGAAGCAAGAGATTCTATTGAATTATTGTTGTTAATGGTTGTAGACCCAAAGTCACCAAAGCTCAAAACAAGCATGATGAGAATAGGTACACTCATCAAAATAAATAAAGAAAGAGAAAAAAAAAAGAAAAATTCAAGAAAGGTTAACAAGAAGAAAGGTGAAAAGCAAGCTTAAACTAGTACACCAAAGAATATCAACATGGCAGAAGAGATGGACTCACCAGTAAAGGATCACCAAGCCCACAAAGATGAAAATGTTGAAGTTAACATTGATTTAGGATAAGAGTCATCTCACCTAAACTCAAAATGATCACAAAGGACACTAGTAATCAAGTAGCCTAGAATGCTCAAATGGAAAAGAAGAAAACAATGTCATCAACTAGAGAATTGTCAACTAGAATACCCAAACTAGTAAACAAAGGTAAGAACTTAGCTCCACCACTTTCAATTGAAGACATTGTGAATGATATTGTGCACAATAGAAATTACAATACAACAAGGTATAGATATATACTCATGAATGAGGAATATCAAAAGAAAATTTAATTAGTGTTGTTCTGCTTAGTTTAAGAATATATAATATATTTCCAACAAAAATAATGGATCAATTACCAAAAGCATTAACACCTATCATTCTAAAAAGATGGCAAGCTATGTTTGCAAAACTTAAAAGAATTATGGAAGATACACTAGTTAAGGTTATGCCAAACTACATTCCATAAAAAATAAATACATATGTAGAAGCCTGCATTGAAGAATTTTCTACTCAAGAAAATATTTCATTGGCTATTATTGGTAGAGCAGAAGATGATTTTGAATGGGTAATGAGTTGATGGAAAGCCATACTAGAAAAAATGGAAATACTTTGTGCACAAAAGAAGGAAGAGAGGGCCAAATATCAAATCCAATCTAATCCAAAGGGAAGGGCATTCAACAACAAGAAAAGGAAAAGAAAATAAAGCCCATTGGATCAAGTAGAATCAATGAGGAAGGATATGTAGAATAACTATTAGAGGTGTCGATCAACTACAATCCACCTACATTACCAAGGAGAATGAAACACACTTCCACCCATAGTGTGGATGCATATGAAAAGGAGAAATCCCTTGAGCTAATAAATCTACAAACAAATGAAACAACAGTTAGAAAATTAGAGAATGTAATGGAAGAAAAGTCACCTAAAAGGGACTACACTTCAATTGGGAAGAACAACAAACAAGTTTATAGGAGATGTTGTTACCTTTGAGCTCAATAGAAAAGGGTGTTGAGCTACCACAAGTAGAAAATCCTAATGTAAATAAATTTAAGATAACCAATAATGGGTAGAAACACAAACTTATGTCACCTTTTATAAAGAAATAAGATATCAGAATGCGACAATTCAACATAAATGACAAAAGAAATGGTATTTGTGTTTAGAATTTAAAGATGATGTAAATTGATGAAATGTGTAGAATTGGATGAATTTCATGCTTAGAATTTTTATAATTTTTTTGAGTAAGAATTTATTCATTTTTCGTTTATTTTGAAGTCCTTTTTTTAACTTTAAAAGTTATAGGGTGTAGTTCCCATCAAACAAATATATGCAAATCATCTTTTTTTGTTTTGATTTAAAAATACCTTATAGATGACATGTATAGCTAGTGAACAAACAAAGAAGTAATTATTTTTTATGTATATTTTCTTTGTTATAAGTACTCAAGCTTGACCTTATCAGAATCCAATAGTTTTTTCCTCCTGTCAAAACTTCCCCATCAAATCTACACCTTCTTGAAAAAAAATACGTATTCGTGAAGAGGACTCTCTCCTCTAGAGATAAATATATATTTTAATTTTTTTTGTTATGATTTACTAGTTTTCTCCTTTTTTGAGGGAGAATCTTTTGAAATGTTGAAATATTGACTTATAATATTTTATAATTATAAGATATTATAACTAATCAAAACACTCAAAAAAATTATATAATGATGATATTGAATCTGAGATCTGTTAGTGTAGTTTTTTATTTTTCCTATTTTGATAGGTTTTTCCTACACTTTTAATAATCTCACTTAGGTTAATAAAGCATGTCTTATTAGGTGAATGGTTGTGAGGTGTCACCTTCCTACATGTGAGCATCCATTAGCTATCTTGGAAAGATACTTTGCTATCTTTAGTCCAATAGATGGTTGCTCCTCATTGGTTGGTGTTGCCACCTCCTCCCTCTTCCTAACCTATATAAGCATGCTACCTGGCTTGTATTTGTATCTCTTGTTTTTGCACCCTCTTAATGCTATTTTTCTTCTAGCATTTGCATTACTCTCTTGCAGACTAACTCTATGATGCTATTTTGATTTTGTATCATTTGCATTCATAGTTTAGATATTTACTCTTTGCACTAGTTTTATGGGTTATTAATCTTTTCAGATTCTAACATGGTATCAGAGCTTTTCTATGTGCAAGAGTAGATTTTAGTTTCCTTATTTGAGAGATTCGGGGGGGGGGGCCAAATAAATTTTATTGTAGTTTTTTGAAAAACGAAGTATGCTCTTCTCTTGCATCTTTGGATGATCCTGAGAATCAGAAAAGTTTTGACAAAAACAGTTTTTCTCTGGGGTTTCAATCTTAAATCTGACAACCAACTTGCATATTTGGAGTTTTCAATCAGTTTTGCAGGTTCCAGCATGCCATTGATAGACTTAAGAAGCTGATCCAGCATTTGCATGTCATATTTTGGTTGCTGGGGTCGTTTTCTGATTTTTGGAGCCATTTTTTACTGTTAAAGGCATTTGATTTACACTACAGCAACATCTTTTGTTCATCAGCAAGAAAAACGCTTTCTAGCTTTTGTTCGTAGCCCCGAAAAACTATCTGGGTATCTTTTAGATTTTGCATGCAAGCTGTATATTTTTCAGAATCGAGCATGCAAAGCTACAACCATACCCCTCTCCGTTGGCAGCCACAAATTTGAATGCAGTTTTAAAATAAATTGCAGATTCTCAGCTGTGACTGTGCACAGTTCTCGTTTTGGAAACTTCGAAGGATCATAACTTTCTCATACGACCTCGTATCGAGGCAATTCTTTTTTTGAAAGTGCATGATTTTTCGAGTAGATCACAGTGGTGCTATTTTTTTCCTTGATTATTGTGCCCAAGTTTCACTTTTGGCATATGCTCTTCATGAGGGTTTGTAATGCATTGAAATCAAGACCACTAAGTATCTCTTTCTAGTGGTAGTTGTAAATGCACTAAAATAAAGTGCCAAATCATATTTATTTGGGGGGGGTTCTTTGATTGAGTAAAAAGGGGGGGGCATTGTCATGGCTAGGTTCTCTTCTTTTTAGCATTTCTTCTCTACAGTTCTTCATCATGGATCAAACAAATATGCCCATACTAACTCCATACAATTACTTTGAGTGGAAATCACGCATGACAATTCACTTAAGGAAAGCTGGATTAAATAGGATAACTATGGGACTTGAAACTGAACCTGCTAAAGATGAAGATAAGCCTAAGTGGTTTAACAAATGTGATGAGGCATTTGGAACATTGTGTTTGTCTGTTTCTCCTAACTTGCTATTTCACATTGAGTCTTTGGATACACCAAATGAAGTATGGACAAAGCTAGAAACACTATTTGGCACACAAGATTCAATGAGGGGTCATATGTTGGAAAATGAATTAATTAGTTTGAGTCCAAGCAATTTCAACACAATCCAAGATTTCTTCACCAAATTGAAATCACTAAGGCTGCAGTTAAAACAATGTGGAATTGAAAAGAAAGATGAACAACTGATTCTTAGTATTCTCTCTAAGCTAAGTTAGAATATTCTGTGTTTGTCTCTACCTTTTATGCTACTAAGGGTGCACTTGGTACTCAATTCACCATGCCATCTTTAGATGATTTTGCTGTCAATCTCACTCGAGAACAGGACAAGCTAATCCAGATGGGCACTCTTAAGTCATCTAAGTCACATGCCTTGGCTGCCAACCAAGGCACAAAAGAACAACAAGGACAAAGTAGTAACAACAATAGTAAGGACAAGAAACAAAAGAATAGCGAGGAGAAGAAGGATCAGATGCTGGTTTCTTCAAAAGCAACTATTGATACACCATCTTTCAAGGGTGATAAGCCTAAGAAAGAAAAGGTCAAATGTGCCTATTGTAAAAGACCTGGTCATGATGAACATAAATGTTTGCAGAAACAACTTGATCACTTAACATACATTCTTGAGAAGAATAATATCAGTGTTCCTAAGTCTATCAAACAAAGTTCTAATGAAGGGTCTAACAAGGCAAAAGAAAACAACAAGGGGAAAGGAAAGGGCAAAGCTCTTTTTGCAGTTGCTTCCTCACCATCCACTTGGGTTCTTGATTCGGGTGCTTCACACCACATGGCTTCATCTAAGGAAGAACTTGCATCCTTGGAGCTGTGTACTATGCCTTCTATTTTGATGGGTGATAACACTCTTGTTGAGGTATGTGGGAGAGGGTCTGTTGATGTGGGGGATGGTACATTCCATGATGTTCCTTATGTACCCTCATTGTCAACTAATCTCCAATCGGTACACCAGATCACTCACACAGGTTTAGGCAAGCAGGTTGAGTTCACTCCTAGTTCAGTGGAGATATGTGAGTTGCACAATGATTCTATAGTTGCAGTTGAGAGAGCAGATCATCAGTCACGACTCTATATGTTTTCTCACTTTGTTCCTGATCCTCCTTTGACTGTTTCACTCACTCACTTTAATGATGTGAGCAGATTATGGCATGAGCAGTTTGGCCATCTTAACTTCCACTACTTGCATCAGCTTAACCAGTAGAGCATGGTCACAGGGTTGCCTTCTACTTTGACATTGGAGTTACTTGGAATACATGATAGATCTTCTGATGGGTCAGATTCACTTGAGCAGTCTTCTACCTCCACTTTTGATGCAGAGAGTGATTTAGAGGACTCACCTCCTTCCTCTCCTAGTCATCATTTACAGGTTGATGATTCTCCTCTAGATTCTCCATCTTTTGGTCCACTTTGGACTAGACAGACCTTGCAGTTTGCACGTGATTGGGTTGGGGATCCATCAGACACCAATCAAACTCATTTACAATTCCAAGATGCTCTACATATCTTCATTGCTACTGCCTCAAATCCACAATCCTTTCATGAGGCTTCTGGTATTTCTGAGTGGGATACAGCTATGGAGGAAGAGTATAGTTCCTTGATGAGGAACCACACTTGGGATATTGTCCCTTTTCCTAAGGGAAGAAAACTTGTTCGATGTAAGTGGATCAACCGGACAAAATTTGCAAGCTTTTCTGGAGGTGCGGGATGCTTCATCTTTTGGGGGGACCTCTTCCTCTCACTTGGAGTCCTAATTTTCTTTGGGGAGTCTCTTTTCTCTCTCTTTTGGGGGAATTTTATGTACATGGGTACCTCATCAGGCTTGACTTGCCAGGACCCATTTCTACATCCACCTAAGCTTCACTTATGGGGGGGTGTTAGTGTAGTTTTTTATTTTTCCTATTTTGATAGGTTTTTCCTACACTTTTAATAATCTCACTTAGGTTAATAAAGCATGTCTTATTAGGTGAATGGTTGTGAGGTGTCACCTTCCTACATGTGAGCATCCATTAGCTATCTTAGGAAGATACTTTGCTATCTTTAGTCCAATAGATGGTTGCTCCTCATTGGTTGGTGTTGCCACCTCCTCCCTCTTCCTAGCCTATATAAGCATGCTACCTGGCTTGTATTTGTATCTCTTGTTTTTGCACCCTCTTAATGCTATTTTGCTTCTAGCATTTGCATTACTCTCTTGGAGACTAACTCTATGATGCTATTTTGATTTTGTATTATTTGCATTCATAGTTTAGATATTTACTCTTTGCACTAGTTTTCTGGGTTATTAATCTTTTCAGATTCTAACAAGATCTATAAAAGGGTATTTTTTATTTTTGAAAAAAAATTGAATTTTGATAGTGAAATGAGATTTGACCAAAACATGTTTTGGTATCATAAGTGGTGACATAGATATGTGTTTTTATCCTAATATCAACCCATATAGAAGTTGATGGTATATCTAACCATTGTTTTCTATTAGTGTCAACCACTTAGTCATTTACAAGGTAGAGTCAAATGATCGTTACTATGATCAATCTACTCTACATAGGCGAAGCCATGTACATAAGATATTATGTATCAAGAAAGTTCTATAGAAGCTGAGTAAGTGTATGGTGATAGAGTAATTTTCTATATGTACTGAGCTCATAAGTGATCGACCAAGTAATCAGCAACCGAGTAAATTCCAAGTATACAAGTGCTGCGTGATATAGTATGGGTCGAGAACAATATATGTTGAACATTAGAAGTTAAAAAAGGTCAAGCAACAACAATGCTGAGCATCATAAACAGTAAATACCGAGCAATGAAAAGCCTACATAAAACTCAAGAATGAAACATAGTTTTAGGCAAAATGATTATTAGGTTGACTTGGAAAGTTTATTTAAGTTTTGAAGAGGTTTTTATAGAAAATTTACATGATGTGGATCACATATCCCTATGTGTATGTTTAACGATTAGGATGAAGAGGCAAAACCTAGAACCATCTAGAAACTCTTTATGGAAATCTTTAAATAGCGATGATCAATGAAGGAGAAGAGAGGAGAAGAGTATATGTGCAAACATGAAGCTTGATACTATGAAAGATTGAGAATATTAGAAGTTCAAGGGTTTTGTTATCATCTAATAGAGAAAGTGACCTATTCATAAGAAGTGAATGTGAAAGGGAAAGACAAGTGTTATCATACCAGAGGGAGGACCAGTTGGTAAGGAGGAGACTTGAAATTAGCTTGCAGAGAAAACTGAGAGTCAAGTACTGAATTAGTTTTAATAGACTTGAATTAGGGTAAATCTCTTAACAGAGTGGTCTTAACAGATCATTGTAAATCTCCTAATGGAATTCTTACTTTGTTGTAAGCATCAAATCCTTTAACAAGGTGAAACCTAATAGTTTCTTAAGTCTTTAACAAGATATAATCCTCACAAAGTGTATCATATTTTAAGATCAAACATTGTAATCTTAATTGGTTAACTTTATTATTGTAGTAGTGAAGATTTGTGGGTGTCATCCCCACCCCAACTTTACCTTCACCTTGGAGGGTTTTTGGGTAAAGATATTGTGTTATGTGTTATTACTTCCATGCATATGATTGAGCTAATTTGCATGTTACAGCAAGTTTACATTTATAGTTTTACATGCACAAGTTATTGGTAGATGTGGATGAATTTGTGAAAAATATAAATTGTTATAGATTCTGATTCATCCCCCCCCCCAAGTATCTAGTTTACACCTCCATAAATCAACAATTGGTATCAGAGCTCTGGGTCTCTAAAAGAAGCTTAAAATCTTAGAGATTAGATCTTGGAAGATGGAGATTTTCAAACTGGACAAGATTATTGACAAGTAGGTGATTGACATCCAACTTACACCATAGAAACTTGAGAAGGCAAGACAAGATCTGAAGGATTCCCTAAAAAGGATAAAGGAAATTGCCATCCAAATAAAGAAATACTCTTATAAATAAGTTAGGACTGAAGGATTATTTGATTCAATCAATCCCAATGACAAAGCATCCATTGAATTACTTGAAAGGAACAAACTCCTCAATGAAGAGGTAAGGGCATTGAAAAGAGAACATGAAATTCAATTAGTGAGATTATGTGAACTGACTGAACAAAGAAACAAAGTTCAAGAAGATAAGACTATGGAAGAAGAAGACAAAATGGTAATGTCTACCAAACTTGAAGAAAGAATATCAGATGTCTAGAAGATTAAAAATTCCCAAATAGATATGATGAATCAATTGATGACTAAAACTCATAAATTAAATCAAAAGGATGTGGAGATTGAAAATCTCAGTTCACACAATGAGATATTAAAAAATGAATTGAAGAATGAGAAGGAATCTATGGAGAAATTCAATAAACCAATGGAAGCAATTAAATATTTTGAAGAACATATGAAGTCATCAAGCTATTCTAATGGGTCAGGATATCCTTGCACTGAGAAAGGAGAATCATCCAAGAATGGGGAAATGAGAAATACAAAGCCAAAAGACAAACAAACATGCTATCACTATGGAAAATTCATACTACAAATATATGTCAAAAAAAACATGGTATGCAGAATTCTAAACCTAATTTTATTGGTTACTATTTTTACTGCAAGAAATAAGGATGTCAAATACATGAGCATAGGTCAAGACTAAGGAATACATCTACTACACCTAGATTTGAAGGATACTACTAAAACTATCAGAAATATGGGCATATATAATTTGAACGTAGATCAGAGACAAATCCCTACTAGCCAAATTAGAAGAAGAAGAATTATGCATCTAATAATACATGTTCCAAGTGTCACAAGTTTGGACATCAAAGCAAGAATTGTAGGACACAAGTACATTTAGAAAATCAAACAAAGGACAAAGGCAACGCAAAAGTGGGCACTGAGAAAGTGAGTAATGAAATGAACCAAAAGTCGATAAGGAAAATAGAAGATGGAAAGAGTGGAGCTGAGGTCACCCAATCCAATGGAGAAGGGGATCATGCCATTTCTAATTGAGCAAAAGAGGTATGTATGGAACTATATACCTAAAAGATATATCATACATCATTTCCTTACATAAGTGTGTGTCAAAAGTTCATATTTGCATATATAAGATGCATGAGAATAAAATTTGTGAAAGGTTGCAAAGTATCAATAAACTGTTTATGTACTGAGCATTGCAACATAGACCGAGCACTCCAATAGACATTGAAAGTTATGGAAGAGATCGAGTTGTTGTGCTAGCTAGCTTCCACTCAATAAAGTACTACACATTAATGGTGAATCTAATTGATCAAAAGAGAGGTAATTTAAAAAATTTGAATGCATTACTTCATACCTTGTATCCAAATTTTTGAAGAGCTCAGAGCAATTAAGTGATTTCAAGCAACCAATAGAGATTTCAAGGAACAATTTGATCAAGAGGTTTGAATGAGTAAAGAGCGTAAACAAGTACTGTATATCTAGAGAAGGAATAACATCAAACCCTAGTTACAATAATGGTAGCTTCATCAACCACTAGAATTATTCAATAGGTTAGTAAAGTTCAACTGGTGAAGAATGATGCCTATCCTCCACCTAAACTTTGTGATACTACAAAGATTTCTATAAAAGGAGACTCAATGGGTGTGTTATCTTCGATACCACCTAAAGTCATTATGATTCATAATATCAAAAGTTGTTATATGTGAAAGATTGGAGAAGTGGGAGATTTTGAAATTAGGGAAGCTTATGAGAATTTGTGTAATGAAACAACTTTGAAGGATGAGTTTCAAATTATAGAGAGGAAAGGGTTAACTCAAGCCCTAGAATTTTTGAGAAATTTTAGAATTGAATGGATCAAAGTTATTTTGAAAAGAGTTCATGATATGAAGTACTAGTTACTAAATGGACTAGTCCAAATCACAAAGAAAATGATACATAGGGTTACATGTTATCTAGCCCTAGATAAGAAGGAAATAATGTGATACTTGAGCCAAGGAGAAATTGAGACAAATACAAGAGCTAAGTGGAATGGATGTAATCTATCCATTATAAGCATTCCTAATCCACTAATAGAATTTTCAATGAGAGTCATTTCTCACAAACTCTATCAATCTAGCAAATTAAATAGTGTGTCGTGTATGGTTGTGGACGAAGCTTGGAAGATTGTGATGAAAGATCATGAGTATGATATTATTGAGTTGCAATTGTTACAACTAGCATAAAATCTATCATCAATAAGAAAGGAAAAGAATTCAACATGTCACTACAACATTTGGGGTCAAATTTCAATAGAAATTTGTGATGGTGGTGTAATTTGTGACAATTTTCATGTTTTTTTTGCAATTATCTTTGATGCCATCGCAATAATGATATTAGCATCATAATTGACACTCGTAGGAGTACAAAATTAAAATGAAAACACAACATAAATCATTCCCCTTTTTTTTTGGTATTGGATAGCTATGTGTGAAAGAGGGTGGAGAGCTCCAAATGAGGGTGGAGAGCTCTGAACATTGTCATGCCCTTGTGATCGATGTATTTCATTATTGTGATCTCTACATTTCATTTTCATGCCCTTTCTTTGTGATTTCATTTATGTGCCCTTGTGATCTTTTCATTTCATTGTCATGCCCTTGCTCTATGGTTTTGTTGTCATGCCCTTGCCCTTTGATTTTGTTTCCATCACATGCCCTTGTGATCTGCATGCCCTTGCTCTATGATTTTTTTGTTGTTTCATGCCCTTTCTCTACAATTTTATTGTCATGCCCTTGTTTTGAAATTTTCTTCAAGGGTTATGTAAATGTTCATTTATTTTCCTTCTAAATAGGTATTGTTGTCACTTAGGTTTGCACCCTTGTCCAAAGCCTATGCATGAGGACAACCTAGTAAAACATGGAAACAACCTCCAAGCTGTGGGACTTGAACTGTGAGGTTGAGTCTTCAGAGAAGGCCAACTTCCTCTTACTATCAGGATGCACCTAAATACTCTTGGAGAGGAAAAGAGAGAAGGAGAGCATGAAAGCAAATCTACCTAATCTAATCTAAAGAGGTGATGCACCAAAATAGAGTGTTCAGACAATCTCTGCCCATATATGCACTATTGAACCAGAATGAAACTAAAGATATGCACATTCAAACTTGCTTTAATCTAATAATCACATGCAGATTAGAAGACCAAGATGAATGGCACAAGGAAAGAGAGATTCACTTATATTATCATTCATAGGCCAAGGAGATACAGTCATGCAGATCATAGATCTCTACAAAACACTAGTAAGAGGCAAAGGGTTCTTGCACTTCACACCAATGGTTGAAAGAGATAAGGTAAAAAATTTTGTAGTTCAGAGGCACAAGGGAATTTACACTAAGAATATGTAGAAAAGTAACAGAGAAAATAGAGAAAGGTTCGACCCCTACAAAATTTACAAAAATTGCCTTTATAGCTCAGGCGTAATTGATATGCCCTCCAGCTGTAATTACTTTGCAACAACCTACCATTAAGTCTTGCAGAGAACAATCATGGAGAAAATCTGATCTAAATATAGCTTTTTGGTACCATAAAATCTTACTATTAACTAAAATAGGGCCTTGAGAAGACAGAGGTGATGCCATAACTATGCTCTGACCAAGTAGATAGTTTAGATTGAGGTGGTGGAGTGTCTCTGCATGCTTGACATTCACTTCGGGTGGTTGGAATTGACCACAAAGATCAAATCACATAAAAATTCTCGACTCTCTTCATTCCTGAGCACCTGAATTAGCAGGTCAGCAAGTCAACTAAAATTTGCATCCAAAACGGGCTACGTGGGCCAATAACCTCCTTTTATCTTACCACCTTGCAAGATTCCAACATGGTTGACCATCTCTTTTCATTACTAACTACACCACCTTGCAACCCTAATCGCGACAGTCACATTAACTGCTAGTGCATCTAACTGTTACTGTCTGCACTGGACCCACTGGGACACGTGTCACTAAGGTGCTATGTCGCTATGCATATCCTCTAAGAATTTTCCCATAGTGAGATAGTGCCCACTATAGATTTGAACTGATCTGACGATTGTGAAGACTCGCCATAATACTACGCTATCTCCTTAAAACTTCTGGGCCCACAAACCAACTCAGCACACCTGGCATTCGACTCGGCCCGAATTGGTACCATCCCTGTAGTTTCATAACACTCAACCCCACCCTACTATGTGTCGCTAAGGCACTATGTCACTATGGGTAATATTCTCACAACTTTCCATAGCGAGATAACACCCACTGTTGATCTCCACGAGATCAACGATCGTGGAAGATCCTCATAATACTGCGCTTGCCTCGATAAAGTTTCTGGTCTATGAATCCACTGGCACAACCTGGCATCCTCATCTTGGTGAGACCTAGCCCCAGTGATCCATGTGGAACAATGGCGCTATCTCGCTATGGGTAATCTCCTCACAACTTCCCATAGCGAGATAGCGCCCACCATTGATGTCCTTAGATCTATGATGATCAACAAACTTCTACAATCGCACACTGAGTTGGCTGAATGGACCAATGAAATATTGCCACCATACTATGACCCACCTGACAACTACCATCGACGATGAGCCGTAATATTTCTTTGGAGAATGGCGGGCCCATTATGTCATTTGTGCCACGCGTCATCGAGGCACTATGTCGCTATGGATAAAATCCTCGCAGCTTCCCATAGCGAGATAACACCCACCATTGATCTTCTGAGATCTGGTGGTGAGAAAGATGGATCTAACCTATTAGTATGCCAACCAATAGAAATTGGCCACGTGCCAACCTGTCTGACAAATCCTCGTTTGCGGCCGCCAAGTGAAGTAGGACCCACATTCTACACAGTCATACCTTAGCTAATGAAAAGATTGATCAACTGCCAAGGTGTGCCAAATTTCATCATTGATATTCGATGGGGCATACTTGGGACCCACTTTCCTTCTGATGTCTCCGTAGTATCACTTTTTGTTTGAGCGCTATGTTGCTAACGGTGAGGAACAAAGATTTTCTGATAGCACCATAGCGCCCGCCGTGGATCTAGCAAAATTTGGCATCGAAGAAACAATAAGGAAAGGGAGGACCCACCTGACACACATTCGAAAGGTGCTATGTTGCTATGGCAAAACAACGTGCAAATTCCCATAGAGAGATAGCGCCATCCGTTGATCCAGATTGATCCAATGATGGGGACTTGCGGGCCTGCAGAAATAAATCACAAGGTTTGATCATTTAATTTTTTGATATTCTTGGGATGTTTAAAATAACATTAAATTGGGAAGTGACCGTTGGGCAGGCAAGTATTTAAAATTCAAATATTTGGCAGGGGGCACAATATGTAACAAGTATCTCTTTATATTTCCTTGTAAACATGTATATCTTAGAGGTCTTTTTAAAGGTGCTTATTACATCTTAGCACAATAGAAAAATTGATCTAGCTAACATATTATACAATCCAAATAATAAAATAATAAAACTCACTCAACTTGTGCTAAGTGACTTACCTCAAGATCTAGCACAAAAATAATGTAGACCGGGAAAAATGGGAAGAGTTCACAATAAATCTTACAAAAAATATCATAGAAGATATTTTTAGAAAGAAACTAGGCATAACCTAGTTAAATGGGTCTAGTTTCTGATTAGCTAGGTTGCTTAAAAATTCATAGAGAACTATCATTAGATTAGGTACAATAAAATGAAAAATCACATGTTCCTAGCTAGCAAGATCAAATACAGTTTTCCAAGGTGATAAAATTGCATATGCAGATGCATCACTTGCATGTCAAGCATGGAGCACATTCCCCAATTTATAACGAATGGTTGGATATAAAAGCTCCATACATTGAACCAACAATAGAAGCCAAGGATGTAACCATGCATGTATTGGCACACTCTCCCTGCAAGGATTCCAAGTATCTACTGATGTTGTTAATTTGAGCATCACTATATGATCCAAAATGTTATGAAGTATTGAAGTTGGTAGTAACTTATCCCATGTATCCAAAAAGTGTAGCATAGGTTCAGGGTCCCTTGGCTCCTAGGAATTTGTAGCAACTATTCTCACTGCTAGAAGAATAACTTTAGTGAAGAGTTGAGTGTAAGGAGTTGAAGAAGCAAGTTATACTTCTGTGTAAATGTCATAATCACAAGGCGCATTCCCTCGCAGAAGCCTCTACCACAATGGCATTACCTCTAAACCATGCAAAGGATGTTGAAGTGGTTCCCAACCTTGAAAAAATCTTATACGCATTTGATACTTAGGGTCATCATAGGGAGATTGAGCTAATTATTGAAAAACTCTTATAAGAAATTGTAGATGCAATACACAACAAATTGCACAACTTGTAGTCCTCTTGATATTTGAACTATAAATTCTCAAAGACACATACAAGTGATTCCAATGCCATAGTATCTATCAGAAAAATTTCTTGGATTCTATCCAATGGCTCCCATAATATCCTCTATGTTGTCTAGTTGTTGTTTCTACCATGTAGTCTCTTTCTAAAGCTGCTCCATCTCCTCCACTCTCATGCCTTAAATTTTGATTATCAAACTTATGAATATCTACCTCTACCATATATAAAATCAACTTCACATTATGTCATAACTCTGGCATAGGTGTTTGATCATCGATAGCTTTCATTTCAGCATTCAAGTTTTCAAGATTGGTCAACACCCTCACTTGTAGACCTCTCATGTCAAGCACTTTTTGTATTATTTCAACACCATGTTCTTGATTTTGAGCTAATAGTTCTTAAGTGCATTTTCTTGTAAAACATTAATTTTGTTGAACAATTGTAAATTCTTAGAAAGTGCATTATTGTTTACATGTATGTATGTATATATATGTATATATGTATATATGTATGTATGTATGTATGTATATATGTAAGTATGTATATATGTATGTATGTATGTATGTATGTATGTACATATATATACATATGTATATGTATATATACAAAGAGATCGTATGGATCATGGATTTCGGATTATAAACAAAAGAGGGTGGAGAGCTCTAAACGTTGGTGGAGATCAGTGGAGATCTAGGATTTTGTTGCCATTCTCTTGTGATTGCTACATTTCATTGTCATGTCGTACCCTTGTGATCTTCATGCCCTTGCTCTGTGATTTTCTTTAGGGGGAGAAGAGGTACCTATGTAACTATTTCTTTTCCTTCTAAATGTGTATCTCTCGTTCATATATAATAGCTTTGGTTAGATTCAAGGATAAATGATTATGATGATTGTATGCATATGTGCAATGTATGTATGTATATTAGTTAACTATTGAACTGCTTTAACATGCATAGATACACACTTGCATAGTACTTGTGCTAAATTAAATTAAATTAATCATTCATGTCTTGAATTCACACAAGCCATTATCATTGCATTTAATCGAAACTATTCATACCAAATGATGCAGAAGCATCCTAGGTTGCCTTGTTATCCTGCTCATTTTTATTCATTCTGCATATGGGAGACGAGTTACTGTAGCACTCAATAGGAGCTGAGTTACTGTAGCAATCAATGCGAGCCAAGTTACTGTAGCAATTCCTTCACATGCTAAGTTACCCAATATATGTCGAGTTACCTAGTGTATGCCAAGTGTTAGTATTTGGACATGATTTCTATGAGCTAACTTGTGGGATTTATTTTGTTTGTGACATTTATGTTAAGATCTTTTGTTGGGATGTGTCTAGACCATTGTTAGGTAGGCCTTCCTTTTATGTAATGTTCTAGAATAATCTATAAGACATTTTGGCAAGTATATATAAAGTGTTTAGGCTTAGAGTTAGGGAAGTTTTCAAAAAGTCTTTGGGGAGTAGATTGGAAAGTAGAACTAAAAGTGCAAATTTGTAGTTGGATCTTTCAATGTGAATGTATTTGCAATTGGCCATTACCTAGAAGGCCTTACAGCTAGGCATGTATGTTGAATATTTGAAGAATCAATAAAAGTATTTCTACTCCTTTGGTTGTCGTCCCTTGTGTTTGGTTCCATTGTGTTAACTCTTGCAGGGTGGTTTGGATAGTTGGGTGGCCTTTGACCCTAGTTATTCATCCCTTTGCCTGTGTCACCAAACTAAGTATACATAAATCTATTCTTATAGATTATACTATCTCTTGGTGATTGAGTAAAGATCTCATGCATAATATCATGTAGGTAATGATCAAATGCATTCATATTAAGTCATAATAGGATCGAGCAGATGATCCATTTATGTTACTTCATACTTGTTTTACTGAACATTTTGTTTAACATAATCAGTAATACTAGAATTATACAATTACAACTAGTACTCTTGTTTATTTTATTTAATCATATACATTTAAGAATATTATTTTTCTTAAAATTTGACTATATATTTGTAATAGGCCATATGGAGGATTGTGTAAAATAAAATACCATATATAGGTAAACAAATAATGCCTATGTAATTCATGTCTATAGTTGACCATATGCGCATTAGACACCAAGGGCTGCATGTAGCTCTAGTCCCTACCTATGGTGGGGTAGAAGGAAGATGTGTATGGATAGATTTGGGAAATTAAATATGACATTAATGTATAGAGGAAGGAAATGATAGAGGGTAATATCTAGAAACAAATGCAAGAAATTCTAATCAATCACTATTCATATCTTTGAAAAAAATGCAAATAACTATAGACCTAGATTTTATTAACATAGAATGTTCTTGATGTCCCAAAAAAGTAAAGGGCTTTTATAGATGGTGTACAGTTGCTCCCTAAAAGGTGAATACTTACTCCAGTGGTAGAAGTAACTTCTGTAACTAGGGGTTTTTCATGAAAAGTGTGTGATACACATGAATACCTTTGGCCTATGATCATTAGATATGAATCCATATAAGTTGTCTACAAAACAACATCACAATTTTTTTAATTCAAATCTCATATCAGGCTTTTATTTTCTAAGTGAGTAGGGATTCTAAGTGAGTAGGGATATTATAAATTTGATAATGGAGATATTAGTTGGTCTTCAAGAATGACACACAAGCCAGAAGTATATCTCTATGGCTCCATTATAGTGTCATCTTATTGGTAAAGCAGTATTAATTCCAAATAGTCCACAAGTTCGAATATCTCTAGAACTATTATGCATTTTGATAAAATGATAATGATGGACAGAGTGTGGTAACTAAAAGGTTTGATTTGGATTACTCAATTACTCAATTTCTTGAGTTCATCTCTGACATAATTATGATTATGTATATGAGGATTATATGTTTCCTCATTGTTGCCAATATCTATATTCATTCTAAATATGTACACTTTCTTGTTTTTAGCACATTCTTTGAGAACGATTTACCTTTCGACTATTTTTAGGGCCTAAGCTTCAAAATCAATGTAACTAAATTTGCATGGTAGTAGAATTTCTTGGATTTATTGACATAGTGCTAAGTGGAATCCGAAAAAAATTGCATTTCAATTCTCTATTGGGGACATAATCATATTTATTCCTTAATTTTGGATGCAGTAATGAGGGTTTTAGCTCAATCCATGGGAGAGCATTTGAGTTGTGAACATTTAAAAATTTGGAACATTTGAGCTAGAAACAACATCTAATCTTCTGTAAATTTCTCTCCTTGAAAGACCCAATACGCGGAGCCATTATCATCATGAGTAGACTCACTCTCCTTAGATGAATTCAATCAAAACTATTCATGCCAAACTAAGTATGTAGAAATCTATACTTACAGATTGTATTGTCTTTTGGTGATTGAGTAAAGATCAAATATAGTTTTCAAAGGTTATAAAACTGCATATACAAATGTATGTATGTGTATATGTATGTATGTATGTATGTATGTATGTATGCATGCATGTATATATGTATGTGTATATGTATGTATGCATATATGTATGTATGTATGTATATATATACATATATATGTATATATATATGTACATATATACATATGTATCTATATATATATATATATACATATATATATATATACATATATATATATATATATATATATATAGATACATACACACACATGTGTGTGTCTATGTATGTATGTATTTATATATATAGAGAGATCTTGTGAATTGTGGAGATCAGTGGAAATCTAGGATTTCATTGTCATGCCCTTGTGATCTTTATATATGTATATATGTATATACATATATACATATACATATGTATATATATGTGTATATATATACATACACATACATATGTGTGTGTCTATGTATGTATGTATGTATATAAACAGAGAGATCTTTGTGTATATACATATATACATACATACATAGACACACACATATGTGTGTGTATGTATGTATATATACACACATTTATTATATATGGATTGAGAGTTGGAGCAAGAATGAATGTTGGATAAAGGGGCTTTAAGCTTCTCTAATCACCTACTGGGAGAAATATAAAGAGATACATGTTTAGAAGGAAAAGAAAAGAACATTTACATAGTTACCTCTTCTCCCCTTAAAAAAAATCATAGAGAAAGGGAAAATAGATCAAAAGGGCATGACATGGAAATAAAATCACAGAGCAAGGGCATGGAGATCATAAGGGCATGACAATGAACTGCAAAGATCAAAAGGACATGGCAATGAAATATAGTGATCACAACGGTACGACAATGAAATCCTAGATCTCCATTGATCTCCACCAAGGCATAGAAACAAAATGCAGAGATCATAAGGGCATGAAAATTAAATGTAGTGATCACAAGGTAATGACAATAAAATCTCCACCAACATTTAGAGCTCTCCACCATGGTTCAAAGCTCTCCACCCTCTTTTGCACGTATCTCTCCACAATCAAAAAAAATGAGGAATGATTTATGTCATGTTTTTATTTTGTTTATATCTAAAATCAACTTCACATTGTGTTGTAACTATGGAATAGGTTTTTTATCCTCAATAAATTTCATTTCAACATTTCAACATTCAAGTTTTCAAATTTCCTCTTCATTATATGTTTGGTTTATCAATAATTTTCTCTAGTTCAATTATAGTGCATCTCAACTAGTTACTCCAATGATGCAATCACCCATCTATCTCTAGATTATGAAAGCACTTGTTATTTTATAGAATCTAGGTAGATACTAAGAGTTCCAAAGCCATAAACCTAAAGACCATAATGTGTGTGTCCCACTTTAAAGAAAAATTGGATGTCATGTTCTTGTACATATATTTCAGTCACTTCCTCCAAACTCAACTAAGTTGCACCCATGGAATTATTTAGGTGAATCCCACTACCTAAGGAAGTTTGAGGCTTGTTGTTGAGTATATGTTGTTGTTGATTTTTGTTGCTAAAGTGCCTCAAATTTGTGTTGCTCTGTCACCCTAAGATAGCTTACATTCTCTCTAGCCCTAAGTTGTTCAATAGTCATACCCTCTATAGCTTGATTTATCATTTTAAGGGCTATTTATGTGACTTCTTATCCTCTCATTAGCAAGAAGCTTAGAGAGAAATAGTCCTTTCCACCCTTAAAATAACTTTGTTACTTCATTAAAATCATGACTTGAAAAAATCCAATGATACAAAACCTGCTACCACTTTGGAAAACATGTTGCCTCCAACATTGCAACCATGTGATAAATGAGAATATCACATGCCTGAGCCATAACCCAGTTAAATTGGTGTAGTTGTGGATTAGTTGGGTTGATTATAAATTCCTATAGAACTATCATTGTATTAGGTATGATAAAATGAACAATAAGCTATTCCTAGCTAGCATGATCAAATACAATTTTCCAAGGTGATAAAATTGCATATGCAGAAGCATCACTTGCATGCTAGGCATACAACACATTCCCTGATTTATAATGAATGGTTGGATATAAAGGCTCCATACACTGGCCCAACAATGGAAGCCAAGGATGTAACTATGTATGTATTGGCACAATCTCCCTGTGAAGATCCCAAGCTACTGCTACTATTAATTTGGACATCACTATATGGTCCAAAATGTTATGAAGTATTGAAGCCAATAGTAACTTCTCCCATGACTCCAGAAAATATAACATAGATTTAGGGTCCCTTGGCTCCTAGGAATTTTTAGCATAGGTTTAGGGTAGTAACTCCTTACACTCAACTCTTCACTGAAGTTATTCTCACTTCCACAATGACATTACCTCTAAACCATCAAAGGATGTTGAAGTGGTTCCCAACCTTCAAACACTCTTATAAGAAATGGCAAAGAAAATGCAAATGCAATACATATATTACTATTATTTATGTATATGTATGTGTGTGTGTGTGTGTGTGTGTGTGTGTGTGCGTGTGTGTGTGTGTGTGTATGTGTGTGTATACATATACATATGTATATGTATATATATATATATATATATATATATATATATATATATATATATATATATATATATATGTATGTATGTATGTGTGTGTGTGTGTGTATATATATATACATATACATATGTATATGTATATATATACATATATATATACATATACATATGTATATGTATATATTTATATATATATACATATGTATATGTATATATTTATATATATACATACATATCATAGAAGGAACAATCATAGTAGGAACAATCAGTTGTTCCCAGCTAGCAGGATCAAATACATTTTTCCAAGGTGATAAAATTGCATATGCAGATGTATGTATGTATGTATGTATGTATATATGTATGTGTATATATGTATGTAGGTAGGTATATCTATATGTGTATATGTATGTATGTATGTATATATATACATATATATACATATGTATATGTATATATACAGAGAGATCTTGTGGATTGTGGAGATTAATGGATATCTAGGTTTTTGTTGTCATGCCCTTGTAATCTTTGTATATGCATGTATGTATATAAATAGAGAGATCTTGGTACAACATAAAAACAATAAAACTCGGTCAACATGTAGCATGGCCATAGATACGATGACAACACCTATTGGTAAGTAGATTTCTCTTTTTCTCTCTCATTTTTCATATGTTTATTTCACGTTAACTATTATTTCTTAGGGGGTATTTTGTAGTATTGGATTCATTTTATGCAGGATGTGATGAGGACATTCCTAGATGTACATGTGTTAGATATATGAGAATCACTAAAGAACTGTGATGAATTGCTTGTGAGCAATTAAGATGAACTTTTCCAGAGAGTATCATGACGCAATGAGGACATGTTAGGTACTTTAAAGATTGATCCTTTCTTAAAGATTTTAGATGTTAACGAGTAATCTAGATGTTGGGGGGGTGGGGCCAAATGAGCTTCCACCTTCACATAATTGGCCTTGATTAGTAGAGAATATTAAATTATTCTCGAAACCAAGCAAAGATCAACATTAACCTATGATTGCATGGAAACTAACTATATGAATCTCTTGGTTTCAAGCAATGTAGAAGGACACCATAGTTCAATATGAAATCTCAATTCATATGCATACACCATTAGGTGGAGCTGAAAAAACATAATAGATTTACATTTTTCTTAGAGGTTTGCATAGACCTATTAAATAAATGTAAATGTGGTGGGTTTTTTCAGTTCCCCCTATTGTCCATGCATATAGAATGCAGTTGCATGTGCATTCTCAATTCAAAGTGGCATTCACAGGTTTATCAAATCAATGGTATGATGTTAACAGATAATTTATTAATGGAATGAATGAATTTTAGATGTTAAAGACTAATTGAGATGTTTGGGGGGGGGTGTGTGGGGTCAAATGAGCTTCCACCTTTACATGGTTGGCCCTGATTAGTAGAGAATATTAAACTATTCTCAAAACCAAGTGAAGATCAACATTAACTTATGATTGCATGACAACTAACTATGTGAATCTATTGTTAATCCTCAGACTTGTATTGCTTCCTAAATTATCAAAGTAAACATAAGAAATATTTTAGAGCTCATTATAATTGGAGAAGCTAGGTGACCTATCCATGATTATTAAATCCATAAAAAGAAGGCATTGACTTCAACTGTTGAGGAGGAATATCTTGAGACCAAAGGCAGAACCATGCCATGACTAATAAATCCATAGAAAAAGGCAATGAATTCACCTTGATAACCCACTTTGGAGACCAAAGGTGGTATGGTGGCTATCAATTTGAAATGTCCCTCCCCATGTCCCTTAAGTGATCATGCATTCTTATTTGACCATCTTAATCATCCTCAACAAGACATCTATTGATAAGAGTTATCCAAGCAAGTGTTCCATAAAACTCAACACCTCATGCTAAAATGGTCACACTTCTTCTTTCTCTAATGAAGAAACTTGTTGCATCCAAGAACATCGCCTTCTCCAACTTCCCTAGAGAATCATACTAACTTTGAGCCACTTTGTGATGTCCTCGTGGGGAATTTGGGAATAATTATTCAATGTTTTCTGCCAATTTTTTTTTAATAATTCAGCAAGCCATCACAATTACGATAGTTTGTTCTAATAAATAGTCATCGCTCCCACAACACCATTTTTGCATACCCATTGCTCTTATGATGGCCTACTCCAACAAATAGTCGTCAATCCTATAGTACAACCTTCACAATTAAGATGGAAAATTGAAAGCTTAATTCATCATATACGACGGTCCATTATAGCAATTGAGATGATGTGAAGATGAACCCTTGCCCCTATCATCTTCCAAGTTATGACAAATTTTTCTGTCACAATTTATGACAAAAAAATTCTAACAACCATCTAATGGGAGCTAATTTTTGGTACTGTTGCTTGGGCAATAGGTGACCATTTCAATTGTGATAGATTATCATTGCAATTTGGGTCCAAATGTAGTAGTTTGTAAGTTTTGTTCCCTAGTTTTTTGTTTATTCTTTTATATCTAGAAGTATTTTCTAGTATAGGGAATGTTGTATGGGAACAAGATAAACTAGTGACAAGGCAAATTAATGACTTTAACACTCAATTAGGAGACAATTTTGAAAATGCAATGAATACATATTTTGATGAATTCAAGTTGAGGATGAGAAGGAGAATGAGAATTCCAAAGGAATTGGTAACAAAATATTACAATGACATGTTTCCTTGTTGATATAAACAACACGTGTGCAAGAAATGAAGCCAAGGAAGGCATGGTTATAATGTTTTGAATATGAGATAGATAGTGATGTTGTGAGTGCAAACACTGATGCACTATTAAAGAATGAATAGATGTCAAGGCCAAACCATTTGGAAGATATGAAGAAGAAAAGACAAGGATAATAGTGTACATCAAGATATCTTCCAAGGAGAAGAAAGGAAAGAAGATGATTAAAGACCTAGAAGCTAAATTGGGCACCCTGGGAAAAGGAAAAGAATATTTACAAATAACACAAGGTCTTGGTGAAGATTAAGAACAATAAAGTGGTGATGAGGAAAATGAGGTAGAAGAAGTTGATAGGGTAAAGCCCTAGGTGTTGTCATGCCATTGAGAAATAAGAATCAAATAATAGAGAAGAAGAAAGTAGTGACACCTCCACCACCAAATAAGCCAAGGACCAGGGTAGTTGCTATTGCCAAGAAGTATACTAAGTAGAAGGTAGTAAAGACCACTAAGCCAAGTGAACTTCTAACTAGAAGAAGGAGATTGGTCAGAGGACCACCTATCAAGAAGATCAAGACTATTGAAGAGGTATGTGATAGCTTAAGAAGATCTGTAGGTTTATCTAGCTTCAAATATATGAGATATGATACACTAGATAATGTTGATAGAAATAAAGTTGAGGCTAAGGTCGAAATGATTGCAAATAAAAAACTATCCCCTAGTGCAATAGAGAAGAAGATACCCAATTATCTATATGATATATTAGAGAGGAGATGACAATAGGAAAAGGAAGTTGAAAATCAGATAAGAACTAACACACTAGTAAGAGTTATGCCTAATCTATCACAAGAATAGGACATAATTTTAGAAAGGAATAGGAGCATATTTTTGCTAAATACAAAATGTTCTTAATTCTACAAAATAAAGAGGAAATTGTATGAAAACAAAGCGAGTTACTATGGAAGAGAATTTTTGGGTTAATTACAAAGAAGGTAGAGATTGTGAACATTGATGATGAATGTAGTAGTAGAGAAAGCTCAGATGTGTCAAGTCCAGAAGGAAACATGTCTCCTACACATGTCGACACCCTTGACACTCTAGAAGTAGAGTAGTCAAGGCTTACAAATTAAGGAAAAAATGATGAAGATAGAGAAACTGATGAAAATGATAAGATTTTTTCAACACCTCAAATTAAGGAAAGAAAAGAATTAAATAAGGTTGAACCAAGTATGATTGTATCTATCTCGAAAACAGATGCACAAGAAAGACTAAGTGGTGACACCCCCTCACCTACTCCTAAGGAAGTGCCGAGCAATATCACCCCTTTACTGAACAAGAAGAGAAAAGAAAAGAAAAAACATTTCACCAAATATTGAGGTTAGTTTAGACAAGATCATTGAGATGCCACAATTTGATCTAGAAATTATCACCTTGTAGAAAAACCTTTTTCTACAAGAAATTTTGAAGAAGAAGAAGAGACAAGAAAAGCTAAGGAGAGAGAAAAAGTAGCAATAGACATTACAACATGTAAAGCATATTTTTGTTGATGCTTTTGACATACAAAATTTAGATGAAGAGACACCAATCATTGACCAACTTGTAAATATAATTGATCAAGTAAGTGCTAGAAATTTTGAATCAAATGAGCAAGAAGAGCTAAGGAGAGAGAGAAAAGTAGCAATAGACATTACAGGATGTAAAGCATATTTTTGTTGATGCTTTTGACATACAAAATATAGATGAAGAGACATCGATCATTGACCAACTTGTAAATATAATTGATCAAGTAAGTGCTGGAAATTTTGAATCAAATAAGAAAGAAGATCTAAGGAGAGAGAAAAAGTAGAAACATACATTACAAGATGTAAAGCATATTTTTTTTGATGCTTTTGACATACAAAATTTAGATGAAGAGACACCAATCATTGACCAACTTGAAAATATAATTGATCAAGTAAGTGCTGGAAATTTTGAATCAAATGAGAAGCTAATGGAATATTCAAAAAGAAGAATTGAGATCAAGGTTTTGGTTGATGTTTCCATAACTATAGTTGAGTAGAAAGTGCTATTGCAAGATAAAGCATATTTTATGATTGAACTTATACAAAGAGTACACAATTTGTATACAATTTTGTTAGATGTGCCAAGGTTTACAAACAATATACATGAAAACATAGATAAGAATTAGGCTCAGTTGAAGGCATCCATCAATATTATTTCAGATTTAGCAGGGTTTAGCATTGATCACTACAATACTCTACTAAATACTCAAGGCACATTGGCCAAGCTTCAAGTAGCTAGCACCACCATGAGATCCAAATTGATCTCATTTCAGACAATGACGATACCTCATTTGGAGGCCATGCAGAGAGAACTAAAGACAACTCAGGATCTTATTACAAAAGATTATAACTTATTAGTGGTTGAGAGTTTAATTGATTTAGCTACAAAACTATAACTGTAGAATCAAATTTTGGAGGCAACAAGAACCACATGGAATCATGCACTAGCCATGATTACTAGAGTTCACAAGGAATTTATTGAAACATGTGGATTACTTCAACTCTTTCAACCCTAGCAGTAGTGACATATAGTGTTAAAAAACAAGGGGGAAATGTATACAAGGGAGAAATGTATATGGAAGAGGGAATGTATTGAAGAAGAGAGAAAGATATACAAGTATAGTATTTATTCATTATTCATAATCCATAAGACTTAGGGGGAGAGATCATTTTATTAGATTATATTGGAAAAAATGTCTTTTCCACTAATGTCAAAGGTGGAGATTGTTGGTATCTCTAATCATTGTGTTATATTAGTGTCAACCACTTAGTCATTTACAAGGCAGAGTTAGATGATCATCACTGTGACTGAGCAACTCTACATAGGCTGAGTCATGTACATAAGATAGTATGTATCCAAAAAGTTATATAGAATTTGAGTAAATGTATGGTCACAGAGTAATTTTCTATATGTATCAAGCTCATCAAAAATTGAGCAAGTTATCAATGACCACACAAGTTATCTGCAATTGAGTAAATTTCAAGTATACGAGCACTAAGTGATATAGTATGTGTCAAGCACAATATATGTCAAGCATAGAAGTTAACAAAAGCCAAGAAAAAGAAATTCCAAGCATTAGAAATAGTAAAGATCGAGCAATGCAAAGTCTACATAAAAGTTAAGAATGGAATAGAGTTTTAGGAAAAATAATTATCAGGTTAACTTGGAAAGTCTATTTAAGTTTTGAAGAGTTTGTTACAGAATATTTACATGATGTGGATCACATATCCCTTTGTGTGTGTTCAATGATCAAGATGAAGGGGAAAAACCTAGAACCATCTAGAAAACTCTTTATGGGAATCTTTAAATAGCGATGATCTTAACCTAGATAATATACACAACAAAGGAGAAGAGTACATGTGCAAACATGAAGCATTATACTATGAAGGATTGAGAACATCAAAACTCATCCAAGGGTTCTATTATCATCTAATAGAGCAAGTGACTTATTCATAGGTAGTGAATGTGAAAGGGAAAGACAAGTGTTATCAGATCAGAGGAGAGGATCAATTAGTAAGGAGAAGACTCAAAATCAGCTTGTAGAGAAAACCAAGAGTTGGATACCAAATTAGTTTTAACAGACTTGAATTGGGGTAAATCTCTTAACAAAGTGGTCTTAATAGATCATCGTAAATATCCAAACAAAGTCCTTTCTTTTTTGTAAGTGTCAAATCCTTTAACAAGGTGAGACCTAATAGTTTCTTAAATCTTTAACAAGATAGACTCCTCATAGAGTAGATCATATTTTATGGTCAAATATTGTAACCTTAACTGGTTAAATTTATTAATGTAGTAGTGAAGATTTTTGGATGTCATCCCTACCTTAGTTTTGTAAGAATTTGCCTTAGGGAAAAATTCACCCAAGACCAAGAAGCACAATAATTAGCACAAATATACCAAAAAAGTATGATCAGAATAATAATATTCAATTAAATTCAATGATTGTATTGAATGATACTACACTAGAGGTGCCTGTATATAAAGACCTCTAAGATGCATCTAGAATGTCTAGGAGTTAGCAATATGATAAGTCTTACAACCAAACACATGTCAACCAGCTATGGATTAACCTCCATTAAGCATAGGAGTTAGTATGATGATGAGAGGATAAGCCTACAAAGGTGTAGCACATACAATTATGTTGTAGACACCATGTGCTAAAATGATAGTGTGAACAATTGTATTGTCTACATGACAACTCAGTTGTTTATGTAAACTCTAGTGTTGTAGATACCATGTGCTAAATTAGAGTTTCTTACTCTTATGTTGTCAACAAGACAACTCATATGAGTATGTAAACTCCTAGGTGTCTAACCTACGAAATAATAAAATAATGCATTTATCCTAAGTAAACTTAAGTAAAGTGTAAATAATAATTATTTACACTAACATCCCCCTTAAGTGCAACTTAGGGGAATGCACTTGAGCTCACAAAAGATATAATGAAATGCATAATGGGTACCAACTACTAGGCCATGTTAGGTACCCATGTACAAATGCAATGCTAAAATGCAATGAAGTCTCTGTGCAAATGGAGAAAGAGGAAAAACCTCATGGGAAAAACCCTCCCCCAAAAATAGAGATAAGTACAATAAAGAAAGATGCATGTATGGATGGAGTAATCAAGACCCCCCCATTATGACATACATCATGCATATACAATACAAAATCCTTCCATGAAATCCCCCCCTTAGTGAAGGATCTCCTGATGATAACTGCTTGAAGACAAAAGAAAATCAAATGCCAACAAATAATGTTCTTCCCTTGGGGAAGAAGATACACCAAATATAGGTGCAAATATGCTTCCCACTATGGATAGGAAGTTGGAAGAGAGATCCAGATGTAGTATGCAGTGGATGTGGTCTTTGAAGTCTACTTAGATGTCGACAAGTCCTTGATGAATGATGATCTCATGAACCAATTTGGTCAATGCCCACAAGAAGGTGGAAAAAAAGTAAGCATGTCCATGTATGATGTTGAATCAAGCTCCAAAGACGATGAAGCATCCTTATAGGAATATGGAGGAAGAGAAGAAATGTCACCTCTCTTCAATGATGGATGCACACCCATGATAGAAGCTCCTTAATGACTGAAGAATCTGCACCATGAAAACTAAATGATGGTCCTCCCTATAGGAAGAAATGGTACCATAGGTGTAGTAGAGAACGCTGCCCAATTGATAAGAAGAATCCTCATAAAATATGAGTTTGAGGAAACTTGAATACAATCTCCATAGACTAATATGTCTCCTCATAAGTGAACAAGTCCTCCTCCAACTATTGTAAAGAAGCCACAATCATGTCAGAACAATCAAGTGGTTTAGGGTTAGAGTATGCCCTCACAATGAGTGAAGAAGTCTCCTCAATGAAGAGAAGATTGATGTCATCGATGATGTCTCCTACATCTTCAATGTAAGACTCCACAAATAACCCTACAATGTTTGGAAGGAATTCATCCCATGAAAATAAAGTAGGAAGACATTGTAATACCTATTGCACTAAATTAGGAGCATCTAAGGCTGGAACTAGATCAGTAGAATCAACAGGAGCATCAAGAGGTGGGATCTCATCTAGAGTTGGAGGAACCATTACTAAAGCGACTAAAGATAGAATGTCCCCTAAAAATGGAGGGACTCGTGGATCTCCATATGCTTCCCAAAGAACCATCCAAATGTCATGAGGAAAACTTTCCATATTAAGAGGAGCAAAAGACTCCTCAGTCATACTTTTATACATAAAGTAAAGAAGATGAGAAAGATATCTGAAAGTAGGATTAGGTGGCAATACCTTTGAAGATAGATAAGGAAACACTTCCATATGTTATCTTCTTAAATGATCAATGATTAAGGCACTCAATTTCTGATAGTTCCTTGGTGTCAACTTTGATCTTAAACTAGACTGACATATGTGACAAGACTCCACGAGATCAATCAATGAACCACCCAAAATGCAAAAATAAGCAATCAACTCCCCCTAATGTATGATTTGGTACTTTATATGTACTATGATTACAATTGGCCACTTTGTCAATCTTTTCCATAGTGGACTTCTAATTTTTTGTTTACAACATCCTTTTATAGTTCAAATCTAGAACTTTACAATGTAGCTCAAAAATACAACAATTTTGAAGCAATACAATGCAAAGAAAGGACCTATTTTTGAAAATGATATTTCTATCCACACAAGCTTATAATCTGATTACAAATATGGAAAGTAGGCAAAACATTATTCACTTTAAAAAAAAATGGAACTTGATTTGGAGTCTAGATGAGCCCGTACTAAGCCTTTGAGGTTGCAAAAATCATGATTTGTGATTTGCAAAAAAATTCAAGAATAGAGAGCTCAAACATCTTGCACCGATGTGTAGATCATGAAATTCTACCCAAAAAAAAAAAAAAAAAAAACTTGCAAAAATGAGTCTGTATGAGGGAGATATCACTGTTTGAAAATCACCTTTGTAATTATTTTTCCTAAATCAATGCCGTCACACCTCCAAAAATCAAATGATTCTAGATTTCACCTCAGATGTCTGATTTTGATGAAACAAAAGTCAATTTGGGGGTTTGTTGACCTTCTGAATATGATGCCAATATCTGATTGGCACCAGCAAGCTCCAATCTTCACCTGCAAAAAATCTCTCCTACTGGCCTGATGGCCAAATAATTGTAGAGACTAAAATAAGATAATAAAATGTGTAGATCAAAAAATTAAATTTTGAGATTTGAAATGATCATACCAAATTCTACAAATTAGGCCTTTGGGTTTCAGCTTGCAAAATGTTTTGCCTCAAATTTGACTATGGCCCAACATAGGCAAATTTATAGTCAATTTTCATTGAATTGATGGTCTGGATGCAATGGTGAGGTCTATTTTGGCTCTAGACACTCCCAATAGCTACGAATACTCTAGATCTGAGTCAAGGTGTCCTCAAAGAGGTGAAGCAAGAATGGTCTTCAATGGCTATGAAATGATGCCTCTATGGCTCTGATACCATGTAATAATTTTCCTTAGGGAAAAATTCACCCAAGACCAAGAGGCACAATAGCTAGCACAAATAGACCAATAGAGTATGATCAGAATAATAATATGATATTCAATTCAATGATTGTATTGAATGATAGTACACTAGAGGTGCCTATATATAAAGGCCTCTAAGATGCAATTAGAATGTTTAGGAGTTAGCAATATGATAAGTCTTACAACGAGGCACATGTCCACCAAGTATGGATTATCCTCCATTAAGCATAGGAGTTAGTGCGATGATGAGAGGATAAGCCTACAAAGGTGTAGCACATATAATTATGTTGTATACACCATGTGCTAAAATAATGGTACAAACAACTATGTTTTTTATATGACAACTCAATTTTTTATGTAAACTCCAGTGTTGTAGACACCATGTGCTAAATTAGAGTTGCTTACTCCTATGGTGTCAATAACACAACTCATATGAGTATGCAAAATCCTAAGTGTCTAACCTAAGAAATAATAAAATAATGAATTTATCCTAAGTAAACTTAAGTAAAGTGTAAATAATAATTATTTACACTAACAGGTTTTACCTTCACCTTAGAGGGTTTTTGGTTAACAAATATTGTGTTATGTGTTATTACTTCTGATGCAGGAGCATCTTGGGGGTAAGAGAAATCTTGCATCACCCAAAAATATTTTCTTTTTAGTCTTTTCTAAGGACTAGTAGACAGGGTGGTTACTATTTATGGGAACTTGCTATTTTCAGTAAATTTGTCATATGAGCTTGGAATGTCCTCATTTTCTACAGAAGGTTCATTTTAGAGTTATAAGCCTACAATAAAAATCTCATTGCTCAAGCTGAAGTATCAAAGAACTTATTGTAGATTTTTGATGAAAATTTGGTAGAAAAATATTTAGGCTCATCGTTGGAGGCCTTAGAGTGCTTAGATGAGGTCTAAAAACTTGACATAAGGATGCTTGCATGATTTCAAGCTTGTAGATCATGAGTTGGCATTTTCAAAAAGTGGTTATAATAGCCAATCAAAGCAACAGTTCAAGAATTATGGCCTCCCGAAGTTGGAGTGCTTGAAATATCTAAAATACTATGAGGCAGTTCACATTAGGACCATGGTTTGGGCTTAGCATGTAGACAGACTATTGATTGTGAGGTAGTTTGTACTGAGGTTTTAGCAAAAGCACAAAAATGCCTCCATAAAGAGAGCATGGAAAAAGAGTTGTAGGTATTACACTTGAGGGTTTTAGAGCCCTCCAAAGACAAATGCAAGCATTGGAAGAACAAATGCATAGAGGAATAAATCTTCCTGCAAGAGATGAAAGCAAGGATGAGGATGAACTAGAAGAAAATGCTAGAGCAGAGGTAGTTCTAAACCTAGAGGAAGAGAGGCATTTTAGGGCCATCTCCAAGATTGGAAAAAGACTTAAGTTTGAATTCCCTACATTTTTTGAAAATCTTAATCCAGAGAACTTGATCAATTGGATCAATGAACCAGAAGAGTACTTTAAGTATGGAGATATTGATGATCCTGATAGAGTCAAGTTTGCAAAGGCAAAATTGAAGGGACATGCAAAGATCTGGTGGCAAGAGGTTCAGTTGGAGTGAAATAGAAAAGGAAAGGAAAAAATCACCAAATGGGAATGGATGATAGCTAAACTAAAGCAACAATTCATTCTTATGGATTATGAGCTTGATCTATTGAAGAAAATGCAAGGGTTGAAGCAAGTGAGAAAATCTATTCAAGAGTATACTGAAGAGTTCTACCGAGTTCTCATTAGATCCAGCCATGTAGAAGCTGATAAGGAGAAAGTCACCCATTATCTTTATGGGTTAAAGCCAAGCATTCAAGATGAGCTAAGTCTGGTTTGAATGAATAGTATTGAGGAGGCATAGCAATTTTTCCTAAAAGTTGAGGAGAAACTGAGCAAGAAATTTGACAACAAGAATAGCGGAAGAGGTCGCAATGGAAGATCTAGCAGATGATCTTGTGGAGGTCATAATGATGATCAGAAGAACAAGGATGAGGCTATAAGTAGTAATCAGAACCAAAGGGGAAACAATTCCAATCATTTCCATGATTAGAAAAATAGAGATCAAAGAGGATGAGGTAGAGGAAAAGGATCTGGAAGAGGAGGCCTCCATGGGAAATGTTTTCACTATGGAGAAGAAGGGCATAGAGCATTTGAATGTACCTAGTGCCAAGGAAGGATAGATCAAAGAACTAAAGGCCAGGCCAGAGTTACACATGTTGATGAAGATGCTAGATCCTCACATTCTAAAGATGCTAAAAGAGGAGAAGTCCTAGTTAATAGAAGAGTCTTGATGAGTGGTGAGAATGAACCCAATCAAAGAAGGATTTTTTGCACAAGGTGTAAATCTGAAGATAAGTGTTGTGATGTGATCATTGATGGTGGAAGTATTGACAATTTGGTATCAAAAATGATGGTCACCAAGTTGAAGCTAAAGAGATAGAAACACCTGCATCCATACCATATTGCTTGGGTGCAAGATGACCACAAGGTCATGGTCAATGAGTAGTGCTTAGTGCAGTTCAAGAGTGGAAGCTACTAGGATGAGGTATTATGTGATATCATATCTACGAACATATGTCTTATGTTTTTGGGTAGGCCATGGAAGTTTGACAGGTATGTTTTACATGATGGGCGAACAAATACCTACACTTTGACCAAGGATGGAAGGAAACATAAGTTGAAACCATTGAAGGATAAAAAAGAAAAGGTATATAGTGCTGCTAGAATATGTTTTGTTGATGGAAAAGAGTTTATCAAAGGTATGAAGTGTGAGCATATGTGTTCTACTATAATTACAAAAGATAGTAAAGAAGAAGTAGAGGAGGTACTTGCAAAAGTTGTAGATATGTTGGGAGAGTTTTTTGATATTGTATTAGATAATGTACCTGATGGATTGCCCCTAATGAGGAAGATCAGTCACTGGATGGATTTGGTTCTAGAAGCCAATTTTCCAAACAAGACAACACACAAAATGACACTAGCAGAAAGTGAAGAGTTGAACAAACAAGTTCATGACTTGTTACAAAAGGGGTTGATTCGAAAGAGTCTAAGTCCATGTGTTGTACCAATGCACTGAGCACTTTCATGTGGCTCACGAATGAGGTACTGAAAGAGTTTATGGGTAAGTTTGTAATTATTTACCTAGATGATATATTGATCTTTAGTAAGACATTGGAGGAGAATTTGATTCATATTCTCAAGGTGTTTGATAAGTTGAGGGAAGAAAAGTTGTCGATAAACCTGAAGAATTGCAGTTTTGTAAAGGAGTTGGTGTACCTGGGATTTGTAGTTTTAGTAGAAGGTCTGAAAATGGACCCAGGGAAAGTGAATGCTATCCTTGAATGGCCTACTCCAAGGAGTGTGAAAAAGGTAAGATCTTTTCATGGACTAGCTAGTTTTTATAGAAAGTTCATAAGAGGTTTTAGCAGTATTTGCGGACCCTTGACTGAAACAATGAGAGGGGATAGGAAAGAGTTTAATTGGACTATAGGAGCAGATAAGAGTTTTAATCTATTGAAACTAAAAGTTACTGAGTAGCCTATTTTAGTACATCCTAATTTTAACAAGGTGTTTCAAGTAGACTATGATGCTAGTGGTACTACAATAAGAGCTATTATGAGCCAAGAAGGTAGACCTGTTGCTTATTTTAGTGAGAAGTTAAATGATGCAAAAAGAAAATATTTTGTTTATGATTAGGAATTTTATGCTATAGTTCAAGCATTAAAAGAGTTGGAGACACTATCTTCTTTCTAAGGAGTTTTTTTCTATACTAATCATCAAGCTTTGAAATATTTGAATAGTCAAGGAAAATTAAACCAAAGGCATTTAAAGTGGGTTGATTTTTTGGAGAGTTATACATTTGTTTTGAAACATAAGAGTGGGAAGTCTAACAGAGTTGTAGATGCTCTTAGTAGAAGAAATTTTTTGCTAACATAAATGCAGATAGAGATTGTTGGTTCAACGAACTTAGTACTTTGTATCTAGATGATCCTGATTTTGGTGAAGCATGGAATACAGTACCTATTACACTTGATAGGAAAAAGAGGTTGGATTTCATGATCTGTGATAGTATGTTGTTCAAAGGAAGCCAGTTGTGCATTCCTAGAAGTTCAATGAGAGAAAATCTCATAAAAAAAAGCATAGTGGAGGATAGGCTGGACATTTTGGCAGAGATAAAACCATGGCTTTGGTTGCTAAGAATTATTATAGGCTAAAGTTGTAGAAAGATGTGAAGAAGTTTGTAGAAAGTTGTAGAGTATGTCAGGTGGCAAAAGGAGTGAAGCAAAATACAGGGTTGTATCAACCATTACCTGTACTAGAGAAGCCATGGGAGGATGTTAGTATTGATTTTTTTCTTGGATTATTGAGGAATCAATGTGGGGATGATTCTATTTTTGTGGTGGTTGATAGGCTTTCAAAGATGATACATTTGATTCCTTGCAAGAAGACTAGTGATGTTGTTCATAGCAAAATTGTTTTTCAAAGAAGTGGTGAGACTACATGGTCTTCCAAAGAGTATAGTTTCATATCGAGATACCAAATTTTTTGGGTATTTTTGGCATACATTGTGGAAGAAGTTGAAGATAGATTTGAAGTTCAGTTCATCACATCATCCATAGGCTAATGGACAGACAGAAGTTGTGAATCGCAGTTTGGGAAACTTGCTGAGATGTTTGGTTGGAGACAAGACAAAAGGATGGGATATGATTTTAACATAGGGAAAATTTGCATATAATAATTCTGTCAATAGGATTACTGGTAAATCACCATTCCAGATTGTATATGGGAGTAGTCCTAGAAATGCTTCTAAACTGAGGCAGTTGGATAAAGGAGAGATAAGTAGTACTAAAGCAGAAGATTTTGCTGAAAATTTGAAGAAAATCCATGAGGAGGTGAGGAAGCACATCATAAAGATGAATACACAGTATAAGGATAAGGAAAATGTGAAAATGAGGTATAAGGAATTTCAGATTGGAGATGAAGTCATGGTTCATTTGAGAAAGGAGCATTTTCCAGTGGGTACATATAATAAGCTGAAGATGAAGAAGTTTGGACCATGCAAGATAGTGAAAATGCATGATTTTGGAAATATATATGAAGTGGAGTTGCCTATTGAATTGAATATTTCACCAGTGTTTAACATTTTAGATTTAACAGAGTATTATGAAGGAGGTGATGGAGATGAAGTTGCAGAAGCATAATGGAGCATTCTAGTAGCTAATTCATCTACAAAGGAGATTAAGGAGATACTAGACAATCATGCTGGCAAAAGTACTAGGCACAAAACTTATGAGGAAAATCTGGCCAAATGGAAAGGGAGGCTAGTTGAGGATTCATCATGCTAGCAAAGGAGGAGGTTAACCATCTTGGTTTTCCTCTAAACACCTGAGACGTAACAATGCCACTTCTCAAATTACCTTGGGTGTCTGATGCAAGAGTATCCTGGGTGTAAGAGAAATCTTGCATCACCCAAAAATTTTCTATTTTAATAAGGACTAGTAGACATGATGGTTACTATGTATGGGAACTTGTTATTTTTAGTAAGTTTTTCATATGAGCTTAGAATGTTCTCATTTTCTACAAAAAGATTCATTTTAGAGTTATAATCCTACCATAAAAAATATCATTGCTCAAGATTAAGTATCAAAGAAGTTATTGCAAATTTTCGGGGGAAATTTTTGGATAAAAATCTTCAAGCTCACCCTTGGAGGCCTTAGAGTGCCCAGATGAGGTTTGAAAACTCAACAAAAAGGTTTTTGTGCAATTTTGAACCTGTAGATCATGTGCTAGCATTTTCAAAAGGTGGTTATAATAGCCAATCAGAGCAACAGTTTGAGAGTTATGGCCTTTTGAAGTTGGGTTACCCAAAATATCTAAAATAATTGTTAAAGATGTATGTGGCGGACTCTATATGTATTGTTAGGGTCTGTCGGCCCTAGGTATTAAGTTTTATTGTCTAGAGCCTTCCTGGGTGGCATAAAATTTCCTATTTAAGAAAGGCCCAAACATTGCCTAGGATAGCTCTGGGTGATAGTTCATAGCTTGTCTTGTAGATTATTGTAATGAAGGTGCCCATGTGTGTTAGCATATTGTACTTGTGAATTTTGTAATTCCACATCTATAGTGCAAATAAGAAGTCCATATTTTGTTCTCGCATTTCTTTTTGTATCTTTTTTTCTGTTATGAGCTTATGGTATTAAGGGGATCACCCTTCATCAACTTGCATGCATTTGATTGAACTAATTTACATGTTACATCAAGTTTACATTTATAGTTTTGCATGCACAAGTTATTGATAGATGTGGATGAATCTGTGAAAAGTATAATTTATTATAGATTCTAATTCACCTCTCCCCCCCCCAACCTCAATATCTAGTTTACACCTCCATAAATCAATAGAAGTAGTAGATAAGAATGCACTAGACATGTTGCCATATCATGGAGACAATGTCTTTATAGATGAGAAAATTTCATTAAGGGACATGACCAAGTATTAGAATAGGAACCTATACAAGAAATAATGTAACATGATGTTTTCCATGACTCACTGGTCATACATGCCACTTAGGAAAACTCTCAAATGACTTTGGGTACCACCCAAGGACCCCATAGTTCAATGCAGACTAAATCCACAAAGAGGAAACTTAGATTTAATAAGGATGAAACAAAAAAAAGGAAGAAGAAAAGGAGGAGAGGACGAAGATTTTCATCCTTTTCTACACCATCTTCAATCTCTGAATATGAAGAAGCATTATTTGAAAGAGATGCACAAATATAAGTCCTTGTAAAGGTCCAAGAGGTAATGAACATGAGTGTTAGATGATTAAAAGAAATTATGAGCGACAAGAAACTTGACCACTACTACAAGTTGGATAGTAGATTCATAATACTAAGACAATCCATAAGAGGAAAAAATGAGCTCAAACATTGAAAAAATCAAGATATTTGTTCAAGGGGCTAGCCACTAATACTCAATATGATGTTGATATAGATCTCATAAGTCAACTAGAACAACTCACTAAGGCTGTAGATATTGATAAGGCCACTAGTGAAATTAGAGTAGAGAAAAAAAAAGATAAGCTCATTTAAGTAATAAAACAATGTAGAAAGGACTTTACAGAAGCAATGTACATTGTAGTAGAGCTACTAAAGGGTATTTCACCTATTTTACAGAGAGTGTCAGATTTTGTAAGCTACATGGTAGACTTGGAAAGCACATTGAAGAAAGCTAAAGAGGAGCGAAATGTGACATGTAACTCTTTTGCCATTATGATGAGTTTTAAATCTATGTATACTAGCTAGAGAGATGAGAAGCTACATCTAATCAATAGGATCAGGGAATAACAACACAAGCACAACACTATGTTCTTTAAACTAGATTTCTTCCTATCTACACTAGTAGGAATTATTATAGATCATATAAAAGAAGTAGATGTACTACTTACCACTGGCCCCATGGATATGTAAGACAACATGAAGACCAAGCTGAGTGAGATGACAAGAATTACCCTAGCTCTCAAAAAACTCCATGTCTCATGGAAGGCACAACTAGATAGTGCTAAGCCCCAGTACCTAAACATACTATGATTATTGTTGAAAAAAAGGGGGAGAATATAATGACAGAAAAAGAGTATAAGAAAGGGGGAGATGTATAAGAGTATAAAATAGGGAGAATATAAATAGCATCTATAGAACAAGACCATGATATGAGAGAAATAGAAATAGGAAAAATGGAATTTGAAGGCAAAGAGAAAGGGGTGAATATAATCAATGAGAAGAATTCAAGAGAACAAAATTGATAGGGAGATGAAACAAAAGGAAAGTTGTAATGCAAAAAAGAGACCTAGAGAAAAAGAGGAGATGAGAAGATGTAAATAATATAGAAAGAGAATCACAAAGACAAAGGAATTCAAGAAGAAGCAAAGAGAAATGAAGTATTATTGCAGTGCACTCTTGACTAAGTCCATACACCAGTGAAGATTCTACAAGTATCATCAAAGGAAAGCCCAATCAAGGAAGATGAATGAATCAAGAAGGATCAATTTTTTTTCATCAATACCAAAGGCGAGATTCTTGACCATACAAGTGTTATTGGTATTAAGAAAAGTTCTTGGTGATTCTAGTCAAGAGTGTTTTCATTGATGGAAATTGGTCAAATAGAAGGTATACCATCTCACAATCACTTGTAGACATCTACATTAGTTAGGTCAAGTATGGAGATCAGGACAAGGTAAGGAAGATTTTTATAGTCAACATGATGAGTCACCATCATTGTAATAGATAGATAATACATGGTATACACCACAATGTAATCAACGCTCTAATGAAATGATAGAAAGAAGAAAGGAAAGATAGGCTATGCCAAGGCCTAGCTTAAATGGGTAGGGCTACCAATCTAGACCCTATGACATAGGTGTCATGGGTTTTTCATGAATAGTTTAGACACACAATTCAACATTTGAATGTATTGTATTTGGGCAATATATTTTTAGGGTTTTGATACCCAAAGAAGAAAGGATGTATATAGTTTATATCTTCATTATTGATATGTGTATGCATGGAAAAATAATGATTTACAAAAGAAGCAATGATAAAATAAAACTCGAGAGGATGGTTGAGTAGAAATACAATGAGAGGAAATAACAAGCCAATGCATATTGGTGCACTATAGACAAGCTAATAAGAGAAGGATTGTGGTGATACATAAGATATCATAGTTAACACCAACATGACAAGAGAATATCAATGCATTTTCTTGTTATACATTGGAGATCTACAAGGAAAGGTTTGTCATATAGTTTAGATCAATATTTGATTGTTTTCTAATAATTGTAATCATATTGTAAGATCATAACCAAGTATGCTTCAATTGCAAGTATACTATAAATCCTCTAACAAGGTTCCTCCTAGGAGTGTTCAAATCCTCTAACAAGGTAGCTTTGACAAGGTCATGTAATCCTAACAAGTTACAAACATTCATTCATAGGAGGATTGTTTCTTCAGAGCCTTGAGAGTATTGCCCATAGCTGTAGTGATTGGAAGGTACAAGAATGTTGATTTGTCCAGGTAGAGATCATATATGTCATATGTTTATTTGCTAACTACTATGTAGCTACAAATTGCAAATCAAGAGGATCTTCACATATCATATATTTGAAAATGAATGCAATATACAAATATTCCTATTGGGTCTTAGAATGACCCTTTTGGGTATTGAAATGAAATGAAATGAATGAATGACTAGGCATACAAAGAAACCAAAAATCTAGAGAATGTGCTAAACCTCTTTAAATTTAAGTGGGGGATTTGGGTTTTTATTTATAGATCAAAAAAATATGCATGATCTAGTTGTACACATCCAATAAATTAAGGAGAAAAATCTTACCAAACAAAGAGAGATTTTTTTTTAGTTGTAAAATCAAATAGAAACATTTTAGAATGAATTTGGTATACCCAACAAGAAACTCTGTAGTAGATTTCTTGTGGGCGCCCTTGTAAGCAATTTTTTGTCTACAAACCCAAACTTTACTTCCCATCAGTGAAACTATATTTTTTGCCCAACGCTCATGCCTATCTAGTCTATTCAAAACACTAAAATTAGGCTTCTCCAACATTCAGGAGATTTGTATCATTTATATTTTCTTAGATTTTTATTGTCAAAATTCATTTTCTCAATTCTATTTTTTATTACAACCAATAAAATTCTAGGAAAATAGTTTTTTTTTCATTTTTATAAATGTATATAAAACTCAAACTTTAAAAAAAATAAAGAACTCAAATAATTCTTAATTTCCATTGGTCAATCAAAAGTTCTTATTAGTTTTTATTGCATTGAAAAATTCCATAAGTTCTAGTAGTTAATTGGTTATTGTTTAGCTTTGTTAGAATGGTTGAAGAGAAAACTAGTTTGAGTAGCTATATTGATTCACCCCCACTCCCCTTACTACTAGTTGGGACCAACAGATAGATAAAGTTAAAGACCTCAAGCTAAAGACCAAAGATATAAAACTCATACATGCAACAAACTATATATATTTTAAATTAATCAACAACAAAACATAAGGTGCATACCCCTAACAATACATCAACATAAGGGCATACATTTGCAATACACTAACACCATATGAACATCAAAATTGTTACATCCCAATTTTTGGCTCAATTAAAAAAATTTGATATAGTCGTTGAGGTTTCATGTGAATTTAGTTGATAAGTAAAATTAGTTATGATCATGTGAAATGGTAATATGGTTAATCATTATAGTTCTATATGAAGATGACATGTCAATTAATCGATATGATGATATTGTATTGTTATCTTGAAATCTTGGAAAGTGGGTTATTCATAATGGGAAATGAAATGGTGGTTAGCCATTATGGTGGTTTATGAACAATAACTTATTATGGTAATTGTGACTATATTGAGGAATATGATATAAATGTGGAGAGTTACTTTTCTGCAAGAGCATGTTGAAGGGGAGAAGCATTGCTAGAAAGGAATTGGACACAGGGAGCACCACCATCACTGGGAAAATAGGTACAAGTTGTGAACCACTATGGCTAACAAAAAAATAAAAAATAAAAATTATTAAGCATAATTTGAGCTAAACAAGTTATTACCTTTATTATTTGTATTAATTGGTTGGAGCCTCCTAGTGTTTAAATCATGTCCTAACATATTGACACCATGACACCTAAACATCTACACATGAACATACATGTATATATGTATATGTGCAAAACAATTAAGATATATAAGAACATATATGCATACTTGATATTTGGCATATACTTAAGAAAAATAAGTTTGGGGTTTACACATGTATATTAGATCTATAATGTTCTCTAATACATGTATCCTAATTATATGATAGTTTTTGATAAAAAAGCAGCCAAAAACAAGGGGGGTTGGCCCTTTACAACAATGGAATAACCATCAAAAACCTCCTGGCAACTAGTGCAAAACCACATAGTCCCCCTAATAGATCATATCAAAAACATCATAATAGTATACCGGAATATAGAGTTACTAGTATTCCTACTTTTAAAATCAACAGAGTTTAAGTTAACAAACTACATGTAAGTGGTCATCACATCACACCACCTACAGCCCATAAACAAGTTCAGCATAAAAAATAAAACCATCAATAGCAGATGGGGAGAGACCAAAAGAGTACCAATAAAAAAAAAAAAAACTAGAAATTCATTAACTAGCCTCCTTTTTCTTTCCCTTCCTAGCCATGAAAACCTTGGCCCAGTCATCAATGAGGAAGTTATAAAGGAGCTTTGTGTCCTCCTTTCCAAGGTTCTCCTCTAAGTTATAAGCCAACAGCTAAAGAGTGGTAGCTGCCACATGCATCACTTTGAGGGTGAACTTGGAGAAAAGGTTGAATCCCTCTTCCACTGCCATGCACCTATCCATTAGCTCCTTGTGTTCCTTGCAGATAACAAGTTCATTCTCCTTGGTTTTCAACTTTAGGGTCCTATTACAATTCTCTAGGGGGTTTTGCTAACTTGCACGTGTGTGGGGTTGAGGGAGAGGTCCTTAGTAGTATTATTTACCTCAAAGTCCCAAGTACCATCAAGGGTATCATCCCATTTCTCAACATCTTTTTTGGTCTCCTCTTTCCCCTTATCCATATCATCCTATGAATTCTTCTCACTCTCCTTAGAGTTAGTATCATCCTCCTCCCCTTCTTGAGAGTGACTAGCCATCTATTTGTACTAACCCCGAGTCTTAGCAATTCTTCTCAACCTTCTTCTACCTCCACAAATTTCCTCATCAGAGTCACCAATTTCAACCTCCACCCTCTTGTCCATTTTAATTATTTTATTGGGCTCCAGCTCAAGGGTCAAAATTTTGTTTTTCCTTAGTAGGGGTTTGGCTAGGTGAGGGATAAGGAGTGGGACCATGGCTACTACTGGTAAATTCAAAATGCAAGAGGGCCCCAAAGGGGAGGATTTTATTGATGAAAATCACACAAGGAGGGTAGAGGGCCAAGTGAAACTGGAAGAGGTCAAACATGAGCCCTTGGTGGAGAATGGTGAAATTTGCCCCTTTTTTTTCTTTTCTCTAACATCAATGATAGTGTCCTTTAGGGCATGCAATAGGAAGAAAGGAATACTAACAAATTCCCTATTGCAAAAATGGTTAAGCAGGGGGAACGATAAAATTAATACACACCATGCCTATCGTCCAGTGTCAAATACTTAATTATCATCAAACAGACGTCATCCCAGGGCTCTAGAAGTATATTTCTCTTGAATCCTCCCTAATACAGATCAGGTGCCCTATGCTCTCTAAAGAAACTGGACATGCTCACCTCATCTACCACCTTCATGATTTTCTACCATTTACTTCCCTTCACCTCTAAACCTATTGCCATAGTAATAGATTCTTCATTTACTTGAAAAGAGATGCCATTAATGGTCACCCATCTATCCTTCTAGGTAGTGATTTCTAGGAAGTGACAAACTCTTGTGAACAATTTTCATTGTACCCTGCCATGGCATACATGTAGAGGAAAAAACCCTCCTTCCTTAAGAAAAATCCAAGTGGCCTACCTCTTTGAGAAGTACTCCACTTTTGCTAGCTCCAACCTATTTAGGTCCCCACCAATGACGACTTTCTCCTTAACCAAATCTCCTTCCACAATCTCAGTAATTCTAATTTGTACCTAGAAAATTGCCAAGGAAAACCTAAAAATAGAACAACCAGTGGATAAAAGCTTTCATTTTTTGTTCTTCACGAGCCTATGAATCCAATGTATAGGCCAGTTAGTGGTATCATTATGGGGAGTGTAAGGATTCCACACGTAATACCATAATGATTTGGCCCTAGTATGATTGTAAACTTTTCCCTTAATCATACCATAAGATCACTCAATAATGGAATTAATTTTAAAGCCTATATCATTTATTAATTCACTTTTTCTGTGCCTTTTCATGATGCAATCGATATTGCTTCCTTTGCAAGCCATCTTGTTAACATTATGGAAACCTTAGCTATCATAATAATAGAAATCTCGCCAAAATTGTCCATTTTTCAAAGTTGGAGCATCATCCAACCTAATTTAGCAAAGTCTTTTCCCTGAAAATAAGGGAATACACATTCTTGGGTAGCGATTTCATACCTCTCTAGCTTTTAATGTTCACAAAATCAAAACCACACCTAGCCAAGGCATGTGCCACAGAATTTTCTTCCCTATAAGTGTGTTGTAAATCATAATACTCAAGTTTTGTTAGATACTACCATATGTCCCCCATGATGTGTCTTAGTTTTCATCTAGGTTGAGCCTAACCCTGAACCAAATCAATGATGAGTTTAGAGTCCCCCTAAATGAAAAGTCTTCTGACTTTCATTTCCACTGCAAATTTTAGCCCTCATAGTAATGCGGTGGCTTCCACCACATTGTTGGTTCCTTGACCCAAACTTCCTAAGTAGGAAACCAACACATCACCTTTTTTGTCCCACAATACACCTCCCACTACTGCAAGCCCCTTACGCACTACCTCATCAAAATTTAGTTTGATAGTGGGGCTAGTGGGGGGATTCCAACATGTGTTTCTTTTGGCAAGCATCTTTGAGTTGTCAAAATTATGGAAATTGGGAAGAATATTCCATCTCTCAGCAATATCCTCCTATTTCCTACTCGAGGGTTCTTGTGGAAATCTGACTTTAGTTTCCATAACATTCTCATTTATGATCTTTCCTAGAATTTCTCCCACTATCTCCTCATCCCTCTCCTCCTCATTAAAGACCTTGTTGTTTCTCTCCTTCCAAATGCCCCAACAAAAAATTATATGATAGTTATAATTATAAATCAATGGTTATTTATAATATATTTACTTTCATATAGTTATCATATATTGTACATGCTCATATATTACTATCTTCTAAGTGATTGTGCTTGTACTCATCACTAGGCATGTTCAATATCTAAACCTATTGCTCACATTTCATTCATAGAGGTTTCGAGAATACCAATTGCTTGTATCGAGCATTTCATAAACATATTAGTTGGCATATAGTTGGGTGTTTGTCTTGTTGTCTTGTCAAAACCGTTTTACCTTTTTCTTTTTGACTTGTCTTGATCTGCCAATTTATTTTTACATACTGTAGGCCCAATGTGATGTGTGGGTGCATTGCTAGTTCCTACACACGACAGAGAACTATTGGAATTGTTTGATCCCAATAACAATTTATTTCAACCAATCACTTCCAAGATTTTTTAAAGACTATTGGATTTGGTAAAGTTTGGCAATTTTCAATGAATTAAAATATATAAATAATGCTTTTTATTTAAATTTCTATTGACTACTCTCAAAAGAGACAATGAAAAATTAGTATTTTTAAACTTTAATTAGCAAAAAAATATCATATCATCATTTAATGCAATTTATTATCTATGGTACAAGACCATTAAAAGATCTTAATTACTTCATTTTGTTTTTCTTATTTTCATCTCAATCAATTCTATCTCATCTACAATTTTGCCACATACAATTCACCAAGAAAAATAAATAAAATCACTTTAGAAAATATAAAATGCTTAACAATATTATAAAAATAGATAAAAAATACTATAAATTTTTTTAGCTTTATTTATTTCTTATTCTTTTAGTATTTTTATTTTAAAATATATAAATATGTGAACAGTGTTAACTATTGATGATCTAAATTTTTATTCTAACATCTCTAATAAAAAAATATTTTATATATAATATATTATAAATTAAATTTTAATATATTATACAACTCCACAATAAAATATATTTTTCTACTCGTATCATTATCTATTATTTTATGTTTAAATCATTTATTGTTTATTATTTGTAAATTTAAGTTTAAAGATTAATGCACTAGTTAATTTACATTCTAAAGATGTAAGAATACGAAAATACTTCTAACAAAAATATGTATAGTTTATTTTGCATCCCAAATTGAAACATTCAACCAAGTTCTAAGTTGTACAAAAGTGACTTAACCTTTATGATATTATCGGCTATAAATTTAAAATCTGTAAATAAAATTAGTCAACTCTTAATTTAATTGAAAACCACATAAAGGAGAAACAATGTGCAATCTAATGTAAAAGAACAACTCGCTCCACAACTCAACCACCATTTGCTACTCCTTTTCAAATTTTGAATCTTTTCATGGCAAGCCCTAAGTCTCTTGCCCTCCACCATGCCCAGACTTGTAGATAGTGTTAACCCTACATAGGGATTTGGACATCCCAACGGAATGGTGTGGGGTCATAGATGTGGAGATGAAGACAATCTCTAGCCGTACCCCCTTGGGAAATGGAAAACCTACTAGTGATCCTATGGAAGGTGGAAAAAAGATGATCATTGGGACCCCCGTTGGGTGGAAGAATCCACTAGTGGGTACCAATGTGGCTAGAGATTCAATAGAAGATCCCAAGATTGTGCATAGTGTTAATGGGCTAGTGATCTCCGTTCTGGATACTTCGGTGGATAGCTTTACTTTTGACCTCAAACTATGTGTTGTTGGTAGATTTGTTGCCTTCATACCCATGATAGAGATGGTCCAAAAGTGGGTAGGCCAAAAATGGAAGATTAAGGGAAGTGTTGGTATTTTTGCAATGCCAAGCAACCTTTTTTGTTTCAGATTCACAATGGAGTAGGATATCAATTTAATAATCTTGGGAACTCGATATTATGGAAAGCATTGCCTTGCCTTAACAAGGTGGCATCTAGGCTTTGATGGTAGTGTAGAACTCAACAAGCTAGCTCTTGTCTGTGTATGACTACCTAGATTACCCCTTGAATTCTAGGATGAGAAGATTCTAAGATGGATAGGGAGTTCCTTCAGTCATTTTTTTACTATGGACACATTGACAATGCAAAAATCTAGACTGGTGTATGCCAGATTTTGTGTGAATGTGGAATTAAATTGGGCCCTCCTGACTATGGTCACTCTAAAAACTAAATGGGGAGAGAAATACCAACCTATAGAATATGAGAACGTAAGACTTTTTTGTTAGAAGTGTGGACAATTTGGGCATGTCATAGTGGACTATAAAGTCCAATTGCAGAAGGAGAAAAAAAAGGAGGGATTTCCAAGAATCGTAAAAGAAATTGTTGGGGAATCCTTAGAAGCTCCATAGCTGGAGGAGACTATTGGTGGCACTCAAAGCTTGGTGGCTAACAAGGTGAAGGATACCCCTACCATAGGGTATGGGGGGCTAAGTGAACCCAAAGTGGGGGAAGCTTTAAATGAAAAGAAGAAAATGGAAGAGTATCCATTTAAATGAGAGATAGATGAATTAATAAGGTCACCTTTGGTGGGATCTAAGGAAGGTGAGATGATGGAGGAAGGTGAAATTGTGGTACACCACTCCCTTCCTGGTTCTCTATCAAGTTTGAGAAGCAAGAGATTACAGGAACAAAAGTCTATAGACTATATTATGATGAGAGGTTATGCAACCCTATAAGAATTATGAAGGCCTCTCTATCAGAGATAGCAACAAAAGTGATGGCAAGTTTAGATCAAGTGGAAGCTAAAAAAGAACTAAGCTCCACTTCCCCACAGGCAGGTGATAATGAGGAATGGGAGGTTTAGAAAAGGAAGAAAAGGGGGGGACTAGATGTAGGAACATGTGGTACAACTGGAAGACCAAGTAGTAAAGCAACCAAGATAAAACAAGTAGCAAGGGGCATGGCCAGTGGTAAGTAGCTTACACTAGAGACTATAACAAGAGGTAAGAAATGAAATTTTTTTCTTGAAACTTAAGGGGACTAAATAACCCCTAGAAACAATATGCTTTGAAGCAATGTATATTCTAGGAAAAGATTGGATATGTGTTAATCAAAGAAACTAAAATGTCTAGTGCTAATTTTGGTAGACTAGTGGGTCATGTTTGGCATGGGGATGCCTTCATGCATGTGGATGTTGATGGAGCCTCAAGGGGTATTGCTACCATATGGAACCCATGTTCTATAACTCAATTTGAGTTATGGAAAGACAAAAAAATTCTAATAACTGAGTTCCAAACTAGTAATCAAGGATGGGGGCTTATCAATATCTATGCTTCTAAAAATAAGATAGAGAGAAAAGAAACCTTTGGAAAGCTGGAAAGGATAATGGATGCTATGAAGGAAAAAAAATGTGTATGGGAGATTTAAATACCCCCCTCTACAACTTAGAATAGTTAGGAGGAAATAGAGACTGCCTTGAAAGCTTGCAAGATCTTCATAATTTTATGGGAAAAATGGATTTAATTGATGTAGACTTGAGAGGGAACCCACTCATCTAGACTAATAATAGAAAAGAAAGTGATCTCATTCAAATAAGACTAAATAGAATGATGGTGACGGGGAACTGGAATCAGTTGAGTCATTCCTTTTTGGAGATCCTCACAAGAATTGGTTCTGACCATTCCCCTTTAATCTTTCATTGGGAGGATGGTATAAAAGGAGGTTTGAAACCTTTTAGGTGTGAAATAATGTGGGAATCCCCAGAATTCAAGGATCAAATCCAAGAATGGTGGAACATAAGGATAGATAGTACTAAAATGTACAAACTAACTCAAAAATTAGATAATATAAGGAGAAATGTTAAGGGTTGGGCTAAGAGTTCTTTTGGAGATTTGTCCAAAGTCAAAAGAGAAGTGGAGGAGAAACTTAAAAAATTGTAGGGGGAGATTGTTGAGGGTAATAATTCAGAAGAAGCAACACATGAAGAAGAAGAGTATAGAAAAAAAATGGAAGGATGTCATTTTGAGAGAGGAAATATTTTGGAAGCAAAGATCAAGAGTTCAATGGTTAACTGAAAGTGACAGGAACACTACCTTTTTCCACAGCTCAGCCTTGAACCATAAAAGAAGAAATGCTATCAATAGGTTGGAAGGAGAAGGGGGAGGAGAATATAAGGACTAGGAGGAGATGGGAAGACATGTTGTGGAGTACTTTAGCAAGGCTTATAAAGAGGCAAATAGAATAAGAAATTAGGTAATAAGAAGTTTGGTAAACATGATCCCACAAGTGCTAGGAGAATTGGGAAATAATAACATTCTAGGAAACATCATGGAGGAGGAAGTGAAATGGGCAGTATTTTCTATGAAATCTTACAAGGCCCCAAGACTTGATGGTTTCCCCCCAGCATTTTTTCTAGCAATTCTAGGAGGTTACTAAAAATGAGCTGATTTGGGAAACCAGGGATTTTTTTAAAACAAGGAATATGCTAAAAAGGATAACTGAGAGTTTTATTACGTTGGTCCCTAAGACTTTGACACCCATGAGTCTCCTTGACTTCAGACCTATAAGCCTTTGTAACACAATTTATAAGGTTTTTTCCAAAGTAATGGTCAATAGGATTAAACCCTTCCTAGATAACATTATAGGAACACCACAAAAGGGGTTGTTGTTGGGAAGACAAATCCTGGATGCTGTGATAACCACTCATGAGATCATACATTCAATGGATAGAAATAAAATATCTGGTATGGCATTTAAACTAGATATCTCTAAGTTGTATGATAAGTTAAGATGAGACTTCCTTTATGATGTTCTTGAAAGAGTAGGGTTTAATGAAAAGGTCATAAACCTTATTAGGATGATGGTGAGTACTATCTAGTCTTTAGTCCTACTAAACAACTCTACTCAGGGTAATTTTGAAGTGGGGAGAGGATTAAAGAAAGGAGACCCACTATCTCCCTACCTCTTCATTATGGTGGTAGAGGTGCTAGGGAGATCATTCTCCAAACCGGTAAATACAAGTTGTGTTAAAGGTATTAAACCTACCACTATTGTTGAAATTGGAGTGTTACAACAATTTGTTGATGACACTTTTCTTTTAGGAGAATCCTCTATAATGGAAGTCAAAGCATGGAAGAGTATCCTTAGAAACTATGAAGACAACTTAGATAAGAAAATAAACTACTTTAAAAGTAAACTTTATTTTTTTAACACTGATGTTGTTATGCAGAGGAAGATTAGGAACATTTTAGGATGTCAATTGGCTAGCCTTCTGAATATTTATCTTGGTTTACCTTTAGCCACTAAGGAGGTAACAAATGAATTCTAGAATACCATTTTTGAAAGAATCCAAAAGAAACTAGTAGGGTGGAAAGGGAAAATTCTCAATAATGTCGAAAAACTATAGCTACTCTTTGCGGCTTTCTAGGGCATTCCAATTTACTTTCTATCCCTTTTTAAAATAAACCAAAACATGGTAGATAGAATTGAGAGAATACAGAGGAATTTTCTTTTGTTAGGAATAGAGGAAAAGAACAAATTGAATCTTGTCAACTAGGAGGATGTTTGCAAACCAAAGGAGAGGGGGGGTTTGGGAGTGAGAAGACTCAGAGATTTGAATAAAGCCCTTCTTGCTAAAATTGGATTGAGGCTAGGAGAAAACAACATGGATTAAAGTAATATCATGAAAGCTAAATACCTATCTAACTCCTTATTTACTCATAATCCCTTTAATAATGACCTCCTAGGAGGACCTAAAATACGGATGAATATTGTCAAAAGTAGAGGTATACTAAGGGAAGGGGTGAGGTGGATTATGGGCAGTGGGCAAAACATCAGGTTCAGGGAGGATAATTGGATGGGGGGGAAACTGCTAGTTTATAGAAAATTTAGAAGACTAATGGAAACATTGAAGGTAGAGGTGGGGCTTGTAGAACAAGATTTAGTATGCAAAGAACATTAACATATAAAGTAAACATTCACAAACCAAAAACTAAATTCACATATATGCTTAGACAAAGAAAGCAAACAAGAAGTGCAAACCTCACAAGAGAAAATATTCCATGCTTTCTGGATTCTGTAGATGTGTCCTTTTGCTGTGGATGTATGCTCAAGATGCTCAAAAGCTGCTTCAATGGAGATGGGTAATGGAAAATTGGTAGCTTTGTGAGCTCTCAATTTGGCATTATAAGGGTAAGATTGATGGCTTTGGTTCTCAAAATAGAATGGTAACTTTAGCTCAAAGATTGTTGATGAAATGGCTTGGGATGGGATTCAATTTATAGGCTAAGGGGTAGAGGGATGGAGGGCTTAGATGCAAGGATGGATGAAGGCTTAAGGAGGGCTAAGATGCACTCAAAGGGGAGCACATGGATTGTGCTTGTTTAGCACCAATGGGAAGGTGACACTTGTCACAAGGAGGATGAGTGTGAGAGGGTAGGGTGAAGGGTTGGTTAAAGGCATGATGAGTGGGGTTGAGTATGTAAGAGGGATGTAAGAGGAATGAGTGTGGAAGAGGGAAGAGTGTGGAAGATGGGTGTAAGAGTCATGAGTGGGCTTGTAAGAGTCTTTTATGTTTTGTAAGAGCACTCATGACTTAGTGGTTGGGTTTTTTGAGGGGAGACTTTGGTCTTAAACTTGTTTAAGAAATGTGACAACATTAGGGGGTGGATTAGGCTTGGGTTTAGGATTAGATTAGGGATGTTAGAGATGTGCAATTGGATGGCATTAATGAGGGTGGGTGAGTTAGTGGCTAAGCTTGGTTAGTCTGGGTGGATGGGGTGGATTAGGCTAAATGGAGGATTAGAGATAGGTTAGGGGTTTTTGAATTTGAGGATTTCATTTATCAAATAGATTAATTTAATAAATGGGGATTTTTGGAATTAGATAGGAGAAAAGGATTTAATTGATAAATAATAGATTATTTGATTTATCAATTAGGACTATAGATGATTAATTAAATTAATCAACTAGGGATGGAAAAGGATTAATTAAATAAGAATTTAATTAATGATGCCTTTAGAGATGGCTAAATTAGATTACTAAAGCAGTGTAATCAAATTTAGGTGTCTACAGGGCTAAGGGTGACAGATTATATTAACCCTAGAAGGAAGTGGACAAAATTATGAAAAGATACATGTCCCTAGGAGGATATTCAAATACTTAAAGAACTTGAGGAATTTATAGAAGCTCAAAGACTCCAAATTCTAATGCAGGAGGATAAAGTGGTGTGGATATAACTTTTAGTGGCCATTATGCTATCAAATCTGCTTACAAACTCCTCTTTTGTAAGGAATTTTGTCCATAACATGGTGTAAAGTTTGGATTAGTAATCTTCTATGCAAAATTAGCTTCTTCTGGTGGACTGTTCAACATGGTAAGATACTATCATTGGACAACCTAAAAAAAGGGGTCTCTTTTATCACAAACATATGTTATCTCTATAAAGAAAAAGAGGAGAGTATCTATCACCTTTTCCTTGAATGCCCATATACTCTAAAGATCTGGTCATTGGTGTGGGAGAAATTTGGACTATGTTGGGTGTTGAAGGAAAATTTGAGTCAATTTGTGGGAAAATGGGATTGTCCCTTTTATGACCCCAAGCTGGTATTCCTATGTAGAATTGTCCCACCATACATTTGATGGCACATATGGAAGGAAAGAAACAATACAGTCTTTTGGGAAGAGGAAAGGCTTGTGGAGGTAGTTATGGGAATTGTGAAGAAACTTCTAAAGGAAAATATAATAATTACCAAATGTAAGGTATCAAAGGAAGAACCAAGAAGGAAAGAATGCCAAATAGTGGAAAGATGAGGTATCCACTGGAACTTTAATCATTTTGATAATTCTAAGGTAATAAAGAGGCAACAGACAAGATGGAAACCACCAACAATAACACAACTTAAATTAAACTTTGATGGTGTTGCAAGAGAGGGTGTTGGGGCTGTAGGTGGAGTGCTGAGGAATAGAAATGGTGAAGTGATGCTAGTCTATTCTGGAAAATTTGGTGGAGGAAGTAATAACATGGCTGAAGTGATGGCTCTACTTTGGGGTCTACAATTGATTGGTGATATGTAGATAAAGGAAATAACTATAGAAGGTGATTCTAAATTAATAATTAATATGGAAAAGGGAGTCTCTTTTCCAGGTTGGAATATCTAAAATATTATCACAAATATTATACATATCCTAAATGGGATGGAAAAAGTCCAGCTACATCATATATACAGGGAAGGTAGTATGGTGGCAGATGTTGCTGCTGCCATGGAGAAGCATGGATATCCTAAAGGAGGAAATGACATGCTGGAGAATTTGGATATCCTAAAGGAGGAAATTAAGGCCCTAATTTTCAAGGAAAGCAAGGGAAGCAAAAATTGAGCATGGATAGACAAATAAAGATCAATGCCAAATTTCAAAATATCATATCTAGAAAGGCGAAGCTTACTAAATTTAATAAGAAATATAAAGGAAAGATGACGAGACACCATCGTATAGGTTGGATAATAAATAAAAGCAATTTGAGGCAAGATTTACTTCACAATTATGGTAACATAATGCAAGGTTTTAAATACTTTCTTTTTGAAAGTACAAAAAATATCATTACAGATACTGTTAGAGATTTTAGGGACGTTAGAGTTATGATGCAAAGTACACACGAATCCCATAATGAAAAGGTATGGGATTTTGAAGCACCTCAAAAACTTGGTTTTAGGATGTTTGAAGGCCCTAGAGATGTTATTTTCAACATCGCAGAGTTGTTATTGATGAAAATATCCCTACTATTAGCAAGCTTGAGGGTAAGAAGGTTCAGATGAAAATTACAAAGGTTGGAGGGTCAGGAATCAGTGAGGAAGAAATGGGTGGATATTTGAATCGATTAGAGCCAAAAAGGATAGAAAATTTTAAGGATAGAATAGCGACCTGGTTCCTATTAAAAGAAGGGGGATTTCTTCCTTATATGTAGGCAATGGCGAATTAGGAAAAATATTATGCTCTTCAATTTTGAATGGGTGGAATGACCACAGAGTTGCCATAAATGGTACCACATTCCAAGTTAATGAGGATGTTATTACAATGGCCACTAGTTTGTCTCTAAAAGGGAGAAAATGGAAGAGGGTTATGAAAAAGGTAAATGAGGCTAGCATGAATAGCATTTTTGTTGAGGATGAAGAACTTGCTCACTATAGGGGAGGCTTTTGGAGGGATAAGCTATCTGCACCTTGGGATGATGTTTTTCTGGTGATCATGAAGTACTTCATGCTCAAAGGTAGGTTGGAGTCCATTATTATTATCACTTTCCTCTCCTGAACCATTTTAGAAAGAGAGACTTTATTTCTATTATGTTCTTTTTGTTACACTCCCTTAAGGACATGATAAATGATGTTAGGGAGAAGAGAAGTAAGGGTAATAATTTCACTATCATTCACCATGGTCTGATTTTTAGACTTTACTAGTTTCATCTTGCTCTCTATCCCCCTAGGATTGTTGTTGTTGATAATCAATGCCACCACCAGAATTACCCTCCTAGTACTAGCACTGGCACTAGAATCCACATGCTACACCCTTCCCCTAGTAGGGATAATATAATAAGAAAAACCCAGACTCAATAATTAAAAAAAAGGGTAGTAAAAAATGAAGATTGAAAAACTAGTAGAGGTGGACATTGGGGATTCAGAGGAGGAGGAGGGAGGAAATGGTAGGCGAAGGTTGGGAAGGTTAGCCAAAACACACGCAAGGTATAAAAAAAAGGTAAATAGATTTAGGGTTGAGGAGGTGGAAGAGGAGAATTCTAAGAACAATGAAAGAGAGATGGAGGAGGAGAAGCATTCTAGCTCCAAGAGAGAAAAGGGGAATGAAGAGAAAACAAAAAGTGAAAACTCTATTGATAAGACTTAGGTGTCTATTGGTAATGTCAATACCACTGAGATGACACATGTGTCAGCTACTTTTACCTTGCAGCCTATTACCTTCTATGAGGATAGAAATAAAGTGGACACCTCCCCTATCACCATCTCCTCCCTGGTAAAGGAAAAAACCAATTTTTTTACTAACCCCTAGGTTTTGCAGGATGAGAACCAACCATTGATAAAGACTAAGGAGGTGCATAAGAATGTAAAGGAAACAAGGACAAAGAGGAGGAACAGAACGAGAAGAATGCACAAATGGAGAAAAGGGTCAAATCTTTAGAGGATGGGTTTTACTCCTCTAAATTTTCCTTGAAGGTAACTCATGCCACTACTACTACCCTCTGATTATTGGCACAGGAGAAGGATGAGACAAGGCTAGACATAGAGGACAACAAGCTCCTATATAAGTTTCTTATTGAGGTTTGGGCTAGAGTGTTTTTGGCTGGGAAAGGAAAAGATAAGGATGACAAATAATGTGGTGGTCTATAGGGGTTTTTTAGCCCTAGTTGTTTATTTGTTTTTTGCTGCTACATGGTTTGCTAGTCTATAGCTTATTCCCAAACTTGGGTTGGCTTGTTTATGCTAACAGTTTTATATTCTAAACTTTAGTAGTATGTTTAGTACTATAGTCTTTAGAATTAGTATAGATGATACTCTGGTAGTTGTAAATGATCATGTGCTATTTTTGGGCTAGGTTGGTTTTTTTATGCCAACAATTCATGTTTTGAATAGCCATAGTATGTTTAGTACTATAGTTTCTGAATTATTATAGAAGACTCTTTATTAGTTGTATTTTTTTGTATGGTGTTTTTTGGTTGATAGTTGTAGTTCTTTGTAGTAGTGACTGCCATCTACTTGTTTTTTTTGGTAGCGTGTTGGTTGTCATTTTTTGGGATGTAAGGGCTAACCCCTTTGTTTTGGTCACTTTTTATTTCAAAAATAATGTGCAATCTTTTCTTCATTAATATGTCCTTCCCCAAATCAATTTTTTATGAACTTAATCTATGTACAATTTTTAGTAAGCTTGTAGTTTATGAATATGTCATCATCACAAAATATTCAAAATTCTATATGTACAATTTGATTTGACTCTTACCTCAAAACCCATCACCCTAAAGGTAGGAACTTTGGCACTTGTGCCCCTTGTTTTATGTGGGGTCACATCCACTCATCTCAGGTGGTATATATTTGGATAAGACTTTACTTTTTATGATATGGAAATAGATATAATAGTGTTATGATCTTTGTCTTATCATGTTTTGCAAATATCCAATTTCATAATAAATTGGTGGAATGATATATTCAAACAATTAATCTGAATTACATCTAACATCAAAGCCTCCATCATGAGAATAGATTCATATTGAACAAAATTTTATATAAGTGAATATTAAGGTGTTGATATATCAAAGATTTTATATGTTCAAGATCTATTGATATAATATAAAAGAATTTATATTAAAGGATATTCACATAAAGGAAATCATTGGAGAATATTTATATAAGAAAAATTAAATATATATCTAATTGAGAAAAGTCAACTAAACCTAGTAGCTAAATTATTCTGATTGGAATTTCTAGAGACCTCTAGTGTGTTCCACATAATAACAATACCAATAGAGGTTCTAGAAATATTTCATAATGTACTTTATTATGAACTTGACTATAGAACCCTCACAAGAGTGTTGAAGAAGGATTCAATTATCTTAACTTTTTAAAGGAGAAGAATATCAATACCATTTTATAGAATACAATTCAAATGAGGGATAATATTATTGAGGGTCATCTATCCCTCTCATGTTCCAATAAAGGAACCTCATTTATTTGTTTTGGTTATAGAATCTAGGGTCCTCTTCCTTACAATTTGAAAAAATTTCTTATGACTTCCCTTTTTCTTGTTATACACCTTAAAATTTGACCAACTTTCATGTTAGATCCAACATCTTTTATCTTATTCTTATTTTTATTTTTTTGTATCATCCATCCATCATCCACCATAATAGAGCTGGTGGATGTATTCAATGATGAGAAACTATTACCTTGGGTGGGGACTTTAGGAATTGGCTTAAAAGAAACACAATTAGTGGTGGTTGTGGAAGCCATGACTTGATTACATAGAAGCAAACAACTAAATTCTTCCCCTACAAAAAAGTAGCAGCCATTCTCAATCTAGAAGACCCATCTATATTTACCCCTCAATGAAGCTTCTTAAGGGTTTTTGAAAGCTTAAGAAGCCCATACATGAAAGAATATTGATCACTTTTAGTTTTGGATGTCATTCATCTAGGGGGCACATTGACCCTAAGGAGATAATTCTAGATACTATTCATTTTTTTGTTCTTTATTTTGGTTCTTGTAGTCAGAGATCACATGGCATGGTTTATACACTTTTAGAAAATAAATCATGACATTCTCATACATCAAAGATTTTACCTCTTATTTAACATAGAATGTAAAGTAAGAAAGCTTAATATAGTTTTACAAACAATACCGTGTTGGAATTACAATACAAAAGGTAAACTTCTGAGGGGGGTGGGGGGTGTGGTGGGCTAAATTAGTAGTTTAAACTTGGACCCATACAACTTTCACCATTCATCCATCTCATGCCTTAACAAATAAACTAAAATAACATGTAAAGCATGTAAACATATAAACAATCACACACATATGACACCATATATGATAACCCAAAAACCCTCCAATGAGAAGGTAAAATTGGGGTGGGGATGACACCCACAAATCTTCATACTACAGTAATAAAGTGTATCCAATGAAGGTTACAATGTTTTGATCATGAAAAATGATCTACCCTATGAAAGGTCTGCCCTATTAAAGGCTTACAAAGACTATTAGGTCTCACCTTGTTAGAGGATTTCAACACCTTGTTAGAAGTGTGCCTAGTTAAAGGACTTTAACTTACAATTAAGTAAGCACCCTATTAGAGGATTTGATACAGCATATTAGGACTACTCTTTTAAGAGATTTTGACTGAAATCACCTATTAAAATGTCTCAGCATTAATCTTGCAGTTAGCACTTGCTTGCTCGATAATAGATCACCTCTAAACTGATGTCTTTTTTATCCTTCTTGATCAGATGTCTCTTTGGTGTATCCTTTTCTTTCCTCTGTTCTACTCTAACTGATTCTACAATGTAGTCTCACTTCATAACTTCTAAGCCACCATGAATTTTATGTTTATTCATGCAAACTATTCTCTTTTCTCTGTTAACATTCATATAAAGTTTAGGGTTTTTCCTCATTAAGAAGATTTTAGTGACTTAGGATTAGTTATGAATCTACGGCTGAGATTCATCCATTTTTCCACTTAATCATTCCCATTTTCTGATTGGCTACATGTAATTACATAGGGAATCCAACTAGAGATTCATCCTTATCTCCAAAATATCGTAATTCATCCTTAAGTTAGCTCATAAATGGTTTACATAGTTGTTTGTGCCTTTACAAACAAATATTTTAAATCTGTTTCACTCAGCATCTGAAGTCTCTGATGCTTGGCATGCACTAATCTTTATACTATGAATCAACATCTATAATGCTTGATATCCACTATTTACTCAGCTCTTGAATCACTCGGCATATACTATCTACTCGTCACTTGAGTGACTCAGCACATGAGTGGCTTGACACTCACCATGACTTGGCATGGTCTAATATATACATGTTGTGCTTGACATGTACTACTTGTTTGACATGAACTTAGTAAATAACATAAATGTGTTGAAACTCACTTGTCAACACCAATCTGAGATCAACAATCTCCCCCTTTGACATGAGTGTCAAAAACACTTGAGTATGCATTAACATCCTTATCCTTATGAGCATAACATATCTATAACTTGGCTTATATACAAAGCTTCAAAATGTCAAAATTTTGGAATAGCTTGTACACCTCAAAATTTGATAACTCCCCCTAAGTTGATATGTCTATTCTGTATCCAAAATTTGGTTCTCCTGTGAGTAAATCATATACTCTTTGACTTCATGTTGAGTATGCTTGCTCTTCCCTTAGCTTGTTCTGTCGTTACTCTGTTCTTTGTCTTACTTCTGTCTCCCCCTTTGCTTACTCTCCCCCATTTCTCATTCTACTTATATCTCTCCAAAAATCTTATTCTCCCCCAAAATATTTCTCTACCTTTATCTTATTCTCCCCCTTTTTGACACTTATGTCAATGGGCTATACACTTATAGCACGTGTTTGTCCATAAAATATTTATGGACATCCAATATCATCTTGAGAGTTACATCCTAGTTCTCACATGCTACATCTAATGACTTGATTTGGATTGCTAGCTCGGCAGCAACATGAACTAGACCATTTAGTGTAGAAAGATTTGGGTCTTTCTTCATTAGGGTTTCAGCATAGCCTAGTTCCTTGTGCAAAATTTCCATATTGGGGGGTGAGAGTTGCTTGGATGCTAGTTAGTTTGGCCCTTATGTTGGCCTCATTTGCTGTCAATACTACTAACTGACTCTGGATTTGAAGTAATGTCCTCAAATGCTTCTCACTCTGAGCTAGATTCATAGGTAGTTTGGCACCTGATGAACTTATCTGACTTTCTAAGCTCAAGATGTGATTTCTAGTCTCTTAGGTGAAGAGTGAGGGATTGCATAGTTTAGTGTACAATGAGAATATGTTCTCAAGTACCTTCTTCACATCCTCAACCTTAGTTGCCATTGCAACTTGTGTCGGTGCTATGTCACCTAATATTTTCTCATTAACTTTGCTTTGAAACTTCTTTTCTAACTATTCTAATAATTTGGCATTTGTGTCTAGGTCTTCATTACTGACCTTCTCCACTATGTCTATTAGTTATTCTATTAGTGGCTTGGTCTCTTTTGGATTTGGGAAACTAAATCCATCTAAAAAGATATCTTTAATATCCTATAGTTCCAGCTTCTACTTGTGCTCCCTTCTAAGCATTTCTTGATGCTTCTTCCTTAATAGGGCTTGTTGCAATATGTCCATTTGTTCTATAGTTATTGTATCACATTCATACTTGGGAAAAATGATTTCTTCATCAAGGCTCACATCTCCATATTGTGTGACTTCTTCTGCCTTTGATGAACTTGGGCTTGGCACTAAGATCTACAATGGGGTTGCATCTGTGCTCGGCTTCTAAAGATTTTTTGTGGAAGGAGTGCCAGATGCTGGTAAGGTTACCAGTGCTTGTATAGCTGCTTGCTCCTCAATTCTGGGTGTTTGCTCTTCAAGCTTGCTCTATTTTGTCACAATGACTTTACTTGCACCTTTTTCTTGTGTTGTAGGTGTAGATAAGTCTATCTAACCTATTTCTTGTTGTTCTATAGTAGCAACATGTTTTTCCACTATGCTCATCTCTACTGTATCAATCTTGTCAATTATATCTTCTAGTATTTGGACCAAAGGTTGTACATTAGTGACTGGAGAGATGATAAAAGGTGGTTCTTGTGGATTCACCTTTTCCCTTGCAGTATTAGTCACTATCTTCTATAATTCATCCACACTAACTAGTACAAGATTATCAAAAAGTTTGGCCTCCAGTGTAGATTGATCTAATATCTTCTTAAGATCTTCCTTAGTAATGGGTTTGATATTCTAAGATAATAGATTAGAAATATCCTTAATAGTTACTATTTCAATAGTCTCCCTTATGATATGTTGAGGACTAACACTCGAAAATTGTGTGTCTTGCACACTCTATTCTTTTGGTTTCTCTGGCTCAGCTATTGCCTTCTCATCTATTTGTATTTCTACACCTCCCTCAACAGTGTCATTATGATAGTCTTCTTCATCATCCTTCACTTCAATGAGTGTTTGTTCTCCTTCCTTAACTATAGTCAACCCATAAGTGAGCTTCCACATTTGTGTGGACTTCTTAACAACATCCTCAATATTATTTTGTAAAATGTTGAAGGCTTTGTATTTAGGTGTAAACCTAATTGCATATTTCTTTACAACCTTAGCAATATGTGCCTTAGTAAGTTCAGGCATCACTTGGCTAAAGATATTTCTCTAATTTGTCTCTCCAAGTTTACACAATAGTGTCATTTTTGCTCAACTCTTTCATATAAACTCTTTGGCATTGAGTTGGTAATCTTTAGAGGGGTTGTCTTGAATTTTTCCATCATAGCATATATGGCTTCTTCCACTTGATTTTTCTCCACTTTACCAAGATTGTCAAAATCAACATGACTAAATCCTGATAAGTCTACACTATTTCTAGAATTTTCACATAAATTGTCTAAGTCTGAAAGAGGATTATGACTCACCACCTTAAATTGGTTGTTGTCATCTGACTCTATTTTCTCTTCATTAGACTCAGCTTGTGCAACATATTTTCTTCTTGGTCTCTTCTGCTCTTGATCTCCTTGTTCTACTAGTTTGATCTTTTCCTTAGCATTTTGAGTTGTTGCACATGTACTAGCCCTTGTAGTAGGTGCAGTAGGCTTTGCTTGGCTTGGTTTTATATTTTTCTTAGCCCTTGCCACTGGTTGTACCTTGGCTTTTCTCTTCTTTGTATCAGTGGGTGTAGATGCTTCCTCAGCTTCTTGTTCCTTGACACCTTCAACTATTTCAGTCTCCTCCTCTTTTGGCTGATCTTCACCTATACCCTAAGTTAATGCAAGAGGTATTTGTGCTTGTATTTCTTCTTCCTCTTCATCCTCTTCTTCTTCTTCTGCCTCCTCCTCCTCCTTGACACCCTCTCCAAACTTAGCTTTCAACTTCTTCACTATCTTCTCCTTTTTCTTCATGGTAGAGGTAGTCTTCAATTCCATGGTAATTTTGGATTTATCCATTTCATAGTTTCCAAATACCTTTGTAGTTTTATCTACCTCTTTTTCCAGTAATGTAGTTATAGTTGCAGAGGCCTCATCCACTTTTATTTCATAACTAAGTGGCCTCAACCATCTAACTCTTGGTGTAGTAGCTTGTACAAAGAATCAACATCCACAAGAAAAAATACATCATCATGGTGTTTCTCTACTAGTGATACTGATATTTTGAATCTTTTCTTCATTGACTACTTGAAATCTTTAAAATAGCTAGTCATCATAGATTTAAAGTTCTCTCCTAATTGCTCAATGTATTCACCCATTTGTACTGCTATTAACCTATTGGTTTTCCATGAAACTGTTCCAAATGTTGAAAAGGTGTTTTGCATATAAAAGAATATACAAATCAATATGGAACCAAATTTGCATTGTGCACTCTTTGTCTTTATGATTGCTCCAAGGTTCTCCATCAATTGTAGCAATTTTAGCTCTGCTAGATCATATGTATGATCTTTCTTAACAATTTTCTATCCCACATCCATAGCTATACAGGGCACATTGTTCAATATACTAGATTGATAGAACTCTTGTGATATAACCCTTATAGAAAACTCAATCAATGGATCAATAATTGTATCGATTGTCATGTCTCTTTTGTTCTAGACAACTCCAGTGTTCTTCTCAATTACCTCTTTAGCATCACTTCTCAGTGTCTTGGGTTGATATAGGGTTGGGTAACTAGTAACCCTATGAATTTTTCTTTTAGTTATCTTGAGAGGTCCATTGTCCAGCCATAAAGAACCATCATGAATTTGGCTAAGCATTATCCTAATCCACTCCGTCCTAAATACATTTGGAAAATCTAGGGCTTGTGTTAATCCCTTCTTTTCTATGATTTTGAATTTTTCCTTCAATACACCATTATCATAGACTCTTCCATATCCTTCCCTAATCTCCATATCCCAATGCTACCAATCTTACAGTTATAGAATTTTCTTACATATTGTATCATTATAATGTTTGGTGGAATCATTGACAATGCACCAGAAGGGTCTTGCTTATAAGCAATATCAAGAATATATTTGAAAATGGGTTGTTTTACTTCATTACTCACTAACTAAATGTTCAAAACTTCCTTTTCTTCTACATTCTTCGAATTTGATGTCATTGTGTGAAACTAGGGTTTTTGAAAATAAAAATAAAAACTGCGTAGCTTGGCTCTTGATAAATACCTTATGAAATATAAAAAACTAGTGTAGAATCACTACTTGGGTCTTCTGCAACTACTTGGAATGGATTTCTAGATCACCTTCTGCTCTACTTTCTCTGTCTTAAATTTGAAATGGTGTGAAATGAGCTAAAAATTGATCAAATACCTTTTGAGAACCTTGCAATAAATGTTGAGTGCTTACACAATTGTAAGCTTAGCATAAACCAATTTTAGGATCACTCGACATCCATTGACATTTCCATTACTCAATAACCACTATGAGCTCAGTAGCAACTAGCTAGTCTGTTAGCTCAACATCTTCTAGCATTCCACTAGACACATATAGGAAATGTTTTATGTTCGACAGTAACATGAAAAACTTAAAAGATTTGTCTTGGATTCTTACTAACATCTTACATATTTATTCATGCTAATGTAATTTTTTTAGTACTAAATCCTTTAGAATTGATGTATGATATAGCATTTGAATATTAGTCCCACATACCTCTTGATTGCCCAGTTTGATGAGGTGTGATCACCTAACCCATTGGGTGAAGTGATCCCATCTCCATTTGATGTACTGCAATCACCTTTCTTTTTTCCATGTCTTATTCATCTCATTTTTTATGTGTTCAACATCTACCTTGCCTTTTCCTTTATCAAATTCACAACTTGGTGCTCTTGACCTTGTTGGACAATATCTACTTATGTGACCAATCTTCGAATAGCTAAAACATGTGGTTTGACTCAACCACCTTTGGTAGTTACCACTGAAGTGTGTCTTGATATAATTCTTAGGAACATGTCCATATTCTTGACCATAATGACATCTATACCTTCTATTATAATCCTAGTTATAAGAGTTTCCATTGTTCCTTACCTTTGTTTGCCTATTTGATGAGCACATTGGTTTGGATCTGCATTCAAAATATCTATGTCCATACTTTTGACAGTTATAACAATATCCTTCAAATATCTATGTGTACATGGTCTTGATTTTGCATTCATGTGCCTGATGACCTTGCTTGTTGCACTTGTGGCAGTGAACCATGTTCTTAGGCTTCAAAATCTAATTTACAGTCTTGTTCCTACACACATTAGCAATATGTCCTTTCATACTACAATTATGACAAGTAAGTTTGGAGTTCTTACCTTTTTTGTTCCTTTCTTTTGCACTTTTGGATGATTCTCCTTCTTCAATACTTGTGAATCCCGGTCTAGATGTATCATTATTGGATCTAGGGGATCTCAATAATTGCTCAAAGTATTTGATGGCTTCATTTGGCTTGTTGAAACTTTCAGAAAATTCCTTTTCCCTCTTTAGGTAACTCTACAATTATCCATTCTACAACTACAATGTAGTTATCTCAATGTCCTTGACATTGAGTTCATAGTTGGCATTCATCATTTGACTTAGAGTATCCAATTGCATGTTGGAAATATCGGTTAGATCTATTGACTTGTCTTCTAGTATGTTGCTTAGAATTATTTTGTCTTCTTCAATCATGGCTTTGTCTTCCATATCTTTCTTCTTCTATTTAGTCACCTCACATAATAGTATGGCTTGTGATTCTTGCTCTAACTTGAGATTTCTAATTTCCTCAACTTGGGCTCTATTCTTTTCCATCATATCTGCAACTGCTACATCAAATTCATTTGAGTCTCCATCTACAAATATCTTAGTAGTGTCTATCTCTTTGTATTGTGTGTCATTCTCTACAATAGCAATTTCTTTCCTTCTCAAAGATTTCTTTAGTTCTTCTCTTACTTCATCTAGTTGATGTAGAATGAGTTGTATCTCAATTCCCTGATTCTCAATAATCTTTCCCAACTTGTAGACTTTCATTTCAAGATCTTTCCTCAAAGCTACAAAGCTTCTCGTTCAAAGAATAAGGCTCTAATACCAATTGTTGGAATTAAAATAGGAAAGGTAAACTTATGAGAGGGGGGGGGAGGGGTGAATTAGTAGTTTAAACTTGGACCCATAAAAATTTCACCACACATCCATCTCATGCCTTAACAAATAAACTAAAATAACATGTAAAGCATGTACATCTAAAACATGTAAACATATAAGAAATCACACACATATGATTACCTAGAAACCCTCCAATGAGAAGGTAAAACTGGGGTGGGGATGAAAACCACATATCTTCACTACTGCAATAATAAAGTGTATCCAATGAAGGTTACAATGTTTTGATCATTAAACATGATCTACCCTATGAAGGGTATGCCCTGTTAAAGGCTTACAAAGATTGTTAGGTCTCACCTTGTTAGAGGATTTCAACACCCTGTTAGAAGTGTGCCTAGTTAAAGGACTTTAACTTACAATTAAGTAACCACCCTATTAGAGGATTTCATATAGGCTGTTAGGACTACTCTGTTAAGAGATTTTGATTGAAATCACCTGTTAAAATGTCTCAGTATTGATCCTATGATTAGCACTTTCTTTCCTGATAAGATCACCTCTAAACTAATGTCTTTTCAATCCTTCTTGATCAGATGTCTCTTTGTTGTATCATTTTATTTCCTCTATTATGCTCTAACTGATTCGTCAATGTAATCTCACTTCATAACTTCTAAGCCACCATGAATGCTCTATTTGTTCATGCAAACTATTCTCTTTGCTCCTTTAACATTCATAGAAAGTTTAGGGTTTTTCCTCCTTAAGAAGACTTTAGTGACTTAGGATTAGGAATGAATCTATGGCTGAGATTCATCCATTTTTCCACTTAATCCTTCACATTTTTGGATTGGCTACATGTAATTACATAGGGAATCCAACTAGAGATTTGTCCTTATCTCTAAACTATTGTAATTCATCTATAAGTTGGCTCACAAATGGTTTACATAGTTGTTTGTGCCTTTACAAACAAATATGTCAAAGTTGTTTCACTCAGCATTTGAAGTCTTTGATGCTTGATATGCACTAATATTTATACTATGACTCAACATTTGTAATGCTCTACATCCACTATTTACTTGGCTCCTAAATCACTCAGCATATACTATATGCTTAGCACTTGAGTGACTGGCACATGAGTGGCTTGACACTCACTATGACTCGGCATGTTCTAATATATACATGTTGTGCTTGGCATGTACTACTTATTTAGCATGAACTTAGTAAATAACCCAAGTGTGTTGACACTCACTTGTCAAAACCAATTTGAGATCAACATAACATTGACACAAAAGTGAGGGAAAAATAACTTTAATTGTATCATGGAAACCTCATTTATTGAAACATAGTTTCCAAAAGTGCTTCTAATCCAAAAACCTCTTGTCATCCCAAAATATAAGAAAGAGACCCAACATTCTAACTTATATAGGTCCCACTTGTTATGAGTCAATTACAAGGTCAAATCCTAGTTTCCATTAGCTAAAAGACATGTAATACTTTCTATATTTATAGCAATCAGAAAAGAGAGAGGTCATATATTCTATTGTTGTTTAAAATTGACAAGAATAAGGATTTGGGCATGAGACTAGTGACCACACTTTCTTTATGATTCACTTTTTGAGAAACCCATTTCCTAACCATGTAAATAGCTTGTCAAAAGGATAAAAAGTAGGAAACCAAAGTATTATTCATGGAGGTACCAATACGGCCAACCACCACATCAAGGAACCTCATAGTTATTCTATCCCCAATTTATATAAACACTCAAACCAAAATAAAGTCTACCTCCTTTTGATAGTAACCTTTAAATATTTTATTCTAGTATAATAATAGGGCATCACCTTGAGTATTTTCTTGATCTCCATTATCAAAAACTACATCTAATATGGCATTGTTCACCTTTAAAAATAATCCTAATGTTTCCATCTTATAATGTACCCCCATCAAGATCCAATCCCATGTCAATAGGTGTAAGTATTTGAGGCATAAGATTTATAGCTGATGGTGGGGACACAATAGCAACAACTTTTCCCCCATCATAATGGTAAATGTATTATTTTTATTACTTAAAAATTGAGACTTCCTATTATTAGCACTTTATGTAATTTAGATGGAATAATTTTGTTCTCAAATATGTCTAGGTTTATAAATAAAGGTTTTTAAATACTAGGACAAAAAATGGTCATACTAATACTTACTAAGTCAACTTGAAATTACTAGTGTAAAGGGAATGTCTGCAAAACTTGATACTTAGGAACAACCTCAATGGGTTCAAGGGATATTTTGAGTGGTGAGGATTGACCAATTATAAATAATAAGAAATATTGGGTAAAAATTACATATATTTAAGTGTGAGCTAATCATGAAATATAAGTGTGGGAACACGTAGAAATTTGGAAAGGATAAGGTGAAATATATGGAAAAAGGTTTAGATGATTTTGAAAACTCTTTATAAGATTTTGGTGATGTCTTTATCATTGCCTTATAAACATATGTATGCTAAGGTGTGTGGTTAAAAATTTGGAGCTTCCTTCTAAATGACCTCATCGATAGGGGCTATTTTCAAAATTATGAAGAATATAATGGAATGTTGTACCTTATACATGACTCTTGATTTAATGTTATTGATAGTCAAATAATCCAAATTTGAGTCTTTGGTGGATGAAGGGATGGTATTAATGGTGGTCTATGAAGAAGAGTGGGCTAATTATGCAATAAAGATGTCAAAACATGTGGAAATAGAAAAAGGATAATGTTAAATATAAGGAAAATTATTTAGATGAGTTTGAAAAATCTTTATACGATTACAATGATGCTTTTATCATGACCTTAGAAACATGTGCATGATAGGGTGCATTGTTAATGGAATATAGAGATTCCTTCTAAATAACCTCATAGATCATCAGGGTTAGTTTTTAAGGTATGAATACTTTTATGATAATGTGTACCCTTGTTTATGACTATTGATTTAATATTATTAGAAATGGAAGACTCCAAATTGGACTCCTTGGTGGATGAAGGGAGAGGAACAATGGTGTAATATGCATATCTAGTTTAGTATAAAAGTCTCTTTCTATAAGTAAGATAATGATTATAGTTTGTAAGTTTTTTTTAATTAAGTAGAGAATGTGTTGAATTATTTTATTCATTCTTGTTTCCTATTGCAAAAATGTAACTTTATTTCATAAAAACATCATTCTAGTTTGTCCCCTTGGTGTCTCAATTTACCCAAATCTAATTGATATCTAAAGTATGACTATAGAAGTGTGAAGTAAATCCTTTATAATAATCCCACAAATGTTTAGAATACTTTCATAGAAAATCCTCTACAATGGCCTATAACAACTAAAACATAAAAAATAGCTAAAAATGATAGGATTGAGATCTTTAATAAGCTGTTAAACATATGTGAACCTAAGAATTTATCCAAATCTTTATAATTCCATGGTGAACCTTGAGATTCAATTTCAACCATAAAAAATAACTTAGGAAACAAGTTATTAAAATTTAGAAGTCTTCAAAAAATGCTTTAATTTGGGCTTTGAAGGCTTGGATTATTGAATTGAAGTCTAAAAATTGATAAAATTATTGTAGTAATATATTTGGATAGTAAATTTGCTCCCAAAGCTATATTATCAATATAATGTAAAGTAGGTATCGAAATCAATATTTATGGCCCCTAACGCTATATTATTTAAGACATTTCTAACTAAATATCTATTAAATTACCTCATAGTGATAGAAAATAGTGAGTTTCAAAATAAAAAGAAAGAAAAAAAAAACTTAAAAGTAATTGTGTTTTACTTTTTATACAAGTTTGAAGTGTTGGCTTGATTGTTTTTTAAAGGTGCTATATAATGTAATTGTTTTTTCAATTTTTCGAACTAAAAGGCCCTTTCAAAGAAACCTTGTAAATATTATTAATATTTTTTTGTAAAGCATAATAGAGATCTCACTTTTGTTGGTTGGTAGTATTGCAGTTTTAATCTAAGGAAATTGGGACGAATATAGAATTGCATCTAGTTTGTCTTCTTCATTGCATTATATAACTTTTGAAGAAATGAATTTTTCATGAAATTAGAAATCTTCTCTTTCATATAAGTTTTTTTTTATAGTTTCAATGCTTTCAAGGAGAGTCATAAGAATTTCTAAATAGAAAATGAGTTATTAGTAAATGATTGCAAAATATATTTTAAGTAATGTTGTATAGTTTATGGATTCAATTGTGTAAGATTTTTTACCATCAACATTCCAAATCATACTTTGTGATCCATCATCAGGATGCAAGAGAGTAGATTGTGATATGAAATGTTGATGGTAAAAATCTTACACAATCAAATCTAGAAACCATACAACATTATTATGGATTGTTGAAATCTAATAGTTTTAATATTCTAGGTAGTAGACCATAAGGTTTATGCCACTAAGGTAACATTATTTCAATGGTCATATCTTGAAATTATCTAGCTAGGATTAAGATATTATAGAGTAATAGTATCCTACAAACTAGAAAATCGATTTTGTTATGATATAATATGTTTGTAGATTTTATACTTTTTAGTCCCAAAGAGCATGCTTTAAACTTCATAGCATTCTTATCAACTAAAAAATTTTGAATGAAAAAAAAACTATAGTATTACGTGTTAGTGGTTTATATTCTATGTTAATGTTCAAGTGTGAAAGGTAATATAAAAGTTGATATTGTGCAATCATTTTGAAATTCGTATATAGATGCATGAAAAAAATAACCTGCTGGTCATCAGGACATTCTTATTGTTCACATAAAATTTAATGGAGTTTGAGATGTATTTGTGTACATCTTATAGAGCCTATTTAAAGTGAAAGAGAGAGATATTTGTATCCTTTTGATTTTAACATCTGCTTAGTTACCTTGAACACTAAAATTTATAACTTTGTGAAGGCTATTTATAACAAATTCATCAAATGAAAAGATGAAAGATGACAAGAGGAGCTATGGTTCTTATTAAATATGTTTTCTATGGGAACTTTATTTCAGTTGAAGACATACAAAAACTAGTAAAATAGTTCTTATCTTCTTTAAGTAAAGAGATCTATAGAATCAAAAACTTCACCATCATAACTAGCAATAAAGATGATTATCTCATTCATGTATGATGATGATTTTAGGGTAATCTAAGGGATCTATTTCTTTAAAAACCAAGTTGTCCATGGAGAAGACACCATTACTATTGAACGCACTTCTAATGTTGAGAGTGGGTAAGGGAATTAGTATAAATCAAAACTCACTAACTAAATTCAATAATCATCACTAAAAAATAATAAGAAAGTAATGAACATAAATATCAATGCATAGACATACTAATTTTACACACAAAAAACCAAAACTGGGAAAAACTACAGTGAGAACATGCCCACAAAGAATAATTTACTAATGTATATATTTGATTACAAAATATGAAAGGAGCTCACTGCTCTGGACTTGCAACAAGAGGCTTATTACTAATGCAAAAAATGAATACAATAGGACCTCACTACTATGGTCTTACAAATAAATGACCACTTCCCAAGTAGCGAGATACAACATCAATCTTATTTATCTAAGGATCACCATATTAGGAACATATAACTCCTTACAATGATAAAGAAATATTATTGTGATACTACAAATTATCTATACACACTATCAACTTTAGTAGTGCACTATCACTACCCTTCCTTTACTACAATTGTCGCTATACCATACTATACTAATTATATATCTTCATTAGTTCATGCTTTTCTTATGTGCTTCACATCATGCATTTTTCAAAAACATAAATCATACTAATCTACAAGATAGTTTATTGGGGAACACAAAAATATTATCCATAAAAAATGGTTATTATATTGAGTTACAATTTGGTCAAGGCAATAAAATAATGCAATAAGGTCCTACTCTAGAAGAGTTCAAACATAAAGTGGAACCAAATATATAAAAATTTAAAAAATAGGGCATACATAACACAAATCCATATATATAAGATATAACCATTAAATCCAATACTCTAGACCTAAATCATGAATCATGATCCACTCCAAAAGAGAGAGGGGCCATGAATATTGTTAGAAAGAATTAATTTAATTTAATTCATTAAATTACCTTTACTCCCTACTTAAGATTTCCCTATATGCACTTGCATTTCCATTTGATAATTAAATATTAATTATTAAAATGTCTTATACCTCTTAGGGTTTCCCTTTTAGGTTTTACAATCTCCTTCTATACAGATTGATCCATTGTATATTTTTTCTCATTCTTTTTTTCTGATAATATATTTTTGCATATTTCAAAGCCAAACCCTTGCCTTCTCTTTTCTTTGCTTCTCTATGATAAGTTCTTATATGCAACTATTCTATGGGATTTGTGGATTTGTCTTAAGTCCTTCATGGTATTAGAGTCAAATTTGTTGCAACTTGTTCATTATTCAAGAAAACAAGAACAAGAGTTTGTAGGATCAAATCTGGTATTGTTTGAGTATTTTTTATATAAATAGGGGGTCACAATTTTTTGGAGCACTTTGAGAAAACATAGATCTCACTAATGAGGATCTCATCGATGAGCTTGCAGCACCCCAAAATGCCTATTTTGATATAAAACACATATGGTTTTGACACCGTTGATAGAAGATGCAAAATGTTTTTGTCTGTTGGGGTCATATGACCCTCTTCACATAGCCCAAGTCAAGTTTTTGCAAAAAAATATTAAAGAATAACAAAAATGAATTATAAAAAAAGCACATAGTGTTAAAAATATCACACCTCCACTTTGCCACTTAGTGGCCACTACATTTCTGCAAAGCACTATTGACCACTGGCTATGCCCCCCTAACACTACTCTACCTTGACACTACTCCCATGTTGGCATTGCATCGCTGCCACCAATGATCATTTTTGTTGTGCCACCTACGACCCTCCAACCCCCAAGTTCTCCACATGGGGTTACATGCAGGTCAAGGGGGTTAATTATTTTTCTTAGAGGGGTTATTTTAAGCCCTTTTTTTTTCTTTCAAAGAGCTTGTCGATGTTTCTATCATATCTTGAGCATACAAATGCATTTTTTGGAAAATGAGATATCATCACAAAGAGCATTTTGAGATAGACCCAATGGTGTAGGTTTTACTAGATTTTTTTCTATTATGGTAACTATTTTTAGTTTTGAATCCAATCGATCCTTCTTGCATTATGGTGGACCTAATTTTCTCAAATTAGCTCTAATTTTTTATCCAGAAGAAGTGTTGAAAAGATCTTCTTGAACACTTTTCTGATTCTCTATTATTTTCATCAAAAAATTTAAAGGTACACATGGTACTCAACTAATGTTTTTTTCTTCTTCTCATTGTATAAGAGTAATTTCTAGTTGCTGGAGTTCAATTTTTTGCATTGTGGGGGGTGTTTTTAATTCTTGTTTCTATCATTTACATTAGTAAACCATAATTATATCAAAACAAAAACCTTCTAAAATAATGTTTGAGACTTCTTGTTGTGTAGTTCCTCTAAACTCACATAAATATCACACATCGATCACTACCATGGTATGGCTTCTCCGTTCAAAGGGTTTGTGGTCTTATTCAGATGAAGTGCATATGGTTTTCCAGAGTTCCTTTCAGACCTTGAGGCATAGGAATAAGATGGATGAAGACATGGGTTTGATTATTTGAATGTTTTAGATAGCTTGTAGTTTCATCTTGATGGGTGTAATACTCCTCAAGAGATGTGGGCCAAGTTCAAGGACTTTTTGGGTACCATTAATGATTTCAGAGCACTTCAGATTAAGGTGGAGCTTACATCATTTATACCTGATGTTTTTCACTCCATTAGACTTTCTAATGAAGTTTTAAAAAATAAGATATTTGTTACATTGTTGTAGGAAAGTTAAGGCTGATAAGAAGTGCATTTATATAATTCTATCAAAGCTTTTAGGAAACTATCAAATGTTCTCATCTACCTTCCATTCCACTATGGACTAGATTTATCATGCCCACATTTGAGGTATTACATGATTGATTGACTAAATATGAGGTCAAAATTACATAGTTGGACTCTCTAACATGATCAAAGAACCATACATTGGTTTCTTAGACATCTACAGGGAAGTTTAAGTGGAAATCAAAGCCCAAAATAAATTCAACTAGTAGTGAGATTTCCTCCAAACCATCTCCTAGATCAAATACATGGAAATTAACTCCAAACAGTAAACCTTCTATGGTTAGTGAGTCTTCCTCCAAGACTAAGAAATTTACATGTGATCCTTGTAGTTTTTGTGGCAAGGACATCCAATTTCTAGGTGTTTGAAATGTCTCAAGGCTTTAGTAGAGGCCATGCACTAGTATAGTATTGCTTCTTCAAAGCTACCACCTTCTCCTTTAGGGAAAGGAAATAATCTTTAGCATGAGCTCTGTCTCCTCTTGTTACTTGGATCATTGCTTCAAGTGCTTCACACCATATGACACACTCACTTGATTTGGTTACCACATTTTCTCATAGTGTTACTATACAGATTTTTGCTAGTGACTCTACACAAATTTCAATTTCAAGTTGTGACACTATTTCTTTGGAGGGTGGTTCTCTACATGATGTTCTATTGGTTCTAGACATTTCTATGAACCTCTTATATGTCTATCAAATTTTTCATTCTGGCTCTGGTAAGATATTTGAGCTCTCACCACATTATGTGGTTATCCAAGACCTCCATGATCCTAACTTGGTTGTTTCTACTAGGAGTGTTGATTTACAATCTCACTTATATTGGTTTGATGGCTTTGAGAACTCTAATTCTACAATTATTTCTCTTGTTTCTCATGCATCCATAATAAGAAAAAATTTTCATAAGAATTTTGGCCATGTCAACTACAAATATCTACAAGAGATGAGTACATAGGAGCTAGTGATTGGGCTACCTTAGATCTCTTGCACAGAAGGTGTTTTTTGAGGTTGTGCACTTGGAAAACATCACAAAGATCCTTTTCTAACAAGTAGATCCACATGTGCTAAGCCACCATTGGAGTTGATGCACATTAAGCTTATTTTATTTTCCACTCTATCTTTTTCAGGTGCTTGATATGTCCTTACCTTCATTGACAACTTCTCTAGAAACACATAGGTGTACTTCTTGAAGTAAAAGTTTGACATTTTTTATTCATTTCAAATCTTTAAGACATATGTAGAGAAGTAGCATGGTCTCTCTATCATGCATAGACACACTGAAAATGGCAGATAATATGTGAATCAGTATTTCACAAATTTTTGCACTTGCTATGATTTATAACATCAGTACATAGTTCCTCATACCCCTTAGTGGAATGAGGTTTTTTAGAGAAAGACTAGGACATTACAAGAGATGGCCAATTTTATGATACAATCTTGAGCTATGAGTTCATCATTTTGTACCAAGGTTATCAATTGTGCCATCTATATTTAGAGTCAGATGCCTCACAAGGCATTGCAACATTTGACTCTTGAGGAGTCTTGGATTCATGTCAAGATCGATGTTTCTACATTCTATATATGTTAGGAATAAGGTGTCTCAACCTTGGATAATTCCTATTCTTATTATTTGTTTTGTAAATGTATTTTTTAAAAATAATGTAATTAAGTGTGAGTGTACATGTCTAGTTGGAATGTTGATGTGTCACTTCACTTGCATGTGCTAGCATCTTGAATTATGTGTAAGGAAACCATGACTGAAATAGTTATAATAGATTCCTATGACACGTAAGAGCTATCTTTGGAATATTTAATTTTGTGTAAGGAGATCATGACTAAAATGGTTATGACAGACTCCTATGATGCATAAGAGCTATCTTTGGAAGATTTAATTGTGTGTAAGGAAATCATGACTGAAACAGTTATGACAGATTCCTATGACGCATAAGAGCTATCTTTGGAAGATTCCCTAAATATGGAAAGTGCATTATATAAGCACTTTGAGGGTTTTGGATAGTTGTTAGAGTGTGTGATTAGTGTATTGTTGGTTGCTACAGGATAAGTCTTTTATGTCCTAAAAGAGCTTGCATTGTAAGTGTGTTGTAACCTTTGATTTGAAGATAATACATTGTGCAAGTTTAGGAGGGGTGGGGTTATTTTTTCGAAAGGTTTTTCCCTACTAGCATATCTTTGTGTTTATGTGTTATTATTTCTCTATCTATTTTCTATATTCATGGTTGATTGCAATATTGTTGTTTTACCAAAAGTGAATATGAAATTGTAAGGATTTAAAAGAATTTGCATAATACTTTCCTTAAGAGATTAGTGTGGGAAGTTGTTTCTGCACCTGATTTTCCTTGCAAGTGTTATCAAAGCTTGATCAACTTTTGATCCTAGTTGTTGGGTAGGGTTTTTTGAGTTAATCTCAAGTTGAGTGGGAGTTTTGTGCAAAGCATTCTAAATCTTATTTACACATTGAGATGACTAGTTCATCATATGGAAAAATGGAGGCAGAGAAATTTAATGGCAGTTATTTTGAGTTGTGGAAACTCAAGATGGAAGACTTGCTTGAAGATTATGATCTATGGGAGGAAACTTCACTTTGTGTGAGACCTACAACAATATCTCAAGTAGATTGGGATCTCAAGGATCAGAAAGCTAAGGGTCTCATTAGACTCTATCTAGCTGATTTAGTTCTCCTAAATGTTCTTAATGAGAAAACTGTAAAAAAAATTTGGACATGGCTTGGGTCTGTGTATCAGGCCAAATCTCTAGTGAACAAGTTGTTCCTGAGGAAGAATTTGTATTCTCTAAGAATGGAGGAAGGAGGATCTTCTATAGATCATCTAAATGCTTTTAGTTTATTGATTGCATAGTTGACATCATCTAGTGTCAAGATAGAGGAGAAGGATTGATGTATGACCATGTTATGTTCCTTGTCAGATTCATGGGACCATCTTGTAATGGCTCTTGGAAGTACTTTAGTCACTTTCAGAATGGATGATGTGGTGTCTTTGCTATTATCTGAGGAGATGAGGAGAAAGTCATTAGATTTGGCTAAGGAAGCTCTTGCTGTTCACAATAGATCCAACGATAGAGGCAAGAAAAATGACAAGTCTGGAAAGGGTAGATCCAAATCCCATGGAAAATCAAAGACTCCTGGAAAGTCCAACGCAAAATGTTGGAATTGTGATAAGACTGGGCACTTCCGTAAAGACTATAAAGAGCCAAAGAAAAAGAAGGAAGCCTTAGATTCAAGTTCAAAAAAATCTCAAGAAGATGGTGATGCTTTCTTTGCAGCCTTGGCAATGCATGCATCTAATGATGTGTGGTTGATAGACTCGGGTGCTTATTTCCAAATGACTTCTCATCAAAGCTAGTTCTCAAAGTATGAAGTTTTTGATGGTGGAAAGGTGTACTTGGGTGATGATTCTCACCTATTGAAAATTGGATGAGGAAGGGTCACTAGCAGATTCCGTGATGGACGAGTAAAGGGGATCAACGAGGTAATGTACATCCCTGGTTTGGCATGAAACCTATTATCTGTAAGTATGTTGAATTATGTAGGTGTGCAAGTTGTTTTTTCTAAAGATGGATGTAAGATGATGAGAGGATCTATGGTGCTTGCTAATGGTACTAGGAGAGGTACTATGTTTAAGCTTGATGCATGCATTTCTCAATGCAATAGTTCTTCTATTTTGAAGAAGAGAGCAGCTATCACTTCATCCCCACCATCTAAATGAGCAGTAAAGAAGACTGTGGTTACTAGTTCTAATGGCAGTGCAACATGTGTACCTAAGGGTGCAAACACATTGTAAGGTAAGCTTCTTGTAGAAAAGACAAAGTTGTGGCATATGAGATTTGGCCACATTGGTGAGAAGGGTCTCAAAACCCTGAAGAACAAGAAGCTCATTGAGGGGTTAAATGATTGTAATCTTGAGTTTGACTTTTGTGGACATTGTGTCTATGGTAAACAAAATCGTGTTCAATTTTACTCTAGTTCTCACAAATCTTTTGATGTTTTGGATCTTATTCATTTCGATGTATTTGGTCTTGTAAAAGTTCCTTCAATCTCCAAGTCTATATTTTTTGTATCTTTCATAGATGATTACAATAGAAGGACATGGATTTATTTCCTAAAATGTAAGACACAAGTCTTTAGTTAGTTCAAGGAATTTAAAGCCCTTGTAGAGAATCAGACTAGTAAGAAGATTAAGTGTGTGAGAACTGAAAATGGTGGCGAGTTTTTCTTAGTAGAGTTTGAACAGTTCTATAAAGAATGAGGTATTGAGAGGCATAAGACAACTCCTTGTACCCCATAGAAAAATGGAGTTGCATAAAGAATGAACAAGACACTAATGGAGAAGGCTAGGAGTATGCTTAGTGGATCTAGTCTTGAACAATGGTTTTGGGTTGAAGATGTGGCCATTGCTTGTTATTTGGTTAATAGATCTCCTAAATCAACTCTTGTTGGTAAGACACCCATGGAGGTGTGGTCTGGTAAGAAGCCTTCAATTAGACATCTTTGTATTTTTGGTTGTGAAGCTTATGCACATGTTACAAAGGAGAAAAGATCTAAGTTGAAAAATAAAGCTGTCAAATGTATTTTCATTGGATACGGAGTTGGTATGGAAGGGTACAAGCTTTGGGACCCTGAGAAGACTAAACAGAAAGACCATGTTGGGTCTAATGATGAGGAGAGCTCTAGTAACTCTGACAGTTTAGAAGAAGAGGAAGAACAACCTCAACCCTAGTCCTTGAGGAGATCCACAAGAGTAAGGAAGCAACTAGAAAGGTTTGGTTATTCTATGTTAGATTCCTATCATGCCTTTGCTTTTATTACTAACACTGATGAGCCTAGATCTATGAAAGAGGCTTTGGATATGGAAGATACATGTTCTTGAATTGAGGCCATGGATGATGAGATGGCTTCATTGGATAAAAATAAAAATTGGGACCTTGTACCTTTTCCTAAAGGATGAAAACCTATTGGTAGCAAATGGATGTTCAAGAAGAAATTTTGTGCAGATGGTAGTGTTGAAAGGTACAAAGCTAGATTGGTTGTGAAGGGGTACTCACAGGTAGAGGGAATAGATTATGGTGAAATATTCTCTCCTGTTGCAAAGTTGACATCTATTAGATTTATGTTATCTCTTGCTACATCATATGATTTAGAGATAGAATAGATGAATGTGAAGACAACTTTTCTTCATAGTGATTTGGAGGAAGAGATTTATATGTCACAGCCTAAGCACTACATTGTTAAAGGTAAAGAATCTTTAGTTTACAAATTAAAGAAGTATTTGTATGGTTTGAAACAATCTCCTAGGATGTAGTACCTTAACTTTGATGCCTTTTTGTTGTCAATTAGATTTGTAAGATCGAAATCAAATCATTGTGTTTACTCCAGAATTAAAAATGATCACCTTCTTATTGTTGCATTATGTGTTGATGATATGTTTCTATTTGGGAAGGGTAAGGGTATGATTTCTAATTTTAAATCTTAGTTGGCAACATAGTTTGAGATGAAAGATCTTGGGGTAGAAAGGTACATCTTGGGTATGGAAATCAGCAGAGATAGGTCTAATAGAAAACTTTAGTTGAGTCAGAGTAAGTATGTGAAGTTTATGTTGGAAAGGTTCAGCACGGTAGATTGTAGACCATTGTATGTTCTTGTTTCTATGGGAACAAAGTTATCTATAGATGATTGTCCAAAATCTCCTAGAGAGGTGGAGGACATGAGTAGAGTACCTTATGTTAGTGCAATTGGCAGTCTTATGTATGCTATGGTTCATACTAGACCAGACATTGCCCAAGTAGTGGGAATTCTAAGCCAATTTATGGCTAATATGGGAGGGGTACACTAGGATGTAGTTAAATGAGTATTCAAATATTTGAGGGATATATTAGATTACTCCATTTGTTATCATGGTAACTCTTCTAGAGATCTGCATTCAATTTGTATTCATGGGTTTGTGGATTCAGATTGGGCAAGTGATATTAACAGCAAGAGATCCATCAGTGCTTATGTGTTCACTATGTTTGGTGGTGTCATCAGCTCGATGAGTAAGTGACAACCTGTGGTTTCTTTGTCCACTACAAAAGCTAAGTACATGGCTGCTATTCATGCTTGTAAGGAAGCCATTTGGCTTAGGAGACTGTGTTTCGATATTGGTGTTGATGTGGGATAAATTACTATTTATTGTGATAGTCAAAGTGTTATTTTCCTTGCAAAGGATCCATCTTTCCATGCCAGAATGAAGCATAGTGATGTGCAGTTTCACTTTGTGAGAGATATGGTAGAAGATAGAAAGGTAAATTTGGAGAAGGTAGATACTATAAATAATGTTGCAGATGCATTGACAAAACCAGTGGGCACAAAGAAGTTCAAATGGTGTTCGGAGTCTATGGGCCTTTCAACCTATAGTGGTTAGTTCTTGTTATGTTCCTGTTGCTCTTACAAGGTGTTCGACAAGTGGGAGAATGCTAGGAATAAGGTGTCTCAACATTGGATAATTCATATTCTTTTTTTTTTTTTTTGTAAATGTATTTTTTGAAAATAATAATAATTAAGTGTGAGTGTACATGTCTAGTTGGCATGCTGATGTGTCATTTCACTTGCATGTGTCAGCATCTTGAATTGTGTCTAAGGAAATCATGACTGAAATGGTTATGATAGATTCCTATAATGTGTAAGAGCTATCTCTGGAATATTTAATTTTGTGTAAGGAGATCATGACTAAAATAGTTATGACATATTCATATGATGTGTAAGAGCTATCTTTGGAAGATTTAATTGTGTGTAAGGAAATTATGACTGAAACGGTCATGATAGATTCCTATGACACGTAAGTGTTGTCTTTGGAAGATTCCCTAAATATGGAAAGCACATTATATAAGCACTTTGAGGGCTAAAGATAGTTGTGACAGTGTGTGAGTAGTGTACTATTGATTTCTACTAGATAAGTCTTATGTGTCCTGAAAGAGCTTGCACTGTAAGTGTTTTGTAACCTTTGAGTTGAAGATAATACATTGTGTAGGTTTTGGAAAGGTGTGGTTGTTTTATCGAAAGGTTTTTCCCCACTGGCATATCTTTGTGTTTATGTGCTATTATTTCTCTATCTATTTTCTGTATTCATGGTTGATTGCAATATTGTTGTTTTACCAAAAGTGAATATGAAATTGTAAGGAATTAAAAGAATTTGCACAATACTTTCCTTAAGATATTAGTGTAGGAAGTTATTTTTGCACCTGAGTTTCCTTATAGTATATTTTATAGTGAGGCCTGGTTATTTATTCCAGATGCTCAGAGGAAGACCATGGAGAGGAAGAGATGACCACTCATTTTTTTGGCTACTCTGAGGATGTGAAGTCATGTAGGTTATTTGATATTGATTCTATAGAGTTCTTATTTTAGTGAGATGTCTAGTTATATGAGTGTTATCCTCATATGGAGCCTCCATCACTAGTTTCTCCCTCACTACCTAGTACTTCCTCTTCTCCTCTATAGGATTATTTATTCTTTGATGATGATGCACTTCCCTATCTCTAACAAATATTTAGTGAGTGCCCAAGTGGGCTCATGATACTATTGATGTAGCTAGACCTATGGCAAGAGATCCTTGAGATTCCCATCACACTCATGCTCAAACATCAGGTACTAGACTAGTGAGTCATTTTATTTTAGATGATCCATAGAGTTTCTCATAGGAAACATGATACTCAAATTGGGATAAGGCTATGGATAAGGAATACTCTTCTTTGATGAAGAATCACACTTGAGATCTTTATCATCTTTTAAAAGGAAGAAATTTGGTTTGGTGTCGCTGGGTATACTGTACCAAGTATGTTGTAGATGGTTTTATTGATAGGTACAAGGCATATCTTTTTACAAATGGATTTTCACAAGTTGAGGGTATTGATTACTCTAAGACCTTTTCTCCTATTACTAAGATGAGTTCTATTCACCTTGTACTCTCTCTTGCAGCTTCTCAGGGATGGACAATATTTTAGATGGATGCGAAGAGTTCCATTTTGTATAGAGACATGCATGAGGAGAGCTACAAGGAACAACCTCAAGGTTTTGTGTGGGACTCTTCTATAGTATGAAGACTTAGGAAGTCTTTATATGGCCTCAAACAAACCCCTTGAGCTTGGTATGAGAAGATGGATTCCTTCTTTCTTGCATTGCAGTTCACTTGTTGTCATTCCAATCCTACAATGTACATCCAATATCATGGGGATGATCTATTGATACTTGTGCTATATGTTGATGAACTCATTATTACAAGTAGCTCACCCTCGATGGTTCAGAGTGTTTAGCAAGGTTTGAGAGAGTAGTTTGAGATGATAGACCTTGGACTTTTGCACTATTTTTTGGGCCTCTAGCTTGTTCAGTCTTCACATGGGATAGCCTTATTCTAGCAGAAGTATTCTCTTGATATGGTTCAATGATTCAACATGTTTGATTGCAAGCTTTCTCCCACACCTTTTCAATCAGGTGTTATTTTATATACCACTTTATATAGATGGCTTGTGGGTAGTTTTTTGTATGTGAAATACACATGTTTTAATTGTTCCTTTATAGTTGGACATATGTCTCGATTCTCACATGATCCTCGTGAGATTCATTGGCAAGCTATAAAAAAATATTTTGACCTAAATTTGTGTTACTACATGTTATGGCATTCACTATACATTATGTGATCCTCATATTTTTGGTTACACAGACTCAAAGTAGGCTGGTGATATTGATGATCAAAGGTCTACTTTTGGATTTCTTTTCTATCTTGGTTCTAGTCATATCACAAGGTATTGCAAGAAGCAACATGCTCGTGCATTATCATCTACAGACGAAGAGTACAGGGTAGTTTTACTAGCTATTCATGAGGTTTTATGGCTTTGATAGTTGATGCTAGAGTTTGGTTTTCCCCTTGATAGTTCCACCTTTCCTTGGTGTGACAATCAGAATTCTATACACATTTCATGCAACCCAATTGAGCATCACAAGGCCAAGAACATTGAGCTTCATATGCACTTCATCAAGTATTTGATTTAGGAGGGTTATCTTAGCTTGGAGTGTATTCCCATAGTTGAGCGGGTTGCTAACATCTTCACTAAACCTTTTGAATCCCTGTGGTATCTTCAACTGTGTTCTATGCTTGGGGTGAAAGAAGTTGTCCTTTATTCCTTCTTTATTGTTTTAGCATTCTTCTATATTTTTTTGGAGTAGGGTTTTCCCTATTTCTCCAACTTTTATATATTTGGTTGTGTTGGGTACCTCATTAGACCATGTTGTTGGGACCAATTTATGTTTTCAACATTGTAGTTTCCTTTCTTTTTCATGCATTATTTATAGTTGCATTGTTGCTCATCTTAAGGGGGGTGTTAGAGTAAAGAATTAATTTAATTATATTAATTAAATTAACTTTACTCCCTTCTTAAGATTTCCTTTTATGCACTTGTATTTCCATTTAATAATTAATTATTAATTATTGAATGTCGTTTATCTCTTAGTGTTTCCCTTTTAGGTTTTATGATCTCCTTCTATAAGAATTAATACATTGTGTATTTTTTCTCATTCTTTTTGTCTGATAATATATTCTTGCATATTTCAAAGCCAAACCCTTGCCTTCTCTTTTCTTTGCTTCTGTATGAAATTTTCTTAGATGTAGGTGTTCTATGAGATATGTGGATTTGTCTTGCTCAAATCCTTCAAATATGATACACATATTCCAATGCTAGATCCACAATCACTGGAGTAACTAAATTAATCCCAAGTATATAGAAACATGTTGGCCAAGAATTTTCCTAAATTGATAATCAAATCCAAACTTACACATACAATAATGAGATCCATATGTCATGTAACATGACATCAATCCACATTAGAACTTTTTATGACATATCTATAGATAATACCAAATAATTTGTCATGTCCCCTTTTCAAATAATTAAAAAAGAAAATCTTTGCTAAGGTAGGCAGGCCCAAGAAAGTGAAGTTTCAGAAAAAGGGGGTTAATCTTTGGAAACCGTTGGACTAATAAATGAAAATTATTATTAAAATAAGTTTCATTAACCTCTCTTGGACGTGAGTTACAGTTATGCCCTCTTTTAAGGGGTTTGGAGGCATTTTGGGCTCATGCCAGAACTTGATTTTTGCTCATTCTTTGTTATTCTTCAGAGGCTGCCAAACCTGTGGAGAAGGAGACCCAAGAACGGGAGTTTGCAGGTTTCCAGGGAGACCCAAGAATGGGAGTTTGCAGGTTTCCATGAGGGCTAAGGACGGGAGTTTGAAGCCATTCCATGTGCATGCTCATACAGAGTTTGCCTTTGTGCTGAACAGTGCAGATTTGTGAGTTTCCGGGTGTATTTTTGTGAGAGTTTGGTGTTTCTGGTTGAGTATTTCATATCAGTTTTGGTTGCTGCTGTATTTTATACTTTAAGCTGTTAAAATAGATCTGAATATATATTTTGGGATGTGATTAAACTTCTGAGATAGATTATTAGTGTTCTTGTGGTGTTTCCGGGCATATTTTGTGCTATTTTGGGAGCCCGATGAGCATAGTTTTGGTCCTACATTTTCGAGCTGTTGTGTAAAGGCTATACGGATCTAGAAATGTCAATTTGTAGGCTGTTATGCTGCTGAAATTTCTGTAAAAATTTCCATTTTCAGATTCATTAATAATTTGTGAAGTTGTGAAGCTTTTAGCACTATTTTCAACATACCCGATTTGGGGTTTCTTGAGGAATTTGGTGGATCTTTGGGATATTAGCTGTTTGATTTTAAAGATCTGATTAGAGGTTGGAAATGTCATGAAAAATCAGAAAAGGGACATTACATAATTAAGCATAATTTCTACACTCAATAACACAATTTTGAGAACATTAGGAAGAACTTCTAGAACAACCGATAACACCACAACAAAGACCAAGAAATAAGACATCTTTATAAGTACTAGTACATCCTAAAGCCTATTTTTCAAAGAATAAACCTTCTAAACAGAATATATATATATATATAATCACCATTAATTGTAATTGTAAAACTACAAATTTAATTGATTGATGATTCATGGGCATTCAAACCTCCCAAACTTCTACATATAAGAGTATGACATTGAAGAACTATAAATCATTTTCTTCTCAAGATCACATAATGCATATTTTTTTTGACCTATCTTCCACTGTACTATAGCATTAATCTGATACATAATTATCTTCCATAATTTTTATTAATCTCCATTGTACTTTAGCACCAATGACATAGCTTTCTTGCATTGTTCTAAAGGTCGAGTCCACAAACTTACTCCTATAAGAATAGAATAATAGCAGACTTCTAGGAAATAGTGACCTGAGAAACCACAAACAACCCGACAACACAATGTTTGACATCAATGACAATAAAGAACCAAACACATATTTTTGGATGTGACAGATAACTAAACAAAGTCCAAGGAATTGTTAAGAAGAATATATTAAAGTGGGGTTGAATGCTTGTGCTCTTGAGCTTGATTTTTGTGAACATTGTAAGATTGGAAAAAATAAATTATTTAATAAATTACTTAAGTTATCACAAATATTTGAGGTGTTAACTTATTCTAATATTTTTAGATTTTTGAAATGTTTCTTGAACTTTAAATAATTTGGATTATGTATCCTTTTTAGATGATTCTTCTAGAAAGTCATAGGTGTATTCAATTAAAATTAGATCTAAAACCTTCATTCATTTTAAAGCTTTTAATCCTCATGTAGAAGATTAGGCTAGTAGAAATATTGATGTTTTAAAATTTTATAGTAGAAATGATTTTTGTTTTTAAAAAATGTAGTAAATTAGATGAGGGATATGATATTAGAGACAAATATATTCTATATTCTTCTTAATAAATTATATTTTTGGAAAAAAATGAATAAGGGTGTAGATGGAGAGGATAATGAGTATACTTAGTGGATCGTTATGAATTGTTACTTGATTAAGTAGTCTCCTACGCCAATCCTTACAAGTAAGACTATAATAGAGGCTGGGTTGGATACATATAAAACCTCATTATAACACATTCCTTTTGTCATGAAGCATGTGTTCATGTACCTAAGGAGAGTTAATTGAATTAGAGAACAAGGTGATTCATTTTATTTTTTAGGTTATCCATTGTTGGTGTGAAAGGGTGCAAGTGTTTGGGTCTTGTAATGAAGACATTTGTGTACAAATTAAAATATTTTTTAGAGAAATTAAATTTTCTTATATGATTTTGTAATCAAAATAAGAAAAAAAGAAGTGTGGGATTAAACTAAACACTAATAATTTAAACCAAAAGCACATGAAGGACCTAAAGAGGACTTATACCTAATTTTGATAATTTTAAAGAGGTACAAAATCCACCTCATCTCTTGAGATTAAATCAACATAGACAACAAAATAGGTACACACCTCCTTTAAGGAGATTTTTTCTTTGATTACTAAGATATATGAGTCAATTAACTATAAAAGAGATGTTAGGCATTTGTAATTGGTTTTTTTCTAGAATGGTTATTTATGAGGAGATGGAAGAAGAAAATAAAATTTAATAATAAAATTTGCTACCTTTTTCTAATAGTAGAAATCTCATTGGTTTTAATAGAGATCCAAAAGAAATATTGGTTTTAATATATCTAATATTTAGATGTATAGGGAAAGACTCGTTATGGATTTATATAAAGACTGGTTAATTTGTACCTAACATTTAGATGTATAAGGATAGAATCATTGTTAATGTATATAAAGCTTGGTTCTAATGTACCTAACATCTAGATGCATATAAAGATTTAGACTCATTGTAAAAACATATTCACATTCAAGAAAATCACTTAAATGTTGATTGTAGACACCTAAAAATGTCCTCAATTAAATAAATATCTCTATTTATTGAATTATTTTTTAATTCAAAGAATATGAGATGGATGAATTAATTAAATAAAGAATATTATTTATTTATTTATTAACTACGATAACATTCTTTGATCTTGGAAATGAGAAAATGAATGTGAACACAACTTTCACTCATGATAGTTTAAAGGAAAGGATAAATACATGACTCAATTTCTAAACACTAAATGGGATAAGTAAGGATGTGATATGTGACTTTAATTCTCAAATTTGATCATAATTTGAGACATCATACTTATGGGAAACTAGATAAATTTTGAGCATGAAAATTATAAGAGATAGAGGGACCATAAAGCTTTGGTTAGGCCAAAGAAAGTATGTGGACACAATATTAGAGAGATTAAATATGAGTCACATATAATCATGTGTTCCTATCTTACAAGAAATCAAATTATGGGTAGGTTGATACAATCTAACTTCACCCAACGAAATAGAGGGCATGACATGGACACCTTTTAGCAGTTTTGTTAGAAATTTTATATATGCTATCATCTATACTAGAAGCAAATATTTCCCAAGTAATTGAAGTCCTTATCTATTTCATGACTAATCCTAGATAATTTATTCAAACTATAGTCAATATGGTCTTTGGATGTTTACAAGGTACCTTTAAGTTACTCTATATGTTATCATGGTGACTCTATGAGGGAGTGATAATGAATATTTAAAAAAATTGTGAATTCAAATTGGATAGGTGATATGAACTAAATAAGATCCACAAATGGTCACATTTATGCTTTATTCATGGTGATATCAATTGGACGAGTAATTAATAGAGTATAGTTACATTGCCCAATATAATTATTGAGCACATGTTGATTATGTGATATTACTATCAGGATTTAACTATGTATTTCTGGAGTCAAATTCACTGTTGGTGTAAATAAGTATTCACTATTTACACTTACTTAAGTTTACTTAGGTTAATACATTATTTTATTATTATGCATTATTTTATTATTTATTTGGTGAGACACTTAGGAGTTTGCATACTCTTATGAGTTGTCATGTTGACAACACTGGAGTAAGCAACTCTAATTCAACACATGGTGTCTACAACACTAGATTTTGCATAGTTAACTGAGTTGTCATGTAGATAACACAGTTATTCGCACTCCTACTTTAGCACATGGTGTCTACAACATAATTTTGTGTGCTACACCTTGGTAGGCTTATCCTCTCATCATCACAGTTACTCTTGTGCTTAATGGAGGATAGCCCACACCTGGTGGACATGTGCCTGGTTGTATGACTTATCATGTTGTTGACTCCTATGCATTCTAGAAGCATTCTAGAGGCCTTTATATATAGGCACTCCTAGTGTACTTTCACATCGAATCGAATACATATTGTTATTTGTGATCATACTCTTTTTGGTCTATTGTTGTGCTTGTGTTTGAGTTCCTTGATCTTGGGTTAATTTTGCCCTAATGTAAATTCTTACAATCATTTACCCATGTTTCATGAGTAGTGATTCAACACAAATCCATCGCTCATGATAATAAATAGAACACTTATCACTCATTGGATCTAGGTGATGCCCATAGAGGTGAATCATCTGGACTTCTCGGGAGGTCACCCATCTCAATATTACTCCATCTGGAGCATGCTCAACTATGGAGTTTCCTCCATGGTTACCCATTTTAAAAGCTTTCTCCAATTGTTTTTCCTTATGAACCATTCATTAGAAAGCCCCTTAAGATCATCAATTGATAAGTAGGATATAATTTCCACTATAAGTCAAATTATGATATTGTTATCAAGATTTAATTCTATATTTTTTGAGTCAAACTCGTTGGCCCATGTTTCATGAGTAGCGATTAAACATGAATACATCTCTCATGAGAATAAATGGAATGCTTAGTACTCATTGGATCTAGGTGATGCTCACAGATATGAAGCACCAAGACTTCCCAGGAGGTCACCTATCACAACATTACTCCAGTTTGAGCACACTTAACTACAGAGTTTCCTCCATGGTTAAACCCACTCTTCTTGCAACCCTATTTTCAAAATCTTCACCAAGTGTTGTGCCTTATGAACCATTCATTAGAAATCCCCTTAATCTCGTCAATTGATAAGTATGATATAATTTCCATAGCAAGTCAAATTGTGATATTGCTATCAAGATTTAACTATGTAGATTTTGAGTCAAACTGACCCATGTTTCATGAGTAGTGACTCAACATGAATCCATATCTCATGAAAATAAATGAAAAACTTAGTACTCATTGGACCTAGGTGATGCTCACAAAAGTGAAGCATCGAGACTTCCTGGGAGGTCACCCATCCCAATATTACTCCCGGTTAAGCACACTTAACTATGAAGCTTCGTCCATGGTTAAGAGATTATGTTTAGATGTGGGGTTGAGTTAGGGATATATTATAATTCTATGGGATAGTTAACAGTGTCATATATTGAACAAAGGAACCCTAAAATTTATGTGTAGGGAAGTAATATTGAATCTTGGCACCATTTTTTTATGACTTGTTATAGAATGAGAGAATGAGGTTCATAAGAGTTAAAAATATGGAGAATATTATAAATAAATTGATAAAGACAATGAGCTATAAAAAATTTTACTTGGTGTTGTGTGTTTGTAGGCCTCTTAGCCCCTATAAATTACTTCATAGTGTTGGCACTACATATGCTCTTGCAATGTGTTTGATAAGTGAAAGGATTTTAGAATGGGTGTCTTAGATTTTCTCCCAATCTTAAAAATAAAAAATTTAGGATATAAAATACAAAGCTTATTTTATAGACTATAGATGCCATTTAAGTCCTAAAACATTTCATGTTTTCCCAAGACATAGATCTCTCCAATTTTGATTATTTAAGAAAAGAGTCCAATTTTCCTCTCGAATCAAAAGCTACGACTTCATGAAGTTAGGTCTCCAACATTGGAAATATGCAAATATGTGTAACACACCAAAAAAATGTAAGAGAGTAGTGCACTTTCTTACAAACTTATGATGTTCACTATGAAAATCCATAAAACATCTTTGAATGGAGTTTCTCATGCCAAAATACACAAACAAGTTTGTACATGTATTATGAATAATTTACCACAAGTGAAAGGAATACGCAATTTTCAATCATTCGACTCATATTGAAGTTTGCACATTGGATTTTCTAACTATAGGTCTCAGAGACATTTTTATGTGTTGTTAGCTCATGGTTTCCTAATTACCATTTGATAGTTTTACATATGATATTGCTATCAAGATTTAACTATATATTGTTTCAGTCAAACTCATTGGCCCATATCTCATGACTTGTGGTTCACAAGATCCCATCTCACCTTAGAGAGAATGATTGATAAACTTAGCACTCATTGGATTGAGGTGATGCTCACAGAGATGAAATATCGAGCCTTCCTTAGGAGGCCACCCATTTGAATACTACTCCAAATCAATCACGCTTAAATATAGAGTATTTTCAAAAATTAAGTCCATTTATCTTACTATCTCATTTGTAAAACCTTCAAGGAATGTTATGGCTTATGAACCATTCATTATAGAACCACTTTAGCTCATCAATTGATAAGCATAAAAATCAATAGGTTAAGACATTAAAAATAATTATTTTCCATACAAAATAATATATTAGTGCATATTATAATTTAGTGGAAGATGTAGTAAACTAAATAAAAAAGATGTATAATAGTCTTGGTAAATCAAAGATAACATTTTCTTTCAATATTTTAATTTTTTGACAAGGGTTGACAAGATTAAGACATCATGAAAATATACCCACCCACTAAAATAAATTAAAGCTTGAGGAGAAACTTTCGCTAAAGTTTTAATAACAAAATTACTTTGACCAATGGGTACTAGATTTGTGATATGAGTCTCAAATTTCATCACATTTTGAGACATGAAACTTAGGAGAAGCTACATACATTTTTGGCATGAAAATCATATTAGATAGAGAGAACAAAAAGCTATACAACTCACATACAATCATGTGTTCCTATCTAGATGGAAATCAAATTATGTGTAGGTTGGTATAGTCTAACTTCACCTAGTGAAATAGAGGACATGGCTTGGGTACTTTATATTAGTGTTGTTAGGATTTTGGTGTATGCTATGACCTATACTAGAATTAGATATTTACCAAGTCATAGAAGTCCTTATCTATTTCATGGACAATCCTATATAATTTTTTCAAAATATAGTTAATATGGTCTTTAGATATTTACAAGCTACCTTTGAGCTACTCTATTTGTTATCATGGTCACTCTATGAGGGAGTGAAATTCAATTGGATAGGTGATATGAACTAGAGAAGATCCACTGGTGCTCACATTTATAGTTTATTACTGGTACTATCAATTGGGTGAGTAAGTAGGGTAATAGTCACATTGTCCAATATAAAAGTTGAGTGCATGCCAATTAATTATGCTTATAAAAAAGTCAATGCATTAAGAGATGATGTTTAGATCTGGAGTTCGGTTAGGGAGATATTATAATTCTATGTGATAGATATAGTATCATATATTAAGCAAAGGAATGCTACTTTTTTATGTAGATAAAGAATATCGAATCTTGGTATCATTTTTTCATGACTTGTTAGAGCATAAGAGTGAGGCTTACAAGAGTTAATAATTTGAAAAAAATTATACATGCATTGATAAAGCTAGTGAGCTCAAAAATATTTACTTGATGTTGTGTCTTTGTAAGCCTCTTAGCCCCTAGCAAATAGTTCATAGTTTTGGTACTCCTTATGCTCTTGCAGAGTGTTTGATAAGCGGGAGAACGGTAGAAAAGGTGTCTCGACTCTTGCAAGGTGTTTGATAAGTGAAATAATTTTAGAAAAGGTGTTTCATATATTTTCCTAATTTTAAAAAAAGTACAAAATGAAAATTTTAGGATATAAAATGCAAAACTTATTTTATGGGCTATAGAGGTCATTGAGTCCCTAAAGTATTTCATGCTTGCTTAAGAAACAAATCTCTCCGACTACTATAATTTAAGAAAAGGATTCCAATTTGCCTCTCAAATCAAAAGTTAAGGCTTCAAGAATTTGGGTCTCTAACATTAGAAAAATATAAATATTTGTGACACACAAAAGGGATTTGAGAGAGTGTTACATTTTCTTACAAACTCAAGACATTCATTATGGCAAACTATAAAACATCTTTGAATGGAGACACTTGAGCCAAAATAGGCAACCAAGTTAGTACATCTATTATGAAGAATTTATGCCAAGTGAAAGGAATACACAATTTTCAACCTTTGGACTCATCTTGAAATTAAGTTATTGGATCTTTAATTATAGGTTTTGTTACAAATTTTAATGTGGTGTTAGCTCATGGCTTCCCAATTACCTTTTGATAGTTTTACATATGAAATTGCTATCAAGCTTTAACTATGTAGTATTTGAGTCAAACTCAATGGTCCATGTTTCATGAGTTGTGGTTCACAAGAACCCATCTTGTCTAAGAGAGAATGATTAATACATAACACTCATTGGACCTAGGTGATGCTCACAAAGATGAAGCATCGAGTCTTCATTAGGAGGTCACCCATCCCAATACTACTCCAACTCAAGTGCACTTGGCTATAAAGTTTCTTGAGAAATTAAGTCCACGTAAGTTACTATCCCATTTGCAAACCTTCAATAAATGTTATGGTTTATGAACCATTCATTATAGAACCACCTTAACTAATTAATTGATAAACTTAAAAATCAATAGATTTAAACTTTGCAAATGAAGTTTTGTCATACAAACCAAAAACTTTAAAAATGAAGTTTGTCATACAAACGAAAATATTATGACCCATTATAGTTTACTGAAGATGTAATAAACTCAATAAAAAAATATCTATACCACTCTTAGGAAAAAAGAGGTAACCTTTGCTTTCAATATTCAATTTGTTGACAAGGGGTGACAAGATTAAGACATGATGAAAATATGTCCACCCACTAAATCAAATTAAAGAGAGGAGCGGCCTTGACTAAAGTTGCTATAAAAAAATTGCTTTGACCAAAGGGTGCTAGATGCCCTGCAAACTCCACCTAACATGGTGGGAGCCACATGAAAATCTTCTGAGGTAAGATTTTAATACATAAGCCAAAAACCTTTAAAACATATACATTTATTGCCATGAATATATTTTTTCTTCTTCTCTGATAATAGCCATACATGCATTGATTAATTGGCATATGTGGAGTGATGGCCGCATGTATGGGCTTTTAGACAGCTGCGTTCCTTAGAAAGGGGTAAATGTCTGAAATCCACAAGCCGGACAATAAGTGGAATACGTAGATAAAGAAGCTTTGCAAGTTTAATACTCTGTCTCAGCCTTCACTATCTCCAATCGAATCACTCATAAATAGTTAGATCTCCATTACAATCTTCCATTGCAGATGAAGATGCAGGGTTACAGTAGAATTCGTGGGTCTCGATCTGTTGATTATGATGAATCCAAATGGAAGGACTGTAATACAGATCTCAAGTATGGCGCCATTAATGGCGGATCAGCATTCAATTGTAATGGCAGAGAGCAGATCAATGGCGGCAAAGAGAGGGGTTTTGTGAAGGAATCTGAATCAATGGATCCCTCTGGTCAGGCGGGGTTTATATTGGGCAGAGCTCTCTCATTGAGGGAATCCATCAAGGACAAGAAATTCTTGAAGAAAAACCATGGCGTCACTGGTACTGGGGATTCCATGGCGAAGGCTTGTAGTAATAAATCATTTCAGGGGGCCGTAAAGCGGGTTTTTTCAACCAGAAAAGCTGCCCCGGATCAAGATAAACTGTACCCACATGCTGATTTTTTGTCTGCCGATTTGGGGTTTAAGAGATCTGAATCCCTGAGATACAACAGAATTGGGTTTTTTTCTCCTCCCCCTTTTGATTTGGATGCGGAAGGATCCAATTCGAAGAAGAAGAAGAGAAGTGTGCTCGGGACTTGTAAACGCCTCTTGGGAATGCAGAGAAATTAGGCTTTGAATTGGGAGGCTGGATAATTTTGTTGAAGTTTTCGTAATGGTGTTTTTGTTTCTGTTATCAGAAGGGCATTTTGGACAAACTGAGTTCAAACTTTGCCTTCATGGTGGCTTTGTATGTGCATTTTTATGTATGGATTTTGAGCTTCTGTATACTAGAGCATGGAAAGAAAATTCTCAATTTTCCTGTCTGGAACTTGTTTTTTTTCTTTGAATTTCTGCCATGAACGCCCATGAGTTTTGAAGCTAGAGTTTCATCCAAGATTTTATCGGGGTTGAATTCTTGCTTGATTTGATGGTTTAATGAATGGTTTTAGTTTACATTTCGCTACAATTATTCTGGGTCTGTTTAGATTGCATGTTTGAGTTCTTTTAGATTAATAGAAGCTTAGGAAGCAGGGAACTCTTTGTATAGTTTACCAAAAATGGCTTACAAGGCTTATATTGTGCCCATCATGGAAGAATTCCCTAGCTGGTTGGAGGACAATGAATTTTATTTCTCAGCAATTTTCGCTCCAATTCTTATATAGGGGACACCAGACAGTGTCTGGGTAAGCAAGAAACAAAAGAAACAAAGCAACAAAGGAGCCAATAAAGAGGCAAGAGAACAAAGCAACAAAGGAGCCAATAAAGAGGCAAGAACTAGGGATCTTTTCTCCCCTTAAAGAAATCCAGCACCGAATGAGATGGATCTGGGCAGGAAGGAACTCTGGTCCATCGCTGCGAGATATTGGAGTGGTGCTGCTGAAGAGTATTAAACCTGGTGCGGGGTCTCACTGATCTGGAGTGGCTAGCCATGGGGTACTGAGGTCCGTGTTAGAGAGAAGGGGGAGTAGAAGGTGGTGATGAGGGGCTGACCCGAGGCCTTCTGGGGTCAAGTGCTGTGAAGTGTGGTCCCAAGCTGTATCGCCTCCCTGAAATAGAGCACAAGACACCTCTGATTCGTGTATGTAAAGAAAGCTGTGAGGGAACTACACTCTCTGAATAGACAATAGAATCTCCCTCTGATCTTATAATAGGACTCTGATTTCATAGTAGGACGGGGAGATGTATTAAAAAAGAATGATTTTTTTAGACTGTAGAAATCAGCTTAAGTGCTTTTAGATTATAGAAATCAGGTAAATGTTTAACATAATTAATCTATCATTTTAACCATTTTGTATATCTTTAGGGCCCTGTTTGATACTTTTGTTCTATTTTTCTTCTGATTTGAATAAATTTTAACCCATTTTAATTTAAAAAATATTATGTCAGTTGAGAAAGCTTAGATTGGAAAAGACTGAACAACTAATTTTGCACCAATCAAGAAATTCCCACTAATCAAACCAATTTTTTAAAAAAATTACATAAGCATTTTCTATAAATGTTTATAAATTATTTGTAAAACAATCTGATTCAAGTCTATGCATCAAATAAGATGATAGAATAATATATTCAATGAATCCCACAAACAATATTTTAACTATCATTCACAGAACTGCAAAATCTCCAATCCCACTTGAGTTGTAACATTACATGATTTTTTTTCCAAAAAAAATATTGGGATTCCCTTATCATATCTGATGAAACTAGTTGATGATGCTTCCGTCGAATCATTTTTAAAATAAGTTTGTGTCTTATTTTTCTTCTTAAGATTTGCTCACATTTCGCCATAATACCCTGAGCCTGTTACCTAGTGGCTCAGTTTTCTTCACACAAAAGGCAATAATTCAATTTATTAATAGTTCAATTTGTTATTTAAAAAATAGTAAAAATATAAATTATATTATTTTTAGCATTGGAATTATTCTAATTTTATATCTGATGTCGTTAATGTGTGTTGTTAATGTATTTCTAGTGTGTGATTGCACTAAGAGCCAGGTGCTGTTTATTTTAAAAACAAAAGATTCGCTATAATTGAATCTTGATTAAATATTAACAAACGAATTTCTTGCTATTAATATGAGAAAATGGCTCTCTTTGAGTTCGTGGGATTGACTCATATGTTACCTTTCAATTTAGATGTGAATGTCATTCTTGATTTATATTTATTAAATAAGTGTTTATTTTTAGGGCAAAGTTATTACAATATTAGCTGGCATTAATTTTTCAAATTTCTGATTTAAGCTGTATATGATTTTTTTTGGTTCTATATTTGAATCACACTCAATTGTCATAATCTTAATATTTTACAAATTAACAATATATTTTTTTAGTCAAGTATTTCAAATAATAGTGTAACGCCTTTTTATTTTTTTCTAATAACAACCATTAAATTGTTAAATCAACTTTATCTTTTAGCACTCATTGTCTTATTCTAACTCTTTGACTTTCCCCTTTTAAATATTAAAGATATAATGATTATAGAGAGGTGGAAATAAACCATTTTAAGTCTAGCATCTTTAGTGATAACAAATAGTAACATATTTGTAACAAATTATACTAGCAATAGTAAGTCAATAGAAATATATACATGTCACATCCTAAAAATTGTTAAATAATAAATATATTGTTAATAAGTTAAACATAAAATTCTATAATTTGTTATTAATAATTATTTTCTATTAAGAATTATATATATATATATATATATAACTAAAATAGTAATAAAATTATCAACATTTTAAAAAATAAGTTAGACTTCAATATAGCTTATATAAATATGCTGGTTGTAATTTAAGAATTGAAATTGGATCATCTAAGAAGAAAACATTCATTTGTTTTGTATATTACTTATTAAATGCATTTTTAAAAAATATGTTTTTATTAGAATCAAAGGTTTAGTAAATATTTTGTTTATAATCAATTCTTCATCCAATTTTATGTTCTATTAAAGTTCTACTAAAGTTTTGGTAATAATTTCTATTAATTTTTTAGGAAATAAATATGTATAAAATGTGTTGTTAATTTTTTTTTATAATAGAAGAAAAATAATATATGCATATCATGTATAATTTAATTTAGATAGAAATTTAATTTATATTAAATTTTAATTTATGAATATGTTAAAGCAATTTTCCTTACCTCATCAATTAATTCATTTATATTGTTTACTTTTGAAAATAATTAAAATAATAATGTGAACAACTATATATGTTCCCTGCCAAAATACTTTTTTAATATTTTTGCACTATTCTTAAACCTGATCTCAAATGATTATGTTATTATAACATTGTAATACATGTTTTCAAATAGAACACCCTTCAAATAGAACACATTAAAACTTATATAGATATGTTGATTGTAATTTAAGAGTTGAATTTTCAATCATCTAAGAAGAAAACGTTCATTTGCTTACTATATTTATTTTTTTAAATTTATTTTTATTAGAATTAGAGGTTTAGAGGTTTAGTAAATATATTAGAAATGAAAAATAAGATTAGAAAAAAGTGTATAATTAGTAAGTATTTTTTATATATTTAAATTTTATTTTGTTTTATGTTCTACTAAAGTTTTGGTAATAAATTCTATTACTTTTTAAGAAATAAATATGGATGTAATTTTTTGTTAAAATTTTGTATAATAGAAGAAAAATAAGCATATTAATATATTTTAATTTAGATAGAAATTTTATTTATAATAAATTTTAATTTATGAAAATCAATATTTCTTATCTCCTCAATTAATTCATTTAGATTGTTCACTTTAGAAACTAATTATAATAATAATGAGAATAAATATTTAGGTTCACATATTAAAATATTATTTATATTTTTCAATTATCTTAAAATAATTCCCATGAAAATGGTTTATTTGTTTGCAATTTTTTTTTGTCTCTTTAATTTCCATGGTAAAATTGAGAAAAATTTGTAAAATACTTACAAAAAATGTCAAATCTAACTCTTGGTGAAAGCACAAATTTTTGAAGTAAACAATTTATTTTTTTATAAATAAAAGCTAATTAAAATCCATGAAACTAGGAGAAAAAAAGAAATTGGAAACAAAATTAGAAATATAGAGTCTAGTGTGACATTTTAAAAGTGGAAAACAAAATAGTAAGTTTTATTATGAGCAAACATATCAGAAAACTATTAAAAATGAGAAGGGTTGACAATTTTCAGGCAAAAATTTACAAAAACTGGGAGCAAAGCTCCCACATGTAAGTCTATCGACTTAATTATATATTAAAAATTCATTTATCTAATTTTAGATTACAATTTAACAAATATAATCTTTTTCTTAAATTATTTGTAATTATTACTCAACTCTAATTAGATTTAAAACGAAATATGTTTCTACTCATTTAAGATAATTACATTGAATAACAAGATAACCTTATCTTTTAATGTACTAAAGTATATAAAATTTTGTATTAACTCTATCCAAAATACAATAAATATCCAAAACTTATTCATCATCATGTCCTTTATTCTTAATCATAATCATGTCCTTTATTCTTTTAGTTGCAGCATATGGATTAATCTTTACAACTTTTCTTTTAATCTTTACATGATGCATGTAATTATTTGTTCTCATTAGTTAGCATAAAAAGTTTATAAAAGGTGCTCTGATTCAATAATTGAATAGTCACATATGTTCCCTAATCATGAAACAATGTGAAATATTTTTTTTGGTCCCTTCTATCTTTTAATATTTAAGTCTCCCATGTTCAAAACATCTTTAAGAAACTCCACTTATTACTATTTTACATTAAATCATTGTAACTTTACTTACTAGTTGATTTGATTTTTTCAAACAAAACTAATGATGGCAAACATGCTTATATTTGCTTTAAATTTGAAACAAAATGGCTCCACCCTAATTCAAGAGTTTTCTTGTGGCAAAACATTAACTTAAAAAAGTCTTGATTGGGCTTTAACATTGGTTTGAATACCAAGGATAAGGTAATAATCCATGCACCATTGATAAAATAAAAATAATAATGATGATGGGTATAGTTTATAATCATAATAAATTATATGAGCATTTTCAAATTACATATTTTGAAAATAAAATTGTTCTTAAATAGAAGTGAGTCAACTTTCCATTAGAATATTGTAATGAGAAAATGTAAGTACACAATCTAAGAATACTAAAAACGGTGGAGGGAAAAAATGCTATTGATTAAGAAAAACAATTACTTTATATATAGTTGCTATATTTTTACATAAGATTAAACTTTGTTTTTAGTTTATCTTAAATTTATTAGATAGAGTGGCTATGTTTTTACATAAGATTAAGCTTTATTTTTAGTTCATCTTAATTTTATTTTACAATGTAAAGTTAAATTTAGTATGGTCTTGTAAGAATAAATAGAATTTAATCTTTCTAAATTTCAAATTTAATATGAAATTAAATCTAGTTTGATTTTGTGGTGATAAAAAAATGCAATTTTTTAATTTAAACTTCAAATTGAGATGTCACTTTCCAAAATAAGAGTTGTGTATGGGCTCCTGTCTAGAAATTATTTACTAGTATACCTGAAAATTTAATTCATTTTTTTTTTGAAAAATAAGCCGAGATATCCAATTTCAAAGAATTGGTATAAGTTTATTTGTTTTATTTTATATATATACTATCGGTTACAAATCTTAAAAATGATTTACTTCATCACATCCAAACATTAAATATACAAATTAAAGAAAATTATAGCAATAAGCAATAGTAATAAATGTTTTGAATTTATTTTTATTTTATGCTTTAATTAGTAGCATAAATCATAAGAAGATTGTAAACTATATTTTGAAAAGTGGAACAAATCCACCTCACATTGAGAAGAACTGGTTGTAAATAAAAAAAAACCACCAATTCATAATGAGTTAAAGTATCCATTGCATGCAATTTTCAAGATTTTGATTATATTTAGTATCTGTAATTGTTAAGATTCTATTTTATTTCTATGACAAGTAAATGAACGTCAATTTTTTCAAAAAAATGAAAAATGTTTACATTGAAGATGCAACTGTAGAAAGCCTCTCGGCTTAATTAATTTACCATTGTATTGTATGCTCTTGCCTTAAACACATTCACACTTTTATTATTACTCATTATTTTCAATTTCTTCATTTTTTCACGAGTCTAAGATTATGTGTGCAAGGAATGCTACCTTCACTTAACAATTTCTTTAAATATGTTTACTAACACTACCAATCTATATTTGATGGTACAAAAATCAACATAAACTTCATTTTTAAGGTAAATAGGTTCATATATTTCCTGATCATTTGGACATGCTCTATATTGATTTCATGCATATAGGTCAATTATGCAATATATTTTATTCTAACCATTGTGAAATATATATCATATTTTCAAAAGAATAAACTACATTTAATATTTCAATAGTTTACTTCGAAGACAACTAATAACAAGTGATTTTGAGTTACAATTCAAAATTATGATCAAAACAATAGATAGTTATACACTAATTAGAAAAGTTAGTTAAATATTTACATCTCTACTAATTTATAGCTCTCAAATTTATATAATATTATTAACACTAGTAAATTTAAGCCTAAATTTGGACGCGAAAAGGTCAAAATTTTGACCAGAGTAGGTCGATAAGGCGACTAAGCTTATTGACGGTCATTTTTGGTCAGTTTTTCGACACACATTTTTTGTCAAAATTTTGACTTCATAAAGGTGGACTTACCGACGCGAATTTTGTCGATTTCCTTAGTCCAACCTGAACTATTATTTTCTCATTTGCGGGCGCCACTAGTCAAAATTTCGATGTAAACCCACACCAATTTGGCATCGAAATTGTGACCAAAACCCCTTACGTTTTTATGCTGGTGCCATACAATCGACATCAAAGGTGACCAATTTGACATCAAAATTGCGACCAAAACCCCTTACTTTTCTACACCAGTGCCATACAATCAACGTCAAAGTGAAGATGTTTGCGTTGAAATTGAGACCAAGATATGTCAAAATTTCGACGAGTTGTCCCAATTATTGTAAAAGCTTTGCTCTCATAGGAGCCTTCTAAACTGCACAAAATTTGATTCTAAAGCGTAATTGCTCAGTGCATGAGAGTCAGGGTATCATGCACATTTCTACCTCCACACCATTGTTTTGTTCATCACATGATTTATTTCATACAAAACAATGGGAAGGAGGAAGAAATGTGCACAATATCTTGAGTCTCCATCGAGCAATTATGCTTTACAACTCAAATTTTGTGTAGTTTAAAAGGCTCCTATGAGAGTAAAGCCTTTGCAATAATTGGCACAATGCATCTAAATTTTGGTTCCTGTAGGGAAGAATACAATTAGGAAAGAATTATTTATCAGGAATGAAAGCCAATAATTTCATCTATTTTTCAAATAGATAAATGTGATAAAAAAACTTATAGTCCTAATCACATTATCATAAGAGCACATATATAACTATAACTATAACTATGTCTAAAACCAACATAATTTACAAATATCCACAATTCAAATATTACCCCTTGATGTTGGGTATGTGCAGGATCATGGTCAACCAAACTATGGCCTTAAGTTGCAGTGAAAAACCAACAAATCAAGGTTATGTCAACTTGACAAATAATTTTAAAGTGGTTATGGACTTTATATCAAAAAGTTGTAAGAAAATAATCTGTAGAAAATTGAATGTAATTTCTAAACTACTAGGCCTTATCAGGAGAAAAAAGTAATTGATTGGTCAAAAGTTTGAATTTTAATGTAGTACTACAAAAATTTTAGGGCAAAAATGAAAAGAAGGTGTATGTCTTACCACCTTAATCAAAATCAAATGATAATATTTTTTTAATATAATTATAGATATGAAAATTAGACTCATGCCCGGATGTGACACATATTTTTTGATATTTTTATTCCAAATAAATAATTAAATATGAATTTTCTACCAAAATTTTTTCAGAAAAAAAAGGTTCCGTGTCTGACCACCTTAACTAATAGAAAATTTTATGAAATTTAATTTTTATTTTTTTCTTATACTAGGCGAAGCATAGAATGTGACGCAACTTTTAGATTTAAAAAATGTTATACCATTTGAAAATTATAGCTATTTTTCAATCAGTATGTCAATCAACACTTTACAATAATCTTCATTGATAATTAACTAATAAATACTTATCAATCTCAGAATTTGACAGAAATTATATTGATGAAATCTCGAGAGCGATATTAAAAAACATTTTTAGTTTCATTCAATTTCGATCAAAATAACATTGTCAAACGGTTACCCGAAGTCTGAGTATCACTAAAACCCTCTTCAAACACGTCTTTTGGGTTGACCAAGTAGGCTTGGTAAATACCAAGTCTAATCGGATATTCGATTTGAAATTGGATACTCGATATGCTTCGATAGAATTTGGGTGGGAAATTTCAAATCCCAACCAACCCATTTTGGAGGGAAAATTGCATTTAAAAGTTATAGCTTATGATTTATAAATTATTTCACTTATATTACTATGTAAAGATGTATTTTAGTATATATATATATATATATATATAACGTAATATAAAGATATAAGATATAATCTATTAATAAATAATAATATATTATGTTAATCTTATTACAATCTATAAATATAATTTTTATTATTATTATTTTTACTAAATATAATAATGTAATATATATATATATGTATTATATATTATTATATTAATATGTATATTATTAATATATACATAATAATGTAATATTTTCATTAACTATAATAATGTAATATATATATATATATGTTATCAATATATATGTATATTAATAATATATATGAGTCAAAGGGGGTCATAGGTTTGACCCATTAAATGATGACATATGTCCCTAAGGGTCCTAGGACCCCTAGGGACATATTAGAATCGTTCATATGGGTCAAAGAGGGTCATAGGTCCTTTGACCCATTAAATGATGACATATGTTCCTAGGGGTCCTAGGGACATATTAGAATTGTTCATATAGGTCAAAGGGGCTCATAGGATGACCTATGAACCCCTTTGACCCATTAAATGACGACATATGTCCCTAAGGGTCCTATGACCCCTAGGGACATATTAGAATGGTTAATATTTCTCAAAAGGGGTCATAGGTTGAACTATGACCCCCTTTGACCCATTAAATAATAAGATATGTCCCTAGGGATCCTAGGACCCCTAAGGACATATTAGAATAGTTCATATGGTTGAAAGGGGGTCATAGGGTGACCTATGACCCTTTTGACCCATTAAATGATGACATATATCCCTAGGGGTCCTAGGACCCCTAAGGACATATTAGAATGGTTAATATGGGTCAAAGGGGGTCATAGGTTGACCAATGACCCCCTTTGACCCATTAAATGATGACATATGTCCCTAGGGGTCCTAAGATCCTTAAAAACTTATTAGAATGGTTAATATGTGTGAAAGGGGGTCATAGGTTGACCTATGACCCCCCACGACCCATTAAATGAACAGATATGTCCCTAGGGGTCCTAGGACCCTTAGGGACATATTAGAATCATTCATATGAGTCAAAGGGGGTCATAGGGTGACCTATGACCCCCTTTGACCCATTAAATGATGACATATGTTCCTAAGGCCGCTAGGACCCTTGAGGACATATTAGAATCATTCATATAGGTCAAAGGGGGTCATAGGGTCCTTTGACCTATGAAATGATGACATATTTTCCTAGGGGTTGGACATATTAGAATGGTTAATATGGGTCAAAGGGGGTCATAGGGTGACCTATGACCCCCTTTGACCCATTAAATGATGACATATGTGCCTAGGGGTCCTAGGACCCCTAGGGACATATTAGAATGGTTAATATGTGTGAAAGGGGGTCATAGGTTGATCTATGACCCCCCACGACTCATTAAATGATGAGATATGTCCCTAGGACCCCTAGGGACATATTAGAATGGTATATATGGGTCAAGGGGGGTCATAGGGTGACCTATGACTCCCTTTGACCCATTAAATGATGAGATATGTGCCTAGGGGTCCTATGACCCATAGGGACATATTAGAATGGTTAATATGTGTGAAAGGGGGTCATAGGTTGATCTATGAACTCCCACGATCCATTAAATGACGAGATATATCCCTAGGGGTCCTAAGACCCCTAGGGACATATTAAAACGGTTAATATGGGTCAAAAGGGTTCATAGGTTGACCTATGACCCCCCCATGACCCGTTATATGATGAAATATGTCCCTAGGGGTTCGATGACCCCTAAGGACATATTAGAATGGTTAATATGAGTCAGACCTATGACCCCCTTTGACCCATTAAATGATGACATATGTCCCTAGGGGTCTTAGGACCCTTAGGGACATATTAGAATGGTTAATATGTGTGAAAGGGGGTCATAGGTTGACCTATGACCCTTCACGACCCATTAAATGACGAGATATGTCGCTAGGGGTCCTAGGACCCTTAGGGACATATTAAAATGGTAAATATGGGTAAAAGGGGGTCGTAGGGTGACCTATGACCCCCTTTGACCCATTAAATGATAATATATGTCCCTAGGGGTCCTAGGACTCCTAGGGACATATTATTAAATGACGATATATGTCCCTAGGGGTCCTAGGACCCTTAGGGACATATTAGAATGGTATATATGGGTCAAAAGGGGTCATAGGTCACCCTATGACCCCCTTCGACCCATTAATTGGTGACATATGTCCCTTGGGTCCTAGGACCCCTACGGACATATTAGAATGGTTAATAAGTTTGAAAGGGGGTCATAGGTTGATCTATGACCCTGTTTGACCTGTTAAATGATGAGATATGTCCCTAGGGATCTTAGGACCTTTAGGGACATATTAGAATGGTTAATATGGGTAAAAAAGGGTCATAGGTTGACATATGACCTCCCACAACCCATTAAATGATGAGATATGTCCCTAGGGGTCCTAGGACCCGTAGGGACATATTAGAATCGTTCATATGGGTCAAAGGGGGTCATAGGTTGACCTATGACCCCATTTAACCCATTAAATGATGACATATGTCCCTAGGGGTCCTAGGACCCCTAAGGACATATTAGAATGGTTAATATGTGTGGAAGGGGGTCATAGGTTAACCTATGACCCCCCACGACCTATTAAATGATGAGATATGTCCCTAGGGATCCTAGTACCCCTAGGGACATATTAGAATCGTTCATATGGGTCAAAGGGGGTCATAAGGTGACCTATGACCCCCTTTGACGCATTAAATGATGACATATGTCCCTAGGGGTCCTAGGACCCCTAGGGACATATTAGAATGGTTAATATGGGGCAAAGGGGGTCATAGGTCGATCCATGAAATAATGACATATGTCTCTAAGGGTCTTAAGACCCCTAGGGACATATTAGAATCATTTATATGGATCAAAGGGGGTCATAGGATGACCTATGATCCCCTTTGATCCATTAAATGACGACATATGTCCTTAGGGGTCTTAGGACCCCTAGAGACATATTAGAATCGTTCATATAGGTCAAAGGGGGTCATAAGGTGACCTATGAGCCCCTTTGACCCATGAAATGATGACATATTATAATGGTTAATATGGGTCAAAGGGGGTCATAGGGTGACCTATGACCCCCTTGAACCCATTAAATGACGACATATGTCCCTAGGGGTCCTAGTGGTTAATATGGGTCAAAGGGGGTCATACGATGACCTATGACCCCATTGGACCCATTAAATGATGACATATGTCCCTAGGGGTCCTAGGTACCCTAGGGACATTTTAGAATGGTTAATATGGGTCAAAGTGGGTCATACGGTGACCTATGACGCCCTTCGACCCATTAAATGACGACATATGTCCCTAAGGGTCCTAGGACCCCTAGCGATATATTAGAATGGTTAATATGGGTCAAAGGGGGTCATAGGGTGACCTATGACCCCCTTCGACCCATTAAATGATGACATATGTCCTTAGGGTTCCTAGGACCCCTAGGGACATATTAGAATGGTTAATATGGGTCAAAGGGGGTCATAGGGTGACCTATGACCCTGTTCGACCCATTAAATGATGACATATGTACCTAGGGGTCCTAAGTCCCCTAGGGACATATTAGAATGGTTAATATGGGTCACCCTTCGACTCATTAAATGATGGACATATTAGAATGGTTAATATGGGTCAAAGGGGGTCATAGGGTGACCTATGACCCCCTTCGACCCATGAAATGAAGACATATGTCCGTAGGGGTCCTAGGACCCCTAGGGACATATTAGAATCGTTCATATGGGTCAAAAGGGGTCATAGGGTGACCTATGACCCCCTTAGACCCATTAAATAATGACATATGTCCCTAGGGGTCCTAGGACCCCTAGGGACATATTATAATGGTTAATATGTGTGAAAGGCCCCTTTGACCCATTAAATGATGACATATGTCCCTAGGGGTCCTAGGACCCCTAGGGAAATATTAGAATCGTTCATATGGGTCAAAGGGGGTCATAGGGTGACCTATGACCCCCTTCGACCCATTAAATGACAACATATGTCCCTAGGGATCCTAGGACCCCTAGGAACATATTAGAATGGTTAATATGTGTCAACCTATGACCCCCTTTGACCCATTAAATGATGACATATTTATATACTATTAATACTATTGTAGTATAATAATAATAATAATAATATAAATAAACACTAAATATTAATACTATTATATCTATAGTAATAATAATAATACTATTATAGCTATAATAATAATAAATATATTAATACTATTATGACATATATATATATATACACACACACACACACACACACACACACACACACACACACACACACACACTATTGTAGCGTAATAATAATAATAAAAATAAACACTAAACATTAATACTATTATATCTATAGTAATAATAAGAATACTATTATAGGTATAATAATAATATTGATACTATATATTAATACTAATAACCAAAGTTGGTTTCCCTCCAATAATTATTCTAATATTAATACTATTATAGCAAAGGTTGTTTTCCCTCCAAATGTCATTGGAGAAAATTGGATATCCGATTTCAAATTAGATATTCGATTTTAAATCAGATATCCGATCTGAAATCGAATATCTAATTTCTCCTAGCACCAGTTTCTAACATATCCTTGTCCTTGCAGACCCCACAACATCACTTTTCAATTTTTTTCACGGGTTTTGCAAAACAGTGTGTTTTGGGGCCCAACCAATCAAAACAAATTCTAAAATATAACCTTAGGTGTTTGAATTTGTCATCTCAATGGGGAGCAACAGTTGTCGAAAGGATAAATGCAAAGGGAAGATATCCAATGAAGACATTGCGGCATATAGGGAAAGAGACAAAATGGAACACCGAAGAAAAATACAAGGTATGCAGAATATCAGTCAAGTTGATGATAAATTAGTCGAAGGTGAAATCATAGAGTCAGATAATGAATATGTATAGTTGGGGAATGAAAATGTACCTATTGAAAATGATAATGCTGAAATTGAAAATTTAGAGAATGAAAATTTTGAAGATAAAATACTACCAAGTCATAATCCAAATTGTATAATTGACCATGTCGAACATGACAATGCATAGGAACCTAATGCACAAGAACGTTACATATCTCCTAATTATAATCGACATGAAGGTTCTAAAACACCAAAATGGATAATTGAAATTGATGAAATGATTATTACTAGTTTGGAAGTGAAAAAATAAAAAAGAACCATTCGGTTATGGGCTTCAAGACTATATCAGATGTTTTTCGGCAAAAAGACAGTGGTAGAGCAATGTCAGCTTTTCATGCACTTATTAAAGATGCAAAAGATGAGACCTATGCTTTTCAAATTGAAGATTTGTGTTAATAAAAAGTTGGAAAGAAATGCCATTATTGTGAAGAATCTTTTTAGTGCTCTTAATAGCATTGGGAAAAATAACAAGGAGAAGGATAACAGAGCTGCTCGAAGGGTTATTACAACCTCTTTGGTAAGTCATCATTTGAGAAAGGGTAGATATATGAGACAAACTTGTATTGATTTGAATCTAAATCATACTACTTTGAGAAGAGCACTTAGTCGACGAGAGAAAATTGACGATCCTCTTCAAAATGAAACATGGGCATTTGGTGGGAGACTTCCACATTTTGATAAGAAGCTATCCGATGATGTGAAGGAAGAAATTACAAAATTTTGGAACTCTAACTCATGAGTATCACCCAATGCTAAAGACATGTTAAAGTTGAGAATTGGCATTAGAGACCGCACACCACATCCTAAACACTGTTTGGAGGTAAGTCAAACTATGTTGTTCAAACAATTTAGAGAGAGTCATCCAAGTCTTCATATATCACAAAGGGCTTTTGAATCTTTGAAGCCATTTTATTGCGTGCCACTCAAAATTTGAAATACATGTTGTTGCAAATATCATATTGAGTTTTCTATGCACTATGAACTATTATGCTCCATCCATTCTACTTTGTATAGTAACGAAATGTTCAAGGATTGTGGTGCTAGTGAGCTTCCAAAATCATCAAGAGACTTGCTAGATCAACTTTTATGTCGTAGAGTTGATGGTTGTTTCTTTTATAGAAATGTTTGCTTAAATGAGAAGTGTTCAGAATGTGGTGACTTATCCAAGTTTGACACATGTTTCCATGAGGGGTGCAAACAAGATCTTGGAAAGACAATAGTGAAAAAAAAGGTATATGAAATGATGAAATACACATTGAAGAGTGGAGGTGAGAGCTCTAGATGTGAATTGGTTGGAAAAGATATTAGTGTGGCTAGTTTTATTTTAGGTTTCAAGGAAAATTCTTTTTACAAGTATGCAAGACATAGTCATAGGTCTCAGTGGTTGGATGAAAAATTTAGAATGTGTTAGGAGACTTTTCCCATTGGCACTATTATATCAGTTGTTGATTTTGCTGAGAACTACACATTGCAACCTCAAAATGAGACACAATCTCAGTATTACAACTCCATTCAGATTGTTATTTTTGTTCACATAACATATAGACATGCCCCTGATAGTGCAGAAGATAATCGAAAGATTATTAGAGAGTATCATTTTTATATGAGTGATGATAGATCTCACTCTCACGAGTTTCTACAACATTGTTTCAAGAATTATTTTGATTTCTTACATGAGCATGCAATTGCTATGGATAGACATATCATTTGGTCAGATAACTGTACAGGTCAATTCAAGAATGCTCGCATGTTTTATTGGTTGTGTAGGATGCATGTAGAGAGAGGGGTGCCTCATATTTGGAATTCTTTTGAGTCCGACCATGGAAAAGGGGAACATGATGGAGTGGGGGAATGCGTGAAGAGAGCTCTAGTCAAGGAGCAACTAAAGATTTTAGCAGTAGAGCTTCTTGATGCTCGTAGCATTGTTGATTGGTGTAGTTTAGCATTATCACAGGGGGGGACTCTTGATTCAGTGGTACGCAGGTTCTTTTGGTTGGTTGAGGAAGGGTCTGTAGCTGATAGATTAGATTGTGCTACAGTGAGCGACTTATCAAAAATGCATTCATTCCGAAGCTCTGATTCTAGTACATGGACCATTTGGACACGACAGCTAGCTTGCTTTTGTCCTAGTTGTTTTCAGTGTGATTGGGATCACTATGAGTCAAGTGAGTGGGTGGACACATAGGCTCCACATTATCTTACTCCATTGTCTATCATATCCTCTATCAGAAATGATGACATGAAAAGTTCACTTGAGCATAACCATCTATCAGATCTACTTTAGCCAGGACATGTCTTTGCATTGGTTGCACCGCAAGGGAATGATGAGAAATCTGATTATTGGTTAGCACGTTGTGTAAGAGGTAAACAAAAACTTGCACAACCAATCACAGATGATGATGGATTCACATATCTTACTAGTTTAGTGGTTTTCGCTAGAACATGGCTACGGACATACATGCTTAGAAGGAACGAAATTCCTGCATTCAAAGACTATCAGAAGCACAAAATAATTCTCATATATTCGCATCTTATTATAGCAACAAATGTAAATTTGTTGAAGCATCAAGGAAGACCAAAAGTAAAAGAACTTTTTACTATTGCTAATGTTGATCATGAAGCCCTGTTGGAGACCCTAAAATAGAGAGAGGACCCTATTGGAACACTTGACTAGGCATATTTACCTCTTATGTTATTTTCTTCATAATCATTCAATGAACTGATGATTATCTTATTTAATACAATAAGTTACTAATTTTTTTATGATATTAGAATGTAGGTACATCATGAAGAGTTTGGGGGGGGGGGGGGGTGGGTTGGGTGGGTGGTATTGGGGAGAATTCCTAAGATTTATGATGTATTATGATGTAAAATGTGAACTTTTTTTGTATATGGTTTTTTTAATAATGAAAAAGACAGGTTAAATTAGTTGTACATTCTAATTTGTATTTTGGTAGGTTCTTTGTACGGAATTATAAGAGGAAGATATTGAACAAGTTCTTGCAAATCATATTTGCATGTGATACAAGGCTATAAGGACAATTTTAAGAGCATTTATAACTATATGAAAGATAATTGCTTGCGGATATCTTATTACAAATTTGGTTTTTTCCTTATTTGACATAAAGCTGACATTATGATTATTAAAACTATTTTTATCAAACTAATCAAATAAGAAAAATCTAGAAAGTATGGATGAACAATTAGAATACTTGATTTCTTCCATTTTGAAACCAATCATGGCATTTCAAAGCATAAAGAGTCATAATATTGTATAATGTTTTGAAAGACTTTCATATTGAAAAGTTGTAAAGGACTATGAGATTTGAACTTTAGTAATGTCTAGATTTGCATAGAGTAAGTGGGTCATTACATAGGTCCTAATAAGGTCTCATAATAATCTCAAGTCATTTCATAAGTTGAAACATTCAATAAGTCACTTAAAATTTAGCTTATTGCTTTAGAAAATTCAAATCTTGAATGTAACAGCTACATGAGCATTTTGGAAGGAAACTCTATAGTTTAAATTTTATGAAATACAGGGAACACTAGTGCAAAGCACCTAATCATTTTTCTTTTCTTGATGTAATAAGGTCTAGGGATAGATCTAATGATCTCCCTGTGACCATCCACATTTGTAATGGACACAAGACCCCATGGTGCAACTATAAGCCTTGGCCATCAATTGGTCCAATAAAGTGAATTGTTGGTAAATTCCATATTTTTTAGGTAAGTCTAGATGTTTAGAACATTATTAGGGTCCCTAGGAGTTTGTAGAGTCTATTTGCAATCAAATTTTCAATAAAACTTGTCTTAGCACAAAAATTGCAAAAAGTTGCTTAGCAACTTTTGTAATTTTCTTGACAACTTTTCAAAATCTAACTCCTAATGGCTAGAACTATTTGAATCGTCGGTGCCATTAGCTCTAGGTGGGTGGGCAAACCCTAGTGAAATCCTTGTTCCAACCATGGAGACCCTCTATCGTCTGTGGCCACCCCGTACTGAGGAGTCCCCAAGGTTCTCTAAGTGCATTTTGAGGTCAATCTTTTGAGGGTCATAACTCGAAGCTCGTGAGGGCTATCGATAAAATATTGAATGCTACAGGACGGTGATGTTGAGGCCTAAAATAACCTATCTCATTTTTGAGAGATCACATTCTTTTTGGATTCAGCACAGTGATCTCGCTCGATGCCAAAACTCGCAATGTGCCTCAGTTCATAGGTGCACCACAGTGTAACTTTGAAACCGCTAATCTTGGCATCGAATCGTCAGTGCCATTAGCTCTAGATGGGCAGGTGAACCCTAGTCACACCCTTGTTCTAGCCATGGAGACCATCCATCATTTGTGGCCACCTTGTACCGAGGAGTCTCCAAGGTGCTCTAAGTGCATTTCGAGGTTGATCTTTCGAGGGTCATAACTCGAAGCTCATGAGGGCTATCGATGAACTATAAAATGCTATAGGACAATGATGCTAAGGCCTAAAATAATCTATCTAATTTTTGAGAGATCACATTTTCTTTGGATTCGGCACAGTGATCTTGCTCGATGCCAAAACTTGTAGTGTGCCTTAGTTCATAGGTGCACCACAGTGTAACTCTGAAACCGTTGATCTTGGCATCGAATCATCAACGCCATTAGCTTCAGATGGGTGGGTGAACCCTAGTCACACCATTTTTCTATCCATGAAGACCATCCATCATTTGCGGCCACCCCATACCGAGGAGTCTCCAAGGTGCTCTAAGTGCATTTTGAGGTCGATCTTTTGAGGGTCATAACTCGAAGCTCATGAGGTCTATCAATGAACTATAAAATGCTATAGGACGGTGATACTAAGGCCTAAAATAACCTATCTCATTTTTGAGAGATCACATTCTGTTTGGATTCGGCACAGCAATCTCGCTCGATGCCAAAACTCGCAGTGTGCCTCAGTTCATAGGTGCACCACAATGTAACTTTGAAACCGTTGATCTTGGCATCAAATTGTCAATGCCATTAGCTTTGGATGGGCAGGTGAACCCTAGTCACACCCTTGTTTTGGCCATGGAGACCATCCATCATTTGCAGCCACCCTGTATCGAGGAGTCTCCAAGGTGCTCTAAGTGCATTTCGAGGTCGATCTTTCGAGGGTCATAACTCGGACCTCGTGAAGGCTATTGATAAACTGTCAAATGCTATAGGATAGTGATGCTGAGACCTAAAATAATCTATCTCATTTTTGAGAGATCACATTTTTTTTGGATTCGACACAACGATCTTGCTCGATGCCAAAACTTGTAGTGTGCCTTAGTTCATAGGTGCACCACAGCCTAACTTTGAAACCGCTGATCTTGGCATCAAATTGTCAGTGCCATTAGCTCCAAGTGGGTGGGTGAACCTTAGTGACACCCTTGTTCTGGCCACAGAGACCATCCATTGTTCGCAGCCACCCCATATCGAGGAGTCTCCAAGGTGCTCTAAGTGAATTTTGAGGTCGATATTTTGAGGGTCATAACTCAGAGCTCGTGAGGGCTATCAATGAACCATTAGAGGAGACACATTTGTAAGACGTAGTGGCTTAGTGTTTTTGCTAAAATAAGTTAGTGGGAAGGCTTTATTAGAGGGTCTTGGCCAAACTAGTGGGGTGTCTACCCACTCTCTAATTTTAGAGATAGTTAGGTTTTGGAGGGAGATTAGGGGAGCTCTACTACAACTATCCTTACCCTAGCTTGGACCAAGGTTGGTATCTCAAACTTGCTTCTTTTCCATTTCTTTCTTTTAGCATGGTTAAGAAAATATGCAAGTGTGGAGTTTATCAATGGAGTATGCATTGCATTGCATTGTGGAGTAGCATTCATGTGAGTTCTTGAATGGTGTTCATTCCATGTATATTAGTGTGACACCATTGTGCATCTTTTTGTATTGTGTGGAGTATTGTGAGTATGAGGTTTGGATTTCCTCTATTTCCTTCTTGTATTATGGGTGTTGATATTGTGTTGTGAAAATGTGATGTGCTCTTGAAAATTTCTTGTTTTATTTCTACTTGGTTTTTTTTTCTTGTTTTGTGCTTGAGTGTTGTTATGGGCGTGGGACTTACACTCACCCTTGTGGGAAGGGAAGAGAAGTCTAGGGTGCAAGGCTTAAGTTGGGTTCGAAAAATGTATTGAGAACCTTGGAGTATGGGCTCCATTGTATGCCATAACCATTCATATCTTGCTGGGGGTGGTAAGGAAAGTATGGTGTAGAAAGGAAGTTTGAGGAGTTATAGCTGATGGTAGTGTGTTTGGAGGAGGAAATGTGGAGGCCCTGAGAGGGCATGAAAATTGTTTATTGCAGATATGGTTTGGTATGGAAAGTCTCCATTTTAGAACACACCTTCACCCTATGTTTATGGTTCCATCTGTGAAGCCATTGTGAAATAGCCTTGAGGGGAAATTGTTCAAGTTTGAAATGTAATGTTTATGCATTGAAAGATTGTATGTGTATCCCAATTTGAGCCTTGTTCCCTAATGCGGAGATGGTCTCTTTAAGGCCTATGGTTGGGTGGAAAGCACCCATGGTCCTTGTTATTTTCTTGTGTTGCATATGCAGATTTGTGTCCAAGGGAGCAATAGAAATGGCTTGGAATGATCATCTTGCAAATTGATGTTGGATGAGAAAACTTGACATTGTGTCCTCATTTTTGAAGGAGGATTCACCAGCTTGTCCATGTTCTCAACGATCATTTTGGACAATGTTCATGCTACTCATTGTCCACATCTTTCAATGTTCATGTTCCTTATGATTTTGAAAAGTCCCTTATGTTGCCCCATTGTGATGGAAGGAGATTGTATCATTGTTACCTAATGTACGTGTAGAGGAAATAATTGATAAGGTTGTATATGCATGTTTCATTTGGAGTTTATATTGTTATGAAAGCATTGGTATGAGTTGTAGATTTACTTTGACATCATTGTTATCATTTGAAAATGTGAAAGAAAGTTTTCTACTTGTGGTATTGTAAATGACTAGTTGATAATAATAATCCATAGATGTTTTTTAAATTAAAAGTGACCAGAAACAAGGGGGTCAGCCCTTAACAGTCAAAAGGCTGGTAACCAACACATTACCAACCAGTAACAAAAATAGACAAATAGAACAGGAGTACCAGCAGTCAGAGACAAAAACCAAAAACTAGAGAGCTAGAACCAGAAAGGAACCCTAGCAACTAACCAAAGTCCAACAAGGCACCCAGGCCTTATAAAAACTTAAATACAGCTGATAACTAGCAAAACCATAACTGCCATAACAGTATATAAAAGTCTTTGGATCCTTGGACCCCATAATTGAACAGAATTAAAAAAAGACTTAGATTTCATTTTTCCCTTTTCCCCTTGCATGAAGAAGAATTTGGGCCTAGTCATCAGCAAGAAACTTAAAGAGTAATTTGTTGTCCTCCATGTCCAAGCCAGCTTCCTCCTTCTCCTGTGCTAGCAATTGGAGGGTAGTTGTAGCAGCATGAGTAACTTTAAGTCCAAACTTGGAGAAGGTGAAAAACCCCTCCTCCAAAGCTTTGAACCTTTCCTCCAGGTTCATGTAATGCTCCTCCACTGTCATAGTCTCCTCTTTATGCTCCTCGACCTTCTTAGCAGCAACCTCCTTCATTTTCTGTCCCTGTGGTTTATCTTGCATCACTTGTGGGTTAGAGGAAATCTTCAAATTTTCCTTAATAGGGGAAGAAATGGTAATTGGGGAATTATCATTTTTGCTCATCTCATCACAAAAGTAAAAGGTTTAAGTGAGAAGCTGGCTGAAACATGGGTTGTCTCAGTATTCCTTTCTTTGTTGTCTGACATTTGAGTTTGAGTGTCATCCATCAAAATGTTCCTAGAATTGAAGCTTTTTCCCCCCTCCTCATTACCATCATCCTTTTTAGAATTGGAAATACTTTCCTCCTCCCTTTTTTCACTATTATTGCCTGAGCTATCTTCTTCAATTTCCTCAACAGGGTATCTGATGGACTTCTGCTTACCCCTAGCCTAGGACTGAGCTAACCTACCAAACCTTCTTCTTGCTTTTCCCCCAATATCTTCACCAGAATCCTCTCCAACAACCTCAACCACCTTATCAACTTTAAATTTCTTGTTTTCCTTTTGTTCTAGGGCTGTGTCAAGTTTTTTCTTTTTCTTAGTATCCTTGCTAGGAGATGGCCTAGGAGTATGGATTTTCGTTCCCGTATTGGAGCTTGGGGGGAAATCCAACTATGGTGGGGGTTTTCCACAACAACCTCTTTGGGGGGACACAAAGCTAAGTGGACCTGATACAGATGAAAAATTAACCCTTGATGAATAATGGTGAAGTTTAAGCCTTTACTCTTTTTTTCCTTAATATCCTTAATCATATCCTCAAGCGAATGCAGAAGGAAAAATGGAATGGAAATGAAATCCCTATTTCTAAAGTGATTCAAAAAAAGAAAATGATAGTAATAGTACACTCCAAACCTACCTTCGAAAGTGAGATACTTCATCAGGACCAGACACACATCATCCCAGGGCTCAAGTAACTTATCCCTTTTAAACCCTCCTTTGTAGTGAATCAATTCCTCATTCTTTGCAAAGAAGTTTTTCATGCTAGTCTCATCCGAGACTTTAGTGACTTTCTTCCAATTTTTACCCTTCATTGTGAGTCCTGTTGCCATGGCAATTACCTCCTCCATGACTTGAAAAGTAATGCCATTGATTGTAACCTTCCTATCATCCCAATTATTCACAAATTGTAATGCACAATTTTCATCGTGCCCAGCCATGGACAACATATAGGGCAAAAAACCCCCTTCTTTCAGAAGATACCAGGTCACTATCCTGTCCTTGAAGTTCTCTAATCTCATTGGCTCCAACTGATTCAGATCACCTCCCATTTCAATTCCTCCACTATCCTACCTCTCTTCCTCAGAAATACGCATTAGAACTTTATCACTTTCAAACTCTCTGTGGCTGCTCTTGTGCTTAAATCCTTTGGGGGAATAGGGATCAAAATTACAGACCTATGTATGATGAGCTCCAGAATCCCATAACATCTTATTATGAGATTTGTGGGTATTAAAAAACCTAATTTTCTCACCCTGTCGATTTCTGACATCCCAATCCATAACATCTATCATACTTCCATTTGGAGAGTGATTCGACGCTTGCCCCAAGTTTCCATAATTACGAAAGACAATCTCCTTAATTCGTAATTACTCCACTTGTCATTTGTATGGCCACATCTGTCTCTTATTTCCAAAATGCTAAAGTTAAATTTAGCGACAAAGTTCTCCATCTTGCCAAATTTGGCCTTACTTTTAAATTTAGTGATCACCATTTTGAATTTTGTCACCTTTTTCCTTGGATATGAACATCCTTAGATTTTCATTGATATCAACTAAATTTTTCCAGCACGTGATTGCCCTAACGTTAAACCCCATGGCAGCTACAACGTCTGCCACTTGATTACCCTCCCGATAGATATGCTACAAGTGGACCATTCTCATTTCCTCCAATATATTTTTAATATCCAGGATGATATTTCTTATCTTCCATAGATGTTATGTGATACCATTGATTGTATAAATTTAAAACTTAGTAGATTGCTTACAATCTTGTTGTGCACTCAATAATTTGGAAGGAAAATTTTATGTTCATATCACATGCATGGATAATATTGATTTTAATTACCAAGCTTAATGCCATTCTAAGAAAGGAAATCATCAAATTAATTTCATGATATAACAAAATGAAGTTTGTTGTAAGAGAAGACATAATAAAATCTATGAGATACATTGCTGTAGGCATGCATTTTCCTCTTTGGAAAATGTATGGTAAAGGCAAATAAATCCCTTCCTTAGTACAGAGCAATAAATTATTAAAGAATATTCCCAAATTCTAGACTGCTATCCAATAAAAATAATAGCATATAGAGACTAATGAGTGTCCTAGAAAAATATATTTCCTAAGTGACATAATTGTACACATTACAATCTTGTGACCTCTAAGTCACATCCAACACTCAAATAATAAATTAGTAATTAAATAAATAAAGGCATATTAGTGTGCATGTTAGAGAATATGAAAAATTTAAATATTTAACTCAAAAATAAAATAAAAGCCAAGATTGATCTTGACCGCCCTTCTAGAGTAGCCCACAACATTTCCTAAGCCATCATAATGCAAAAAGTTTTCTCCACTCCCCAAGGCGTATTGTTAAATCTGACATTCATTCTGACATGTCATGTCAAAACTTTTATCCTTGAGCTTGCCTCCTTGAAAAGGGGTTTCATCCCCATTAATATACTTGGGTGCATAGGAGAAAGGGTTTATGTCACATCCTTGTCTTATGCACTAGTCATCCCCTCCTTGCAGTAGTGGTCACGTGTTCCCAAGCATAGGTAGTTGACTTGAAATTTCTTGCAGCAGTGGTCACGTGTTCCCAAGCATAGGTAGTCAACTTGAAATTAAGGGGGAGTGGGATAGCAATCCCAAGGGATTTGTACTTAGGAGAATGTCAAGTTGACATTTAATATGACTTGTTCACATTAGGATTGTTGATTGGAGGGATGGGAAAAAGATGTCCTAAGGCTTGGATTAGTCAAAATTCTGCACATGACCCATGTGGGACCTTGTGGGGACCATGTGTAGGAAGAAATGTGGCCTTGGAAAGAGTTAGGGAATGATGAGGATTTAAGATAGATAGGAGATTCACCCTTTAGATTTGTTTTTATTTTTATCAGATAATTATTTAATCATTTCAAGTCTTGAGTAGAGGATAGTGACACTTAGTGTATTTGAGCTTAGTTTAAGGGTAATGCTTATATCAAGGGGCTCATTTAGAAACATGTAACAATTAAACCATATGGTAATGGAAAATCTCAATATAGGAAAATAAATTAAATGAAATAAATAAGTTTACGAGAATGCATATATAATTGAACATGATGTTAAGTATGGAGGGTTTAATTAAATTAGTGTTAAAACTATAAATTAGGATAGTTGGATGTAGATATAATAGGGTTAATATGAAGTAAGTTTTTGGGATGATGGGATTGGAGAATCAAGGATAAGGATGGATGGTGGATTAAAATAATAACTCAAATCTAGTTTTATCTAGTCAATAAAACACATTGATAGATAAGAGTTACTAGATAGAATTGAATGCATGAAAAACCTATGTAGATGTTGGATTTAATGTCAAGTGAATTTTATATTTGGCTTGAGGGAATGTTAGTTAGATAACGAATGTTGTGGATTCAATTGAAGATATTAGTAGAATATCAAAGCCGATAGAATATATATACCAATTTGAAAATGTAGTGTAGGAATAAAGCATTAGTTAGCTAGTATGTAATAAGGGTCAATAGGCTTGTCATTAGAGGTAGCTCATTAGCTCATGTACCCTATTTATAATTAATGATAATATGATTCATGTACACATTTTACTATGTTAGTTGCATGAAATGATGAATACATATATGTCAAAATGACAAGGTATGTTATATACAAACCTTATTTATATGCTTGCACCTAATCCTTGCATAAACGATTCATCTAACAAATTTAAATTGACACACTCAACACGATGATGTAGTAGGATGTGTTTAAATACTGATCGTGAATTATTATTAAGTACTTTGAATTGGTCCTTAGACTTACTAAGAGTTCCTCATTTTATGTGCTTACTAATTTGTACTATGAAACTACTTTGAATCTTAACATGCTTTGATAATAATAATATTGATAGTGAGAAAGTAAGCTCATGGTGAATAATTAGATGTAATAATGTAAAAAGTAAATGTAATAGTATAGTAATTATAGTAATTAAAATAGTAAATGTAAAAGCATGGCAATGTAGCTAGATTAGTTAGTAGTTGATGAGCTAGATAGTTAGTAATTGTCTTTTGTTAGAGTGAGTTTAATTTATGTATTGAAATAGTAATTTTTGTGTTTAGGAAACTATAGTGAGTGCTAGTTTGGTGAGGAAGAAATGTTGATAGAATGCATAAGGATGACTAAATAGAGTAAAGAGGGAGAAAATGACTCAGTATTGGTCCAATCTTAGAGAGGACCTGTAACTAGTAAGATATGGATGCAAGCACATGATACATGTTTGGCACATAAAACAAATTGTTTATTCCATAAGTTGTGTATAGTATGTGTTGAATGATGGATACTATCAATACAAGTGGTCCCTTCTCCATCATGTAGACTTTGAAGCTACCTTTGGGGCATATCTTTTCTAATTTCCAATGGTTAGATCTGATATAGTGTGGTAGATAAGTGTACATTTCTTATTTGACTAAGGGTGCTCATGTGATGAGTACTAAATCTAAATTCTCTAGATACGTGTGTTTAATCGATTAAGATATACTACACTTCCACACCATATAGTAATTGTCACATTAATATATATTGTAATGATTAATGAATGTGTGTACATTGGTAATGAGGATAATAAATAATTTTGATCCCCTTCCCTTACATGCTAGAATCACGACCTAGTCCATATGATACAACCGACAGACCCTAATAGAATATTAGTATCAGAGGCTTGTTAGGATATGAATTACCTCACTAATTTATGAGTGTTGTATCTTGAACTTTCTCTTTTGACTCGTGATGCTAACTTGAACTAGATTGTCATCCAATCTATTTGAAAACCACCTGTGACTAAAATGTTACAACCGGATGACACTATCCACATGAGTCTTGAACTCCTATTCAATGATAACCTTGTTTTACAATATGTAATTTCTTATGTGACTTCATAAGCTACAAAAAAAAAAAAAAAATTGTCGTGTTTTTACTAGTAAAATTTAGGGCATGACACATGATCCATGATAAATTGAACAATACTAGATACTAAATTAATATGTATATCATTGTGCACATAAATGAAAAAATATATATCAAAATACATGTATCCATAGACAAAATTTTACACAAATATATATCAAAGATCATGTATCCATAGACAAATTACTCAAATATATACCAAAATATAGAGATCCATATACAAAATGTGGCTGATCATGCCATCAGAATGTGTATAATATCAATGTTTCTGTATACAATGTGGCATATGCCATCTCAAAATGTCTCATGATGCATCCCATGACAACTATACTATCCTAGGGTGCTGGTGGATGATCAAAATGTAGCCTCTTCGCTGCGCTAGGTGGATCAAATGCCTCCTACATAAACAAAAAAGGAAATCCCAAAGTTAGACTACTAAATTTATATGATTCTACGTATCTAACGTTGAATTACTCAAATGCATAATGATCTTTTTTGTAATGGAGATTAATACTATCAAAATTTCATAATAAATACCTCTCTTGTTGACCTCCTGCGCCGGTTAGGAGTCCTCTCGTATGCCCTCGACAATACTAGTACCTCTCTGATTGTGGGTTGTATATGTTCAAATACCTTTATCAGATGAATCTGCAATTTAAACTATAACATTATAATTCATAGCATGCTAAATTTATGACATATTTAATCATGAATTCAAACTACAACTTACTATTGTAAGCTCCTTCTCAGGAGTGAGTGGCCGTGTCATCAAATCTACATAACTCTCCTGTCAGACCTCATGTGCACTAGGAGTTTCCTATGAGATACAAAATAGTAGTTGTTAATATCACGAAAATAAGTTTTGAATTTATTTATGAAGATAAGGATAATAAAAAATAAATGATACTTATACATACAATGGGGCTCTTAGTGCGAATGGAGATCCCTGATGGTCTACGATGTGAAATCTGTACACGCTCATCACCAGTAGCGATGCCCTATATACAATAAAGAATGTAATTAAATGGGATTACCACAAACATTTTACAAGAATGCATCGATATTTAATCAAATAGAAAGTGCCTAATTACCTTTCCTTTTTTAATGCATGCTGGCTCACCCTCCACACTTTGTCCCTCCGGGGCAGGTGCTACCTGCAAGATAAAAGAAAGATTAGCAACCATATATGCTACAATATCAAATAGAAAAAAAAATGCGAACACAACATAATGTACTGTAGATGTCTCAAGGCCAAATGAAATGGCTGAGAGCATGGCATCATCAATCTGTCTGAGCTCCTCCTCGGTCATCAACTAAACGTGAATGAAGATCACATACATATAAAATTCAATATGGCTTAAAAATTAAAATTACTCTATTATAAAAATTAACTTTAAGTCAAATATATCATAACAAAAAAAAATATACATGTATCGACACTGAAGGATTCCATGCCTCTGCATTCCCCTCCTCTCTTGCATCAGGGTATATAGCCTCTACATGTGTGTCTGGTGTATCCTCATCTAATACAAAATGATACTCAGGAAGATCACCTATGGGACCCATGTAAATATTCTTGCACATAATGCAAGTGTGAGACACACAAACATGTGATGAGCTAGTCGATGATGAATTAGCACCGACATCATCAACACAAGGAGGCAAGATTGACCTAGCCTGAGATATCATTAGGCTACTTAGCTTATGAATGGCTATGATAGTCTGAGAGCTAGCCTCTATCATAATATCTGGATGCTGCACTCGAGGAGGAGGGGAGATATCAGTGGGGGGGACAAAAGTGCTAGCTTTCTTCCACTGGGAAGAGGGTCTATCCTGAGGAGCTCCTAGTCTTAAGCCCATGTTGGGCTTTATGCTACAATAGTTCACTTTAAGTTTCAACACAAATTCAGCATATAATTTTCTAAGGAAATAAAATCGTATGTCTAAATTTCCATGTGGAGGGATATCAAAGACCATCCACCAACGATCCCAAAAGTTTGCACGTATGATGTCATTTGTGCACCATTTAATTGATAGTTTGGATTTTTTTGGGTCAACTGGTAAACCCATTTTTGGGTTCGCAAAAAGGCTGGCCAAATTGTCTTTGCTTATGTTGAGGGCCGCAACCTCATCATAATCCAAACCATCATCAAACATCTCGTACATTTGATCACGCCAATGAAGAATGACATTTTGTTGGTTTGTAATTGTAAGGGTTTTAATGTTATACACTATGGTGTTTAACGTGGATAACATATGAGCCAATGCAGGTACATTATTATATGTTCTATGCAAACCTCTCAACTCGGTGAGATTTTCATTTATCAAATCCTCGATTGGAGGAGGGTTTTGAGGGGGTAGAGGATCGTTTGGTGGACGGTTTTGTGGGGGTACTAGATCGTTTGGTGGGGGGTTAAGAGGAATATTATTCCCTGCCTCCGTGTCATCATTCTGATTAGCCATTCCTATTGAATTTCAAAACGTAATATATATTTAAAAAAAACCTTTTTTTTTACCTTTTTTTTTCAAAAAAACCCTAGATTCAACTAAAACAAACAAAATCATGCTAAAATCTATTGAATTTAGATTAAAAATTAGTTAAAAAAACAAAAAAAACATACCTTAATATCCAATATTCGATCTTATATCTGATATCTGGTCGCGCGCTAATATTGGCCCCCAAAATGTGAGAAATAAGGGCTTGCGGGTCTGGTCTTTTTTTTTAATGTAATGCTATAGGTATTAGATATCTGATATTATATCAGATATTCGATATTGGATCGGATATCCGATTGCCCCCATATCTTATATTTTATATATAAGATATATAACATATTTTATATTTTATATATAGCTTTGAAATATTATATTATATTTTATATATTTTTATATTATATTTTATATATATTATATTACATTAATATATATTATAATATAAAATATTATATTATATTATTATAATGTATTATATTATATTATATTATTATAGTTTATAATATATTATACTTTATTATTATGATATTATATTATATATTTAATAACAATATTATATTATAATATTATAATAATATTATATTTAATAATATTATATTATAATGTATTATAATATTATAATAATAATGTTATATGATTATCAGATATATGATAATATTGGATATCTGATAAGGCTCGGCCTTTCCTTCCAGGCTTGGTACCTGGATAGGTGAAAAAAAGTCAGAGCGGATTTTGAAGCGCTTTTAGACGTGTTTAAACTCTATTTTTTTCACATCGCCACTTTTTGGCACACCATGATCCTGCACATACCTTGTTTTCTTTAATGCAAAGTTTTAAGTCAACTATGTTATCGCCCTGAATGTAATACCACATTGTCATTAGGCTAAAGACTACAACAAGATTTACAAATGCAAGGAGAACTACCCAACCAAAGTAGAAAATGACATGAAAAGTTAACAATCTATCAATTAACAATCTAGATGAAATATTTCTAGCAATTGAATAGTACGTTATAGAAACAAAAAATTGCCTTAAAATTGGCACCTCACTAGTTTTTCATTTGCATCCGTAATGGCTTCACAAAAGTTGAAAGCTTACAATTTGTCAAGAACACAAAAGGCACTCGTAGTTCAGCTGCATCAATAAAAGTAAAGTAGTTCAGTTGCACAATGAGGGCAAGAGACTGTCAATATCAATTGTGGAGTTGTAGATAGGTAAGTGATAAACATAAATAGGTAGTACAAGGCACAATTTGCCATGTTCTAATATGATGAACTACCTTAGAGCTAGTTCTAAACCTTGATTGCTTAATGTTGGATTTGATCCAATGGTACCATTTTCTAGAGGAGGTCCCACACCCCACTTTCCTACTGATTCTAAAGGTGCTAACAGAGCATCTTCGCTAGCTAATCTCCCTTGCGAGCTCTCAACTGAAAGAGAATTCCTGATTGAAGAATGCCAAAGATAGTCACGATGTGCCTATCAGTCGAAGATAGTCACGATGTGCCTACTGCTAATAGGCACATCGTGACTATCTTCAACATTCTCCTATGGCTCTTGTGGTTCTAATATTATAACATGAGGCTTCCTCTTCTTTATAAAATGAGGCTTCCTCTTCTTTTTTCGAGCATAAGGCTGATGTGGCCCTATAATAAGAAATAAATGGGCTTAATTTCTATTATGTACAACAGAAAGAAAACCAAAATGTAATAGCAATTTTTAACAAAAAATGAACTATATAAACTTATAAAGCTCATAATAATAATAGGCCATAAACTTGGACAGATTTGTTGTAGATTTCTAGGATGATTGGGGGGCTTATCATCATGATCTAAATTCTATAAGAGATTAGCATGTGTTATTTAAGCAAAGATAACCACCTGAGAGAAATGAGCACATGCTGGTGATTGTTCACTTTATCTAATCTAGTATTTTCTTGCTAGGTTTCAAATTATTAATTTCTATAATCTGTTAACCAATCCAAGCCTTCCTATTATCCCTATTTTGTTAAGTTAATCATGGCCTAATCTTTGCTTCAAAGCTGAAGTCCAAGATTTACTCTCATTGGTATTTAGCTTCCATTGATGCTTTTGAGATTCCTATTTTTTTGAAAAACTACATTATAACTTTCCATTCATTATATCTTGTCCTCATATAGCTAAAAAAATGTCACTATTATTTTTCTTCCCATTCCCTATATCTTATTCACATAGTAATGGAAATGCCATTCTTATTTTGAAATCTATGAATTTAAAAACAAAGTTCAAGGGAAACTAGCATATCATATGATGTCAAATGGGCATCTCAAAAATTGTATGAACAACGGTCTCATAAACATACCATGCTTCATCCAAAAGAGCTACAATTCCCCCTGGTGTTTGCATATACAAAATACAGTTGTATTTAAGATCCTGGCCCTCAATTTCAAAAGTTTATGCTCTAATAAGCACAAATTTCTAACAAAACACTACAAGTTAAATTGAGAAAGGGATTATTTATTCTAAAATATTCAGTCCATAAGATACTCAATTCTATAGAAAAAATTATTATTTGAAGTTATGAATAAGTGTTAACCCCACTGATTTACCTATACCCAGGATGTTTATTAAGAACCTTAATTAATATGATATATTGTATGTATGTTTAACTATGCAGTTGGCATCTACATCTAACTGGAAAAGGAAATGGATATCAAAAAAGGCCTTTTCAATCATATCCAAAAAATCTTGATTGTCAACAAACTCAATGTAGCTCCAATCAATTTCTTCTCATGTATTCATCTTGTTCCATCTAAAGACATGTTGCACAACATATACAAAAATCCATAGAAAAAAAGTGAATATCATACACAACAAAATAATATTAAAATAGTTAAGAAAATATACCCTGAGCAAAGAGAAAAAAAAAATGTATAAAAAATATATTTCTTTCAAAAATTATGATAATTTAATAGATATGGAACTTTCTGACCTAATTGAAGTGTTGTTGTAACTTCTCATTTGTAAGATTGATACAAAACAGTTCAAAACTGCAATGAAGAAAAAAATAGGTTTTGCTTAGCTCACCAAAGAGTAATATGTAAACATTTCATATTATGAAAGCTTTCAAATATAGCTCACTAAATTGTAGTGACTATAGCTACAAGGCATGATTTAAAATATTCAGTCTTGATGTCTATTAAAAGAATGTACTTGTTATTCTTGAAAATCTCAAAACTGTAAATATCAAGAATTCCAATTAGGGTCCTGGCCAATTGAATTATTTATTTTATTTACCAGCCTGTATCCAATACGAATGGCATAATCTTAAGAAGAGCCCATAGAACAATATACATTCTTAAAAAACTAAGAACTATACTTCACTCTCCAAATATATTCTTCTTTGAGATCTTGTCCTAAGCAACACAATACTCACAAATGGTACATCATACTAGTCAAACAATCGTAAGTATACTATTTTTTCCAATGCATCTCGGCTAGTAAGTACAGCAACTAGGTCAAGAGATTTTGTAGTGCTTTCATCTCGAGTCACAATGACACGTTTACAAAAGAGTCTTCCAGAACCTTAACATCACACCTAAGATAATATATAATGTAGTTATTAACCCTCCCATAACTATTTTCTTCTTGTGCAAGTGTAAGAATGCAAGACTAGCCATTGCGGGATATAGATAATCTTGAAGGATTATTGATTTAGTCTTTAGATGATGCTTGAGGTAGCAAGGAGGAGGTGATATATTTTCTTCTTTGAAGAATGCTAGATGTAGTGTGTAGGCAGCCCTAGTATCAACAAAGACAAAAATGAGTACTACATTAGCCAAAGTTGGGATGTGGGAATAGTTTAGTTCAAAAGAATATGTTTTGGCTGAATTGCACTAAGAAAATTGAGCATTTCGAGTTTGAAAACTTTATGTTTACTCCCAAACCATTGCACGTCAAAGTTTAAGCATTCAAAATTTATAAAAATTATTTTTACTCCAAAACGAAAGCACACCAAAGGAAAAACTACAAATAAGAAAGCTCTAATTTCCTATTTATGGCGTGACGGGTGAACCCACAATAGTGGGTTACACTTTTTTGCCTAAACTGACACTGAACTCTGAATTTTTAAGAAAACGTTCACTTTCAAATGCAAATTCATGTTTAACGATTAGGAATTTGAAGATGAAGTAAACTAGAGTCTTTTAGGATTTTGTGTCTAGATTCTAAATCTTTTTTTTTTTTTTGAAAAAAAAATTATTTTATTGAATTATTTTTTCTCCTACGAAAATTGGTATGATATCAAAAACCTAATTTTTAAAGAGTGACACTGTTTTTGACACACATAAATTTTTTTCTACAATAGATATCAATGTGATTCTTTTGAACTTAGTTTGTTAACGTCCATACCTAAACCATAGAGTTGGTCTTATATCTTTATCATTAGTATTTCATATTTTATTGTAGTTTAAAGTTGGCATAACACTAATTTAGACATACGTGGCTTTTGACACATGTAACTTATTATATATTTACCCAATTTTTAAAAAGTAAAATTTTATTGAAAGGTGACTCAAATACGGAGACCATACTTATTTTTCAAAAATTTTATTTTTATATTTACTATTTTTCCATGAGCGTTGAATATCTTAGTTTATTTTTTACAATAAACCTATATTTAATTCATGTTAAAAAATATATACCTTAAAAATTTGAAAAGCACCAAATTCATAGTCATTAGAAAGCTAGTTCAGAGTACTTCAATCATGTACAATTTTAGGTCTTTAGTGCTCCATTTGAACCTGGTAATTCAGCTCTGAAGAAAGGAAATCATTGAAAAAACTTCAAACTATTCATGGGGGCTTCTAACTAGCTAGTTTCGATAGAAACTTAGTTTCTATCGAAATTATTTTACAAACATTCGATAGAAACAAAATTTCTTAGTTTCTATTGAAACTATTGGCAGCTTAACCATGCGGTTAGCAAACCGCTTTCCTAGTTCCGATCGAAACTATCCACCTAGTTTCGATCGAAACTAGGAAAGCAGGTTAACCCTTAGGTTATTGTAGACTCTAGAAAACTGTATAAAATAGTATATTAATTGGAACAATAAAAAGCATAAGAAATTATTTCCTATTGTTTTTTGTTAAAATATATATTTGGTTTATAAGGACTACCAATTAGTAGAAGTTTCTCATTTCCACCATCAAATCCTTCCATCTCTATAAGGAACTGTGTCTTTAATCTTTTGCTTGACTCATGCTCTCCTTCTGACTTGCACTATCACCCATGATTATGGATAAGAATTAATTATTTCTCTTAGATTAAAATGCAATGGTTTTTCTATTGACTAACATATGAATTTGAAAATATATGGCATATTTACTTGAGAGAGAAGAGAATCTATTTCATCAACAAATATTACTACAGGTTGTCGATAGCAAGCAACTCCAAACAATGCCCTCACCAGTTTCTCACCTTCACCTATCTGCATATCCATTATCAGTAACAACAAGAATCAGACTATTTAGAAAGGAAAAAAGACCTTGGGATCTATTATATACAATGGTTCAGAAAGCACAATGCTTGCTGAAATTTTTGTGAAGGGGCCCAGTGGTAACAAGTTAAGTGGATTGACTGTGCGGAAAGCTCCATAGTTAAGTGTGCTATAGCCTATAGTACTAGAATGGGTGACCTCTCAAAAGAACTAGTGCTTTAGCCTTCAGCTCTATGAGCATCACCTAGATGCAATGAATGCTAAGTGGACCATTCAAGATTCAAAAAAATAGGTTCTTGTGACTCATAAAAAATGGATCAATGAAGATTGACTCAAAACTGTGCAATCAAATCCTAATAAATCATCAAATGATTTGACACAATACAATAACACCTCTTGAAAATGAATATTTTAAAGAAAGTTATTGTAAACAAAAGGAAAAGGTAGCATGCAAATGTCAATGTGCAAAATCAATAGATCTTAAGTATAAGAGATAGCAACATGTCAAGTAACCAAGGATATCATCTTGTTTTCAAAAATGAGTACACATTTTGATTTTTAATCCTTTTGATACTTTTCTTTTGGCCATAAAACCACCAAGCTAGTCATTAAAACTAATTAAGACATAAAGATTTCCAATTAAAGCATCTGATCTTGATTCAACTACACTTAATACCTTAGATATTCTTTACACAAGATGTGACAACTGTTCAATTCCAATTACATTCAAGATTGCAAACAAAATATGAGGCAAATAAGAGCTTCATAACCTCCACTAAATAATATATACATAATCCACACTTTGCAAAGACTATGGCAATATAACTGAACTCCTAAAAATTTGTTTAAGAACTATAAAATAAGTGCAATTATTAAGGAATGATAGTACACAATAGGAATCCTCTCTTAACAGTTTTTCCTGTAGCAAAGGAGTGATTAATTTTCAATAAAAAATTATGTTATCAGTGAGAGATATAGTTTTAGAGAGACCAAAGCATATCAATTACTTATATAGGACTAAAGTGCAATTTTATTTTCTTTGAAAGAAGAGATTTGTGTTTATGATGCACTGCACATGCAATCCTTATATGTGTCTAATTTCTCACAAATAGAAACCATTTGTTATATTTTTTGATGTTATCTTTATTATGTAAGATTTATATTAAGCACAAGTGCTTCCCTAGAAAAACAATTATACAAGGCTTTCTGCATTCAAGAATCAAAACAATAAAAGAACTTGAAAGCATGATTTTATTAGGAACTTACCCACTTAGTCATCGATGAACTGGCAAAAATATAAAAGAAAGTAGCTTTGGCTTCTCCTGCAATAGCTTTTCCAATCATCATTTTCCCAGTACCCTACGAGCAAATTAAATGTACTTAATTATGAACAAAAATGAATTTCCAACATATAAAGAATAGAGAATAAATTAGACTGACTTACAAGAGGGCCAAATAAGAGGAACCCTTTGCCTGGAGAGCGATAGCCTTAAAAGATGTCACGTCACAATAGAGGCCATATGACCATTCCCATCACACACTTTTTGGCATGCTCTAGCCCAACTTCAGTATAATTTTGGAAAAATAAATATTAATGTTAATGGGTACATAGAAATAAACATGAATAATATTATCATCAATTCACTCAGCCATATTAAATTTACCAATATCATCCCATCGAACATTAGGATCCTGGTCCATTATCTCATTACTAACTTGCTCTATCAGACGTGGTTCCAAGTTATGTAGCTTATCAGGAAGCTCACCATCAGGACCAACAAGCATTTCTCAACTTCTAAATGGAAATTATAGGACAGAAAAGAAATAACCATTAGCATGCTTCAGACCAAAACTGCTAGTGATGGTTATTTATTTAGTTAAAATCAAAATCAACTGATCCTATTCAAAAACATATAGTTAAATGTAAAGAGTACAGTAGGTAATATAGTTAAATACATTGGAGGAATCTTCAACACTCATAGATTTGACTTTTTGATGTGTTCTTGTATTGAACTTCTTTCTTCCATTGAAGTTGAAATTAGAGGCCCCTAGATTAAAGATATTATTACAAATCAGTTCAAGAAAACTCAATGATAGAATTGATTATGAAATAAATATATGAATGAGTATAAAATTGTAGATTGTGCACTAATGTACCCTTCCAAATTGTAAATAAATTGGACTATGAGTAGGGAAAACACAAATGTTTAACCACAAAATTATTGTAGTATTCAACTATGTTCTTCATAGCCTATAAAAGCTGACTAAGGTTGCAACATTTATAATGACTATAGACAAAAATATAAATTAAAACAAGCAATATTATCATCAATTTTTTTAAATGTAGAATGAAATGGTTGTAAGTATGCATTTCTACCACATGCAAATGATTTTAAGATACAGAACTGTGCAATCCAATCTCCCAAGAAATAGACAGTACCACTTATCGCCATCTTTGCCAAAACAAGATTTGTCATAAAGTGATGTTAGAATAGTTACTAAAATGGTCATAAATTATGTTGTTATAGTAAAAGAATACTTTAACTTCAGAAAAAAACTATATAATATTAAAACATGACATTGTGCTTTAAAAACTAAAAAGGTACCCGTAATGAAGAACTTCATTTCGACTTGCTAATTGGTTGTCACTATTAACTATAAGCTTATCTTTAAAGTTTGAGCTTCACTTGGTTTCGAGAATAGTTAACTATTCTCTACTAAATAGGGCCAACCACGTGAAGGTGGAAGCTCATTTGGCCCCTCCCCCCCTCCCTACCCCCCAACATCACTCTAAATTTCCCATTAACATTTAATAACATTCATTCATTCATCCATTTTTGAAATATAACATTCAATCATTATAATCACATGATAACATTCATTAACATTTAATAACATCCATTCATTCATCCATTTTTGAAATATAACATTCAATCATTATAATCACATGATAACATTTAGTAACACATAAAATTCATTAACACAACATTCATGAATAATTCATTAACACAAAATTCATTAACACACAACATTCAAGAGTAAGTCATTCATGAATAATTCATTAACACAATATTCATTAAAACCCAACATTAATGAATAATATTCATTAACAATATTCAAGAGTAAGTCATTCATGAATAATCATTTCTTTTTGGCTTTCTTGTTGTTTCTTTTTTTCATAAAATTTCTAAGAGGAATATCAATGTCCTTGTCATCCCCCTCCTCTATTGGTTCTAATGCATGTCTCCTCCTCATCTGTTCAGGAACATCATGAGGCCACTACACCAAAGGGGGGTTTGCTACAATAACAAGTAATTCGTGAGTTAAATTCTCACCATTTTATATTAGTGAATTACGAGTTTTTATTTAATTAAAATAACTATAAATCAAAAAATTAATTTAAAAGAACAAAACATAGATTTCCTTTACCTGAATGTGTGACATGATCTACCTACTAATCAGTCTAAACATCCTCTGGCACTTGTTTAACACGACATGATTCTATATCCTCAACACAAAAGGGTTACACAAAGTTCAATTAAAGATGTTAAATTGTATTAATAATTACATAATTAGATTTAAATAAAAAATGAGCAGCTCCATTGATAGTACGATGCACATTAAGGGCTTCATGATGCTGCATATGATCTGTGTCACTTTTAACAAGCTGCATTGCAATGTCATGCACATTATTATAAAATAAATTGTTGCTCAAGTATTCAATTTCTAATATATTTTTTTAGCATATTTACCTATGCACATGATGCAAGAGACTATTCAGTTAGGGCAATGGAAGCTTGCCATAGGCGTTCAACCACCACTGCATAGCCTTGCTTGAAGGAAATTTTTTTGTGTTCTTCCGTGGCCTCTAGATTAAATTCGATGCCCTGAATTTTTGTATTAATTAAAAAAATTATTTGCATTTTATAAATAATTTTTATTTGCAATTTATTTACTGCTACTTACAACATGTGCTTTGATTTTCAAATATCCCCCAGAGCCAAGTCTGTGCTGCCCAACCTTTTCCAGCCTAGCCTTTGTTGCCATTAATGTGTCCTGAAACCTATGCAAAGTTTGAAATATGTTAGATGATATAGATATAAATATTAGTACTAATTAGTGGATTATTATATATTGGTATGAAGGTTTTAGCACAAAATAGCATGTTCCACCAAAAATATGAAAAAAGGGAAGAAGTTATAGCATCATACCTTTAATTATAAAATAACTTCTAAAACTAAAAAACATCACATATATGCCTTTTAAATTGATCTTTAATTACCCATTATTCATAATAGATTCAAAAATTTAAACTAACAAATTCAAATATTTTCTCATGTCATCATGTTGAGCTTGCAGGGAGTAGTGCACATATTTCAATAAGAGAGAGCACACAACTGTCAAAGTATGGTGGAAGACATTAGATGAAAAAATAATTGTTTTTCACTGACTATATGAGTTGGGATATATAATACAAGAAATGTATATTGTGGACAATTCAAGATTAAATTTATAGGGAAGTCTAGGTATGTTAGTAGTTTTCAAGTTAAAGATATCAGCCACATTGATGAGGTAGTCTCAATTATTTCAATTTTTCTATCCTTTCTCATGACATTCATTTCTAGTGACATGTGTAATCATGCTATTTATCCATGGAGTTTGTGATGTATAGGGGATAATTTTTAGAACAATCTATAATACTCAAGTTAGCTTGGTTGAATTTCTTGCAGAGGCTTAATGTATTAGTCACTGTAATAGGGATGATGAGGGAAAATAAGGTGGACTGAAATAGTCTAGGGATAATTACATGTGTACTTCTTTCAGGATAAGTATTTCTTGAATTATCATTATTTTCTTCACAAAATTTTGCTGTGAATATGTTGTTTTTGGTGGAAAAGATTTAAGGGAGATCAAATAAGAAGTCTAAGTTGAAAAGAATGAGAAGATCAGAGCTAGTTGAAATGTTGATACTGAAGTTGAACCCTAAATTTGCTCATTAATGTACTAGTAGTTAATACTATTGCATACCTTTTCAGATTTTTCGGTGAAATTTCTTATGGACATTTCCCTTTCTCCTTTGCATCCAAAATGAACTCATTCTAGTCCCTCATTGAAACAAAGGGAGGACGCTTGTACTTTCAATTTAGGATGAGACTCTTTCTATATGAGTCCCTCACAAACTTAAGATGTTTGGAATCTTTTTGTAACAATTTCTTATGATCAAAAATATTACTACAAAACTCATGCTCTATATCTTTGATGAGCTCATCTTTTATATTTTGATCTTGGAAGTTCCACCTTTTAAGAAAAATCACAAAATTGTTAGATATAGCTAGTATAAGAAAAGACCCGAATGAAAGGAAAAATGTTACACCAATTAATGATATGAAAAAAAAAATAGTGGGATAAAATTAGTTCAGTTAGGATGTTCCACCTTTTACGTATGGTGGGCCTGAATCTTCGCAACGTGAGGTCATAAAGCCTCCTATAAAATGTATCGTTTCCAGCAAAAAATGTCATGGCACAATTAATAGTAAGAACCATTAAAATGAATCATGCAAAGAATACTTTTCATAGTAAATAACAAATACATAAAATGAGCTAAATTTCAAATTTTTAGTGATCTATTTCAAGGTTAGAGGGTCAACTTGACCAAAATTGACCAAAAAAGAAGTTTGGAAATTTTTTTAAAATGTCTAAAACCAGTCAAACTCTACCAGGGTTCTATTGTTGATGTTTTGAAACTTAAAAATGTATTGTGACTATATTAATCAGTATACCTTGAAAAAAAATATAGTTCATAATACATATAACTTGCCATGACCTTCATTTTTTGTCATTCTTAATTGATGTTGTCATTGATCATACCTAGGATATTATGGAAAACAAATATTGCTAAAATAGATAGTGAATCTGAAAGTGAGAACTCTAAAACTCTAACAGTCAATAGAAATGATGTTGGAAATCATTGAAAATTGAACATTGAATATGAAAGAAGACTCCCACTTTTGGTTCTCTATAGAAAAAATGGTTAGTATCTTCTACTGAAAGCATGAAATTGCAATGTACCAAATTACTAATTTAGATAATTACTGGTATAGACAAAAGGTCATTGATAATTCAGATGATCCTACCAAACCCCTAATAAAAAGGAATTTCAGAATAATTAAACAACTTGCACAATATGACATACTAAAGAAGGTCATGAGGCATCACCCCACATCAAAAGACCTTGCATTTACCACTTCCTATCATGTTTACATCTTGCAAGAAAATCCTTATTACAATGTAAAAAATAATTATTTAAAGTACCTTGAATCTTGGGACATTTCAAAGGCATTGATTCATTATCATCAATCAACAATTATGTCTGCATAGTTCCCGTGCTAGAAACACAGGTAGCTCCAGGAAATGACAATGAATTATCATTGATACATGCACTATGATCTGCATCTAGCGGTGTACCAGATGGTACATCTCCTACCACAAAAAAAATAATACACTATGTGATGCACCCAAGATTAAAGTACAAATTATCAACTCATAATTAACACAAAACCAAATATAGCAAAACAAGGATTTACCAGTTGGTCATCCCCTTGTTGCCGACATTACAGTCAACAATATCGTACAGGCATCCGTCAACCTCGTAGGAGTCTCTTGCATTGGATGATTTGAACAATACATTGTTAGCAAAGACATTTTGAAATAATAAAAGTAGGAGTTAAGTTAAGAAGTTTTGAATGTTCAAAATAAAAAATTTCTTCTAACTTGTCAACTAAAAGATTATTTTACCAGTGTTAGTCGGAGCTCTGCTACTACCATCCTCATCGTGTTGTCCTTCAGGTTGTGGATCAGTTCCCAAAAAATCCTATATAACAAGAATTTAGTAGTTAAAGGGTCTTAAAACTCTTTAAAAAAATTGCATCAATAAAGTATTTTTGCACATATTACATATTTTACTTCAAAACATAAAAGATTATAAAATATAAATCTTTATTGAACTTTTGTTATAACTAAAGATTCATTACTGCTTACTTCATAATGATGAGCTTGTGCTCTCAAATCTGATAGCCTCTTCATCATCTCCTCAGATTCCATATTTGCCTCATCCAAAATTTTCATTATTTCTAAATTAATTTTTTAAAAAATTCTCTTCAACATTTTTGTTACATTGGGAGTTTCAACAATATCCTCATTAGAAGGCATAGCTAGTGGCTTGATACTTACTGTTGGTGCTTTACCCTTATCTTGAACATCAAATTGTGAGAGGAATATCAGTAAAACTATCATAAAAACTCAAAAATTGTAAATAAAATAACGTAATAATATAACATTTTTCAACTATCTAATTTTTACAATTTCAATAAGGTTTACCCTCACTGGAGAAGGGGTGGGAGTAACATCTTGGTGGCCTCTATCATCTGTCGGGTCCATATCGTCCTATCACAAAGATTAAACATAAAAAAATCAGCTAATTGAAAGCAATAGACAACAAAAAAGAGCTTATTTACAAAATGGTATATAGTACTTACAACCCTCATGATAGTAACTTTTTTTGTATCTATGTGATTTAAATGGTAATCTATTAGCAGTTCTTCCCCTACACTTATTGATTTTACTATACAAACAAAAACTCCATTCCTCTCACGCACCTCAAATATGCAATTGGGTTGCTTACTAGTTGAGGAAGGTCACATACTATTTATAAAACTTGCAATATTACTTGTTGCTTTTGGTCTCTCATCAATGTACATAGAAAATCTTTTACTTTGATCATTTTTTTTCCCTTGTATATAATTAGCAGATAGTGCATACCTACGCATACTTTTTTTTATATCGAACAATCTGCATCCAATCATTGTAATTGTAACATGGACCGACATACTTGAACAATTCAACAACTTTTTTGTAACATACCTTTATCCCATCTATGGAAAATAGGCCCAAACCATGTAATGAGGATGAAGCAATGCAATATATCTTCTCATTAACACAAAAATTTGTGTTAATTGGAGGTAGCTCATTAGGTACCCATTCTTTCTCAATGTGTGTGTATCGAAAGGGCACCTTGATGTTGCATTTGGTCTCATCATCATAAGAAGATGACCCCCCATTAGCAAGGAAAAATTGCATGCATTTATCAAATTTTTTTCTAATCTTTTGACCTCTAGTTGATCTCCCTATTTTACCTGTACTACATGTAGAGCTTTCATCTACCATTCCCTCATTTTCCTCATTCGATGTAGATAGATCTAACAAGTAACTATTTGGTGGGTCTTGCAATCCATCAAATGGAAAGTGAAAGTGACAAATATAAAATGTAGTAAGTTGAAAGTGATTATACAATTATATTTCTATACAGACCTTCTTTGTCTATATATACATTATATGATTATATAATATGTCTATTTATAACATACATGGTCAATGATAAACAAGAAGAATATAAGAAAATTATGTCTATTTATTGACTTATACCTGTTGATCCATGTCATTGTGCACGATCCATGCCAAATGGGTCAAATTTCCTACATATGTTAATCATTTATCTTAAGTTAGCTAGAAATTACATGATATGCATAAACATGAACAAATTTATCTTATATATGGAATACAAGATCGTCAACAAAAGGGGTGATGATGTACCTATAGTCAATTGGCTATTTGCAAAAAGGGTGACAATCAGACACAATATAAACATTGGTAATTATAAATAACATATGTTGTAATTATTAGAAATGAACACAATAAATATGTAATCAAATTTCCTTCATATGTTAATCATTTACCTTAAGTTAGCTAAAAATTACATGATACACATTTGCTACAAATAACTTAGAAGACAACATGAACAATAGGCAACATCGTAAACATGAACAAATTTCCCTTATATATAGAATGCAAGATCGTCAATAGAAGGGGTTACGATGTACCTATAATCAATTGACTATTTTCAAAAAAGGGTCATAATCAGACACAACATAAACATTGGTAACTAAAAATAACATATGTTGTAATCATTAGAAATGAACACAATAAATATGTAATCAAATTTCCTACATATGTTAATCATTTATCTTAAGTTAGCTAAAAATTACATGTTATGTGTATGCTACAAATAACTTAGAAGACAACATGAACAATATGCAACATTGTAAACATAAACAAATTTACCTTATATATGGAATGGAAGATCATTAACAGAAGGGGTGATAATGCTTGTAGTCATTGATTATCTTCTTCTTCTTCTTCTTCATCATCATCATCACCATCATCATCATCATCATCATCATCATCATCACTGTCATCACCATCATCATCGCCATCATCACCATCATCATCGCCATCATCACCATCGCCATCATCATCATCATCATCACCATCACCATCATCATCATCACCATCATCGTCATCACCATCATCTTGATCTTCATCATCTGCTTCTTCATCATCTTCAATATCTTCTTCTTCCATAACATTATACTTTATCGACCTTCCTCTTGGATCATGTCTAACAACAAATGACCAACCCTATTTATGTGGAACGTTTGAGTAAAACACTTTCTCACATTGGCTTGGAAGAACATAGGTCTCATCTCCAACTGGCTCAAACGACCTTGTATTGATCATTGTAAATCCATTATCATGTTGAATAACCATTCTATCTGGATCATTTTGATTTAGTCGTAACCTGTACCATTTGATGATGAATAGTAATACTTTGAAGGTGTTAAATTCACACTCAATTATATCATCCAAGATGCCATAGTATTGATTTTGAGGTTGTTGAGGATGTATGTCATTTCTAGATGATATAGTGGTGACCTCGAAAACTACAGTTATCCTAGAATCACAAGTTTTCTTTGTATCATCCAACCTTTTTATCAAAATTTGTGGCCATGATACACTACTACATTTGACCTCATTTTTCTACCAAAATTTTTGACCATCAACCAAAAAACATTTAGGTTGGACAGAATGTAGAAGGCAAATTTTTTTTTTTTTTTCATCCAGGCCCTGTGTTGGTCAAAATCTCGACCAACACATGTAGGTCGAAATGTGTTGGTCAAAATTTTGACCAACATGGGATGTAAAAAATAAAAAACATTTCTGTTTGTTGTTTTTGGCGTGTGCGAGATCATTTGGGTTTTTTTGGAGTTTGAAACTTGATGCGCCATCTGCAGATAAAAAACCCAATGCCCTGGTTCTACACTAGCAATTTTTGAAATTTATGGAGAAATGGATAAACTTTTAGAGCAGGTATGAGGATTTTAAGATCGTTTGACATAACTCACAGTAATTAAAATCTTTGTTTGATTCTTGAAAGCTTTATAAGGGAGAGCAATTGAGAATTCGCAGGCAAACTAAGAACAACTTATAAATAAAGTGATATCTGGATTGCAAACTTAATCGTGACATGAAGGCTATTCCTGGTGGCTTGGCATATAGTCTCAAGTATCAGGTATGGCCATTGGCCGATATCAATGGGTAGCTATTTTGACTGTTACTTTACAATGAATATTATGATTACGCTAGGGTGTAGGTACAGTGCATTACCAATGTCATTGTAGATTCGTAGACCACAAATTTCTTAGTAGGAACTCTCTCCCCTCATGATGACAATGAGGCTTGTTTCCTCTACCTTCTCTAAAATATTATACTAGGAGGAAAGACTAATTTTTTTACCTATATCTTTTGGTTTTAAGCATACCATTTTATTTCTTCCTACCTTCTCATATATTAGGTTGAGCCTATGGATAATGTAATTTTTATCTTTCATCCAAGCTGAATTGTCCACATTGCTTGTTTGAGTTTTTACCTCTCAAATCTCCTTATTTCTTAATAGTTTTTTAATCTTTCATTAATTGTTCTATTCCATTATTTTTTATTTTTTCTTATTTTTCTTTCCCTAACATCATCTAAGGGCATCGAAATGTCTCTATTTTAACTATTATATATAGATAATATGTTATTCAAATCTAACCCTTATCTCCAAACAAAATTTTCCTATTTCAAATTGTAACATTTCATATAGACCGAGACTTTAACTTGGAGACTGCTTATGATCAATTGCTTATTGTATTCTATTTGCTTCCACTTAAATCTGACATATTGCTGCCCACTATTTTATATCCAGAAATTGCCAAATAGCATCCTTTCTATTTACCGTTACTACAACTCTGTATTATTGCATCTACTAACTGTAATTCTTAAGTTCTTCTCTATATTTTGTACATATTGCATGCCTGCCACTTGAGAATATCGTGGGGAACCATACCAAGTTATGTGCATTCTTTGAGTGTTAGTAATTGCTTTCCAAATGTAAACAACATTAGTAGTTTTTTGATGAGTTGGAGAAAGGGGAAAGTTTTGCAACATTAGTAGTTTTTCAATGAGTTGGAGGAAGGGGAAAGTTTTTTTCTAATGGGTTTAGTCCATGTTTGTACAATTGAAACTAGAATTTCCTTTATTTCTCTAGAGATTATGGGTTCATAACATATTTAAGTTCAAGTTTAGAGGATATCATAGATAAATTTTGTGTGCAAATTCTTTCTAGCATGAGTAATGTAGATTGAGGCCATGCAACATAGATAGCTTATATGCCTCCACAAGCCAAATATATTATGGATGTTAATGACAATTGCATTTGTTCCTTGATCTGGAGTCTATTTTATTGCTTACTTTCCAAGATCAATTTTTTGATGAATGTTGAGCATGGAGGCATTTAGGAGAACTAGATATATGCTACAAAGAACATTACCCATTTCTGACTCAACATCTATTATTTTGTCAACCCACACATTCAAATTCATTTTGGCTTGATTGTTATGTTAGATTCCCTTCAACAATTTATCATATATATAGAATTTTATAGTCTTTGACTAAGCAACCAATCCTTATTTTATTTTGGATTGGGATTCAGTCTCAAGGATATGGCAATTTTTTTGGTCTGATCCTGATTCTGTGGGTGTATATATATATATATGGACAGTTTGGAAAAAGTATATATTTACGTATATTCATAGTTTCCATGCACATAACATGTCAATGTGCTCATTCATCATTAGTTCAAAACTTCAAACTTTCAAACATATAATGATAATAATAATAAGTTAGAAGCCTGATTCTCATAAAATGATAAGTCCAAAATTGTCAATATATGATTATATCATATGCCTACTTAACAAAAATCTCAAAATGGATTCTCCCTAATTTCTTTTGTCTAGAAATCCAGATTCTTGTGGATCCTATTGAATTTCTCATGGATATGGGTGAAGGGTCCATAGGGAATCTATTCCATTTGGGAATCCTTCCCAAATTCAAGAGGGATCTGGTATCCCAGGTCTTTGAGTTAAAACTTTAAGCACTACAAATTCAAAGACGCAATTCTTGGGTGATCTTAAATTCTTGTGTCCTTGATGTCTAAAGTTGCTCCTGTACAGATTGTCCAAATTAACTTAATGAAGTAGTCCAATGGCAACATTTTGGCTTACAAGGTAATGCAACAGTCTTGAGCTGTCTTTTGGTATGTATGTATATATGAGTCAACTATTATTCCTTTTCATATGTATGTATATCTTGCAATTGAGATGTCATCTCCAATCCATTTCTACTAGCTTTGTACTCAAAAAAATAAAGAATGCAATACATGAGCATTAACAGATAGGTCTTCTTTCAGGTGCTAAAAAGTGATTAAGACTCCATGTGATTGTGGAAGATAGAATTTTGTTCTGTAGATAGACAGGATAAAGAGTTATGCTTTCCAATACATAGAGTAATATATATTCTAAAACTGCTTTGGAATACATAGAATTTGCATAAGAATTGATAATAAGGTGTATGGTCTTTTTATTCCACTGCAAGGTCATTTGGCAAGGTGTACAATCAAAGTTGAATGATTAAAGCTAAATTTCATTTTCTTGAAATAGTTTTTATGCAATAAAATCTTGTCGTATCATTAAGAGGGTTAAACTCAATTTACAGAGGTTGGATAAAAGTGGCTCAAACCGTTATAAACTTCAATGAATTTGATTTAAAAATGTTTGATTTAGGATGAAATCACTTGGGAACCTCCAAAGTCCTAAAATTAAATCGTAGAAACTTATTCAATATAAAAAGGGCTGAGCTATTACTGCCAACAATTTAATGGAGATATCTGCAGTATTTTTTTTCATTGGCTTACCTATGTTGGGTGTATTTTAAATAAAAATAGGAAGAATTACGAAGAAAAGTAACACCAAGATACTGTTCCGAATAGTCAGAACATGTTACTTGTCTTGTTATATAAATTTTTAAAGCTTTGATTCAATATAAAAAATGATAAATTATTTTTACCCCCTGAAAACCAGCAAATTGATTCAAATCTTCCAAAGTTCCTAAGGACAATAGATCACATATTTTAAAGTTAATATGGATCCATTTCTAACACATGGGTATTAGATTGAGTTTTCATATGCTATACTATACATTGGTGAAGCTAGTTGTTTCAACATTTTGCAAACATTAGTCAAAAAGGGATTTGCAGTCGGCTTTGGTAGAGCACACACTCAAAAAGACCCCATATTTGCATGATAAAACCAACAATGTACAAATAATATTTTCCAAAAAAACTTGCTTTCTAGATCGATGATTGTCATGAGCAACAAATCTTTGGCTTCTATTAATTTAGTTATTATTTCTCATGTCTGTTTCTTACAAATTTTTAGGAGTTTAAGGGATATGTCTTCAAGATTATGGGAGGGTGTGATAAACAAGGGTTTCCAATGAAACAAGGGGTTCTTACTTTAGGCTGTGTTTGGCTTGTCATCCATCAAGTTGAAGTTCTAGATTCAACTTTTATATTCATGTAGATTTCACATTGCTATATTCATGACTTTTTTATTCCATGTGTACAAGTGGATTTTGAAGTGGGCACTAGAATTCTTTCCTACATATAGACATCAATGTAATCAATTGGTAATTTCTACAAAGGAAACAAGGTAGCTATTACCTTGCATTTGCAACTACAAGATTTTTTTAAAAAAACTTTGACTAAAAATGTCCTGATATTGATACTCTGTAGATCTCCTCTTTTGAAACTAGCTGCTATAGAGACAGCTATCAAGAAGACACTTGCTCCACAAATTGCATTTTTCTCCTCTGTAGGACCTAGTTCTTTGTCTCCAACAATATTAAAGGTAAGCAATTGCAATCTTCTTGCCCTTTTGCAATATGATTTATTTACTATGGATCCAATTTGACTAGTGTACATTATATCAAATGATAATGTCTCCTTTCAATATTGAAACAATGCTACAAAACAAGAAATTTTTGAATGCCTCTAAAACTTAACCTCGAAGATTCTTTAGTACACATATTGTTCTTCTTGTTAAATATAATTATAAAAGTGCCATAAAATTTGAGTGAAATAATTATTTGCAATATTGGGGTCATTATAAGACAATATTGTAACCAAAAAGCAATGGAAATATTCATATTGATAGAAATTGTGATGAATGTATTCCCCTGCTTTGCTATTGAATTGAATAATCATGTAAAAAAATTATTATGTCTGTTTCTCATCTGTTTTTTATGGTAATCAACATTTGAAGTATTCACAATTCACACACCAAAACCCCACAGAGTTCTAGTTTTACCTTTCTGAAGTTCCCACAAGTCTCTGAAATGTTCATCATTTACCTTTGATATCCTAGTAGGTGCTTCCAAGTCTACCAAGACACAAAAAAATATGTTTCCATGCATCCTCTTTTGAATAGGGCAGCCAAAACCATAAGTCTATAGAGGGTTTTCACAAGCCCACATCTTTGAAATATGGGATATTTAGGACTTCCATTTGGCCTATAAGTTGAGCATGCTTAATACATAAAGAACAATGCCTAATCACTTGAAGAAAATTTCTCCATCAACCAGATACATGCAACTTCTAAAACTTGCCCCCCAATTTATTCTTTGTAGTGTTTGTGAACTGTCCTCAACCAGATACATGCGACTTCTAAAAAATTACCACCCCCCAATTTATTCTTTGTAGGGATTGTGAATTGTTATGTCCAATGTATTCAAATTATATTTCTACTCATGTTGAGTATGGTGTACAATCTTTTGCATATTTTATGTTTATTATTTACAATGCTGTGAAATTTCTATAATGCTAAGGAATGGTTGCTTATCTTAAGAATAGAATCATCTTAGGGAACAAAATGTGTTTGTTAGTTTAGGATTCTAGTGTAGGCTTTTCACTTATGTTATTATTAGAATTTACATTTGCTAGTAGATACAATATAAGGTATACTTCAGACTCTATAGCATTAACCATGGAGTAAAACTTAAAGCATGGATATAACCTCTTTCGACTCATTCACATTTTTGTTGTTGATATCTTTCTATTTTGCTTTGGTTTATATAAAGAGATACTTGGAACTGTAATAAGTAAGCTACAATAGATGTTGAGCAATGAGAATCAGTGACAACATACATAAAATTATTTTTCTTATTTGTATAGACCTGTTCTAGTGTTCCTATTATAGAAAAAATACTGTCAGTTACAACAAGTAGGTATTAACTAACATATTCATTGAATACATATCTACATATAATTTGTGGTTGATTACAGGTATTAGTGACATTTATTTATAGTTCCTCTGTTGTTCCATATTACTGTCACACCTTGCAGACCTTGTTCCATGAAGTCTATGTGTAAAGCTCTTTTGTACTTAAAAGTGTAGATTATTAATTTGTGATCTTTTTTGGGAGTATCAATTATTCATATCAAGCCATGGTAAAAGCTTCTAGAGATATAGATCTAAAAAGAGTGACTGTTTTAACTTTCTAGATATTTGCACATGCATAATAGTCAGCAGCCTACATAACCAATTGGGATTCCTTTGATTAATAAACAACTATGATGTTGATGGAGTTGCATATGGAATATAAACTAAAAGGAATAAAACACCTTGATATAAGACAGGATTGATAGTTTGAGAATAAGATCACTTACATAACAGATTGCTATAAATATATAAACCTGTGAAAAGAAGCTATAGCCTTCAATTTAGCATTAATCTAGAGATTGTATATAAGTTTTTTGTAACATGAGTTCTTGTTGTAGGGGGAAGCTAATCATATTTTACTTTTGTGGACTGTGTCTAATTTTTAAGCTATTCTATATCCTTCATTTGTGCTTTAAAATTCATAATGTCCTAGTGGAAGGTTGTGAATTTCATTTCATTTTGAAGGTTGCTACAAAAGAAATTTCAAACATTATAT